>CM044900.1:32654903-32798901 GCA_024500145.1 Gentiana dahurica var. dahurica | reverse complement strand
TAAGAAAATTTTAAAAATATATATCTTATATCTATAAGATGTTAAGAGACAATACCCACATTATGCCACGTGGAAGTCCCCTGAGCTGACACGTGACACTTTTTTTTTTTTCCTTTTTCCTTTTTTTCACAACAATTTTTTTTTTTTTTTTTTGCCTTCGGTAAAACCGGAATTCCTGTTAACGTTATATAGATCCAATTTTTTTTATTTTCCGTTACATACATCGAACCAAAGTGTATATTTCGATACGGTTCAATTTTTTTTACCTTCAACAGACAGTACGGTTTTAGTTTTAAGTTTCAATCAACCGAACATTTTCGATTCGATTTCCGCACAACAATTGAATAAAACCGTGTACTTTTTTTATCAAACGTGTACCGTTAGTAACTTATGCAGAAAAAGGAAAAAAAAGACCTATGGATTTGAAGTTTTACTGTGTAGTGTACGATGGATTATTAATCAAGTTTAGCTATAAAATACAACAAAAAAAATTAGTGCAACAAAATAAGGGCAAACAAATAAAACCAGAAATTCGGTTAGCGTTATATAGAAACCGATTTTTTTTTCGATTATCCATTACGTAAACCGAACCAAAGTGTATATTTCGATACGGTTTATTTTTATTACCTCCAACAGACAATGTGGTTTTAGTTTCTTATCTTATATCTTATATCTTATATCTTATATCTTATATCTATAACGAGTGAAGAGACTTTGCCCACAAGAGGCCACGTGGCAGCCTTTTGGGCTGACAAGTGGCACCTATTTTTTTTTTAAATACAGCAGAATTTTTTTTTTTTATATTTTCTTTTGATAAAAACCGGAGTTTCGGTTATCGTTATATATAAACCGAAGGAGGCTTTAAATTTCAATCAACCAAAAAGTTTCGATTTCTCGATTCGATTTCGACACAACAATTGAATAGCATACACAATAAAGTGCATATTTCGATACGGTTCATTTTTAGTACCTCCAACTGACAGTGCAGATTCAGTTTCAAATTTCAATCAACCGTAAATTTTCGATTTCAGCACAACAATTGAATAAAACCGTGTGGACACCACATAAATATTTTTATTATTTTGAACAATATAACATCGGTAGAACCGGCGGCCATTTGCATTACGAACGTCACTAAAATTGACGTTGGAGACCGTTTGACACGTGGTTTTTTTTTATTTTAAATACAGCAGGTTTTTTTTTCCGATAAAAACCGGAATTTCGGTTATCGTTATATATAAACCGAAGGAGGCTTTAAATTTCAATCAACCAAAAAATTTCGCTTTCTCGATTCAATTTCGACACAACAATTGAATATTATACACAACAAAGTGTATATTTCGATACGGTTCATTTTTAGTACCTCCAACTGACAGTGCGGATTCAGTTTTAAATTTCAATCAACCGAAAATTTTCGATTACGACACAACAATTGAATAAAACCGTTTGGACACCACATTAAATATTTTTATTATTTTGAACAACATAACGTCGGTGGAACCGACGGCCAATTGCAGTACGAACGTCACTAAAATTGACGTTGGAATACCAAATCACTTTTTATATTATTCAGACCGTTTGACATGTGTTTTTTTTTCTACCAAATGAATGAACACGAGATCAATGACGTATTCATTAATGATAAAAAAAGAGAAATGTCGTATAGAAAATAAGTGAAACACATTTTCAAGCATATTAATGATTTGGAAGCTAAGGCGTCCCGGGAGATTTGACCGTGTAGTTATGATCCGCTTATTGTTTTTCTATAATGTTTCATTGTGTAAAGTCGAAGCTAAAGTGATCGACTTTATGACATTGTTCTCCGATACATCATATTGTAGTTTATTTTGTAGATGGAAACTACTGATAGGGCTGGAAGAGAGGTGATTCACAATCTTCACGTCTATAAGAAAGAGCTACATCTTGGAGAAAATGTGATATATTTCTCTTGCTATCTTTGTCTTGTGCCTTGAATTTGTTACGGTTTAAGCTCACGCAATTTATTTCACGTTGGGGATCTATTCTTTGATATTATCGTTGGTAACGATTTATGTTGGGTCCGTCGTGCCTTGCACGGCTCACGTTAACTAGTTATATCTATAAGATGTTAAGAGACTATGCCCACATTATGCCACGTGGCAGTCCCCTGAGCTGATACGTGGCAATTTTTTTCCTTTTTCCTTTTTTTTACAACAATTTTTTTTGCCTTCGGTAAAAACCGGAATTCCGGTTAGCGTTATATAGAACCAATTTTTTTTATTCTCCGTTACATACATCGAATCAAAGTGTATATTTCGATACGGTTCAATTTTATTACCTTCAACAGACAGTATGGTTTTAGTTTTAAGTTTCAATCAACCGAACATTTTCGAATCGATTTCCGCACAACAATTGAATAAAATCGTGTACTTTTTTTATCAAATGTGTACCGTTAGTAGATTGTGCAGAAAAGGGAAAAAGAAAAAAAAAAAAAAAGACCTACAGATTTGAAGTTCTACTGTGTAGTGTACGATGGATTATTAGTCAAGTTTAGCTATAAAATACAACAACAAAAAAATTAGTGCAACAAAATAAGGGCAAACAAATAAAAGCGGAAATTCGGTTAGCGTTATATAGAAACCGATTTTTTTTTTGATTCTCCGTTACATAAACCGAACCAAAGTGTATATTTCGATACGGTTCATTTTTATTACCACGAACAGACAATGTGGTTTTAGTTTTAAGTTTCAATCAACCGAAAATTTCTGATTCGATTTTGGCACAACTATTGAATAAAACCGTGTACCTTTTTTTTATCATACGTGTACCGTTAGTAGTTTGTGCAGAAAAGGAAAGAAAAAAAAAAGACCAACAAATTTGAAATTCTACTGTGTAGTGTACGATGTTAAGAGACTATGCCACATTGTGCCACGTGGCAGTCCCCTGAGCTGACACGTGACATTTTTTTTTCCGATTTCCTTTTTTGTTACAGCATTTTTTTTTTGCCTTCGGTAAAAACCGGAATTTCAGTTAGCGTTATATAGAAACCATTTTTTTCTTTTGATTCTCCGTTACATACATCGAACCAAAGTGTATATTTAGATACGGTTCAATTTTATTACCTCCAACAAACAACACGGTTTTAGTTTTAAGTTTCAATCAACCGAACATTTTCGATTCAATTTCCGCACAACAATTGAATAAACCCGTGTACTTTTTTTATCAAACGTGTACCGTTAGTAGCTTGTGCATAAAAGAGGGAAAAAAAAAAGACCGACGGATTTTAAGTTCTACTGTATAGTGTACGATGAAATATTAGTCACGTTTAGCTATAAAATACAACAACAAAAAAAATAGTGCAGCAAAATAAGGGCAAACAAATAAAACCGGAAATTCGGTTAGCGTTATATAGAAACCGATATTTTTTTCGATTCTCCGTTACATAAACCAAACCAAAGTGTATATTTCGATACGATTCGTTATTATTACCTCCAACAGACAATGTGGTTTTAGTTTTAAGTTTCAATCAACCGAAAATTTCCGATTCGATTTCAGCACAACAATTGAATGAAACTGTGTATCTTTTTTTTATCATACGTGTACCGTTAGTAGTTTGTGCAGAAAATGGTAAAAAAGACCCACAGATTTGAAGTTCTATTGTGTAGTGTACGATAGAAGATTAGTCAAGTTTAGCTATAAAATACAACAACAACAAAATAAGGGCAAACAAATATCCGCGCCAAGAAAGTGTGCCCTAATGTGACCACGTGGACACCATATTAAATATTTTTATTATTTTGAACAACATAACGTCGGTGGAACCGGCGGCCGTTTGCAGTACGAACATCATTAAAATTGACGTTGGAATAACAAATCACTTTTTATATCATTCAGATCGTTTGACATGTGTTTTTTTTTTCAGCAAATAAATGAACACGAGATCAATGACGTATTTATTAATAATAAGAAAGAGAAATGTCGTATAGAAAATGAGTGAAACACATTTTCAAGTATATTAATGATCTGGAAGCTAAGGCGTCTCGGGAGATTTGACCGTGTAGTTATGGTCCTCTTATTGTTTTTCTATAATGTTTCATTACGTATAGTCGAAGCTAAAATGATCGATTTTATGACATTGTTCTCCAATACATCATATTGTGGTTTATTTTGTAGGTGGAATCTATAAGATGTTAAGAGACTATGCCCACAATGTGCCACGTGGCAGTCCTCTGAGCTGACACGTGGCATTTTTTATTTTTTATTTTCCCTTTATTTTAAATTTTTTATTTTTATTTTTAAACATCAATTTTTTTTTCCTTCGGTAAAACCGGAATTTCGGTTAGCATTATATAGAAACCGATTTTTTTTTTGATTCTCCGTTACATATATCGAATCAAAGTGTATATTTCGATACAATTCAATTTTATTACCTCCAACAGACAGAACGGTTTTAGTTTTAAGTTTCAATCAACCGAACATTTTCGATTCGATTTCCGCACAACAATTGAATAAAACCGTGTACTTTTTACCGTTAGTAGTTTGTGTAGAAAAGAGAAGGAAAAAAAACCGGTGGATTTGAAATTCTACTGTGTAATGTACGATGTAATATTAGTCAAGTTTAGCTATAAAATACAACAACAAAAAAATTAGGGCAACAAAATAAGGGCAAACAAATAAAACCGGAAATTCAGTTAGCGTTATATATAAACTTAATTTTATTTTTTCGATTCTCCGTTACATAAACCGAACCAAAGTGTATATTCGATACGGTTCATTTTTATTACCTCCAACCGACAATGCGGTTTTAGTTTTAAGTTTCAATCAACCAAAAATTTCCGATTCGATTTCGGCACAACAATTGAATAAAACTTTGTAGTTTTTTTTTATCATACGTGTACCGTTAGTAGTTTGTGCAGAAAAGGGAGGAAAAAAAAGAAAGTCCGACAAATTTGAAGTTCTACTGTGTAGTGTACGTTGGAAGATTAGTCAAGTTTAGCTATAAAACACAAAAAAAAAATATAAAAAAAAAGGGCAAACAAATATCCGCGCCAAGAATGTGTGCACACATGTGACCACGTGGACACCATATTAAATATTTTTATTATTTTGAACAATATAACGTCGGTGGACCGACGACCGTTTGCAGTACGAACGTCATTAAAATTGACGTTGGAATACCAAATCATTTTTTTATATCATTCATATCGTTTAACATGTGTTTTTTTTCACCAAATGAATGAACACGAGATCAATGACGTATTTATTAACGATAAGAAAGAGAAATATCGTATAGAAAATTATTGAAACACATTTTCAAGCATATTAATGATCTGAAAGCTAAGGCGTCCCGGGAGATTTGATCGTGCAGTTATGATCCGCTTATTGTTTTTCTATAATGTTTATTACGTAAAGTCGAAGCTAAAAGGATCGACTTTATATGAAATTGTTTTCCGATACATCATATTGTGGTTTATTTTGTAGGTGGAAACTCCTGATAGGACTGGAAGAGAAGTGATTCACAATCTTCACGTCTCTAAGAAAAAGTTACCTCTTGTAGAGAATGTGATATATTTCTGTTGCTCTTTTTGTCTTGTGCCTTGAATTTGTTACGGTTTAAGTTTACGCAATTTATTTCACGTTGGGATCTATTCTTTGATATTATCGTTAGTAACGATTTATGTTGGGTCCGCCGTGCCTTGCACGACTCACGTTCACTAGTACTATTAACATAAACGCAAAGGTGTAAGGGTGGCCTGGAATCAATTAAAGAGGTGAAGTTTTTGTGTAGTGTGTACCTACGTAGGTATACACGACGTGGCACGATCAGAACCACACAGTTTGATGCAGAATGAATTCGTGTGGTTCAGAATGTGCCACGTCGTGTGTACCTACGTAGGTCGTGTGTACCTACGTAGGTACACACCACACAAAAACTTCCCATTAAAGAGTCTTGCGCCGTTGAAACCCTAGACCTAAATTTTCCCCAAAGTTGAAGCAAAATTCAGTCTAAAATGGGTAGGGAAATCGTCAACGGCCAAAAGCAGCAGCCGTCGGCGACGGTACACACTGTCGAGCAGCTCGTCGCTGTCAATCCCTACAACTACGAAATTCTGACTGAGCTTGAGAACTTCGTCAATGAACAGGTACTGATTTTTGTGAAGATCTCTTTTTCCACCCTTTTTGCTTCGTTGATTTTATTCAAATATGAATTGAACCACTCAGGTTGCGTCCAAGACGTACAATTTGGATGCAAACCTTTGCCTTCTTCGTAGCTATCAGGTGTGTTCATAATTTTTTTTTATTTGTTTGTTTGAATGTAAGGAAACTACTTTGCTGGGAATTAACCTACTATGAGCTGTTTGTGATTTTGTAGTTTGAGCCAGAGAGAATGAGTACTCAGATTGTTGTCCGCATTTTGATTAAGGTAAAACTGAAAGCTAATACTTAAACTTTGCTGGACTTGTAATGATTCCTCATTCCTGATTCCAATGCTTATGATTCTGTATTGTCTATTTATTTTTACTTTCCTCTAGGCCCTAATGGCGATGCCAGCTCCTGACTTCAGCCTTTGTCTCTTTTTAATTCCGGAGAGAGTGGTAACGATCTAATACCTTCTGTCGTGTTACTTAGATATGTTGTGAATTCTTGTACACATATCTATTATGTGCTCGTTGAAAGAAGCAATCACTTTTTTTTCGGTTATATAAATTATAAATGGGTGAAAGCCTTTGAGTGATTATTTTTTCCTCAGTAATTTGAAAATAATATTCGGATGATATATTAAAGGGTTAGTTGTAGTTTTGCCTTCAGAAATTTAATTGAGTGGTTCTTGCTAATTGTACTGCATTGATTTTTTGGCGAATCAAACAAATTCCCATGGTCCTTTCCCTGTGAAGTTGCAAAGTTTATGAATATTTATTTGAGATCGTATCGCTCTGGGAACACCTTGTGTTTGGGTAATGCGTTTCAAGTAAACTGTTTTATCTTTCAAGTATTGTCCTTTTTATTATTATTATCACCGCTAGCAATTTTATTTAAGAGCATTCTTTTTCACAGAAGACGCCTTTATCCTGGATTCTTGATTCAGTCACATGCTTTTCGATAATTTAGTTAAGTGGCTGTTTGTTTTTTAATCTTATACTGCAGCAACTGGAAGAACAGTTCAAGACTCTAGTTGTGCTCTCACACTATTTAGAGGTAAATTACAACTCTCTATCGTCTGCTATAAACTGGATACAAGGGGTGATGCGTGTATTGATTTGGCCTTTCTTTTTGCTGCAGACAGCACGATTTAGACAGTTCTGGGATGAAGCTGCAAAGAACCGTCATATACTTGAAGCAGTACCTGGTATTTTAACTGTCATACTGCTTCATGTCGTTATCTGTGCATCATGCTATATTGCTATGAGTAGCTACTCCCATCTCCTTCATTACTGCAATTCAATCATGTTGAGAACGCTTAGTTATTTTTTGACTGCCATAAGGAGTTGCCTTCGATAACCATAAATGAGTTGGCATATTAAAAGGACAGCAATTTGTTGGAGAGAATTCCCCTTAATGAAGCTGTATCTATCAGTCTCTGTGTACCCTGTCCTTGACCGGGGGTTTTGTGTGTGTTTGTGTGGGCTTATGCTTGAGGTCTTTTACACTAGTGGTTATGTTTCATCTTTTGTAGTATGCAGCCCAACTGTATCAGTAGCACTCAGCTTAATCACAAGGTGTCTATGTTCATCTTAGACAGTTAGACATTAAGATAGAATGGTGATTTAAAAAGCTCTGACTTCTTTGATGATTCATTTTTATTTTTGATTTTTTCTCTTGTCTGGTTCGGTGTGAGAAAGTGACTATATTGATTGGATTAGACTGATTCTTCTCTTTGATCTTGTGCTTTGTGCTGCTTGAAATAGGTTTATAGGCCCCTTAGCTTTTCTGCATTTTTTCTGTACAGCTTGATTTTTTCCCCCCAATATGTTTCCTTAGATGGTAATAACGTCACAGGTTTTGAAGAAGCAATCCAAGCATATGTGATCCATGTACTTTCACTAACTTATAGGAAGGTTCCAAGGTCGGTCCTTGCTGAGGTAAGTTTCTTCATTCATGTATCCCAGAATTGCTCAAATTACTTAATAATCAATTTCAGGTGCCTAGATAGATAGGGTTTCTTTTGCATAAAAGTTTCTTAATACTTATTAGAGCGGAATACCCACAAGTATATGGTTTGACATGTTACAATTGCACATGCATGTGTGTGTGTGTGTGTTCTAGGTACATGCTTTACCGTTGCTCTCCTGTGGAATTTTCTGTTTCAACGCCATGTCCATCCCTGCATCTGACAAAACTATAGCTGCTTATTGCACAAAATACATATTCTTCTATTCAAATTATACATTGTAGATATTCTAATGCATTTCATGCTGAATAGATATTCTGTTTTAATAAAGAGAAGTAGCGTTTGAGTCTGTTTATAGTTACTGATCCAAGTGGTTTAATCTTTCAGGCCATAAACGTAGAGGGTCCATCATTGGACAAGTTCTTGGAGCATCAGGTGAGTCACAACGGCTGGGTTGTGGAAAACGCACAGGGTCAAAAAGGTCAAACAGTTATTCTTCCTCCAAATGAGTTCAATCATCCTGAGCTTAAGAAAAGTTCTGCAGAGACTGTTCCTTTCGAGCACATTACGCGCATCTTCCCTATTCTCGGATAGATAGCTTAGGCACCGGAAAACGATTTGGAAAAGAACATGATCCCTTATTTTGGTGACAGTTTGCAGTTGGATCATCATTTGTTTTTCATTATGTATTTGGTTTTCTTGATTCTATTATAACAAATTTATTCTGGATTTGCTCCAGAATTTTTAATGTCTTTAGTTCTTTGCTCTGTAACTCAGTTGCCTACTTTGAGTACAAGGGTTTTCTACACTTTAGTCCTTGATCCTTATGTCCAGTGAAGTCGTATTAGAGCATTTGCATCAGTTTTTTATAACAGATCCTCTACCTTACAGATTCCGTAACAGGATCTTAAGTCAAGTTATTTTGCATCAGAATCTCTAAAATAAATAAATCTATACAATACTTTTATACTATTCATTTCCCTATTTCTTCCCTACGTCGTTTAAAATGTACCCAGTTTCACTCTCACATTTCCCCCTTGCTTTCTCACGAACATTTCAATCTCAAAACTTTTATCCTCATCAAGAGAGAGATTCACTTTACAACCATTCACTCTTTAGAAATGCAAAAATTCTCAAACCCATCCTTAGAAAACCAATAAAAAACATAGAAAACTATCATGAAAATAATCATTTCAAAACGAATTACTGTCTTAATTACATTCATTCCCTATGGAAAAAACCTTAAAAACAACAAGCCCAACAAAGATAGGTGAATAAGTTATCAAAAATTAGTGAGCATGCTTTTAGCCTTTGAATGATGAAAGCTTGAGTTTGGGAAAGGCTCAACAACTTAAAAAGAAAAATGGAATTGAGAGAAAGAGATTTACACAAGATGTTTGAATGGATACGCTTAATTTTTTTTGGCCTGCTCCAATGCCTCATTGAAGAGATTGGGAATGTGATTTATTGAAAGCCGCCGGAGGTGTCATTGGTTGGGAAAGAACAAGAGAAAAAAAAAGAGGAGAAAAAAAAGAGGAGAAAAAGAGATGTAAACTGAGAGGATTTTGGTGAGGGGATGAAAGGGAGACGTTGAAGTGAAAGTAAATTTGGAAGAAAGAGAAAGTTGTACAGATTGGGATGTTTTGCGAGAGATGTACTGCAAAAGTAAAGAATATGGAGATTACAATTTCCCTCACGGACTGTTAATAAGAATCAATCGTGGGATCCTACCCATTAAGGAGTTGTAACCTCCCTTGGTTGTCGGAGACGATCTGTTATGTTCATGAGCGACTAGGATGAGATGGGCATCAGGTCGGTGATGTGGGACCGTAGACATCTTCTGTCAGGCCGGATATCTGGAGCTGCGGGTAGCCTGTACCGAGCTGAAAATTATGTCTGATGAATCAGAACTGAATCAAGCTAACAACATGTGCCCTGAAGAAGACCGGAACGAGGTCAGTAAAGCCTACGAGCAATGGACTCACAGGTGGGCGAAGTCTGTGTCGGCCCATTTTACCAGCATGGCCAGCTTAGAGCCTTTTAAGTGTGACGTGTATGACTTCCTAGTCATACCCATGTCATATTACGTGTCTTGCTTATAGATTATGTTTTTCGTTTATTCCAGGCAACGATTATTGAAGGAAGAAATAGTTCTTAATTGAAAAATGGTCTCGTACAAAGGATATGATCTATGAGATATTAAATGAAAGAGAAGTGGTAAGGAGAGTGAAATGAAGGCATTTTCTTGCACATCCAATCTCATTTTTAATGGAAGGTGTTTTATTTAAGATTTTGTTTCGTACATAATAAATGATTATGGAAGAGAAAAGAGGGTTTTGGAGTTATTAGAGTGAATTATTAAATGTTAATAAGGCATAATTGGATCATCATAAAACATTTTGTTTAATTGGAAATATTTATCAACCATGTAAACACGATTGTTCGGTGACCTGGAGAAGCATTAAAGCAGCACTTCACATTGTCACGGCTGGTTTTGATCCAACTATTGACACTCCATTATGGAAAGATCATTCCATGGGTTTATACACTATCAGCTCGGGCTACATCTGCAACGTGATTCTATTATTGCCCGAAAAGGAAGAGATAATTCGGCAAGACATTTGGTGTTGAAATGGTGTCCTAAATCCAATCAGGTTGGACCGGATCCGACTGGGTCGGGTCATTTACAGTCTGTTTTAGTTTATGTAATAACTTTATTATGATTAATAAAAGCACTTTTGTTATTATATATTGTTTATCTTCGTGTTATTGAATGTATATATTTAGTAACGTTCCTAGTGTCAAACTGTGATAGATAAACCATTATAGTGATTATGGTTGATGAGATCTCTAATCACTTTAATAAGTTTGATGCTTAAATGTCTCTAGTCGTATTTACTGTCAATTGGGACATTGATGGTATGATTAGACTAGCACGTATTGGATGTCTTCAATCTTATTGAAGATAAAGATAGATCTTGTCTATCAAAGTGTATAGACACTTGGACTGTACGTGGACGTGTATTAAAGAATGCGTACATTAGACTGGACCACTTACATTAAGTGTCGCAGTATGTGGCAGTTGTGGCATTATCCTTAGGACAGGAGTCTACATGGAATCACGGTGTGGATTGTCATGCTTTGACACTATTGAGGTTTCCCCTAGCCATGGGGCGATCATGCGGTAGTGATTGAGTGTGATATTGAAACATGCGGAGTATACATGTTTGGTCGTCCGGGAATCGCGTATCCTATATTCCTATGATTGGGAGTGAATATCCAAAATAGCCTTTTTATAAGGAATGTCTAGCTCTCGTGAATCTATGCAAAGTGGAAGTAAATGAGTAATTCCGAGAGAGCATGATATTCAGATTATAAGATACGATCGTTAATGTACTGACACTTAAGATACGATTGTATGGATATTATTACAGCGATAGGATTCTATTTACACGGTAACTGTTTCACATGAAATGTAGTAGTCATTGCTTTTGACTATTCCGATGATTGGGGGTCACGGTGTGTTGCAAGACGCTCTCCTGTGATCGTTAGGTATGAAGGGCATTTTCGTAATTTGCAGTTTGTGTCTACTGCCAACATATTCGAAAGCCTATCGGGTCACACACATAGGAACATCGAGTCGGATTAAAATGCGGTTATAGTGATAACCAAATATGGAAAGTTTTATCTCAATGTTATAAAGGTTATAGTGGTAAATTAATATGGTGGTAATTATTTATTATGAATAAATTAAATACAATATATTAATTATATTAATTAAAGAATATTCCGGATGCCAATATTTGGCATAAAGAGGCGCAGAACACAAGTGTATTAGATACACTTGGATTGTGCAATTTAATTAATAAGATTACCATAATATTAATATTGGATATTAATTGATTTTGAAAAAATAGATTTATGGTAATTAGATAAAGATATTCAATATAAGATATTGACAATATCTTGAATTTATTTAATATAAGATATTATACTAAAAGAGATAATTCAATCAAGGTGATTTTCCTTATTTAATTAGGAAAATGTTTTTCTCTTTCATCTATCTTCTAGGAAGCTTCTCCTAATCAGATTATGGGCATCATGGGCGCCACTCTCCCTATATAAGAAAGGGGTTGGCTAGTTTTTTTGTACATCATAATTCCAAGAGCAAATTGTTCTTGAGAAAAATAGAGAGCTTTTAGTAGAGAGTTTTAGAGAGAGAAAAGGCTGGTCTAGCAGCCGGATTGTTCTAGTAGCAGTCCAATGAGGATTCCGGCGAGGAGTTCGTGTGGATATCGATAGAGGCCGGACGCGTGGCCGGCTTGCGCACAGTACTACTCTCCTTGACGGTCAAATCGTCGATCTTATAGATCAGCCAAGATTTATACCGTCAAACTACTTAACGTGTTTATTGTATTAAACGAAGTCGATCTTGGGACCGGAAATCAAAATTTTAAATTCCGCTGCGTTAAACTAGTGATTTCCTAACAGTGGTATCAGAGCCAACCTCGAGCTTAAGCAATAAGCACTAATTAAATTGCGTAGTAATTATGATAGATGCAAGATCTAAGATCACAAAACAAAAATAATAATAATAATAATTCGATTGGGGGGCTCGGCCAAAGCGGCGCCCCCCCCCCCCTCCCCCCTCCTCGGCGTCGGCAAGTCTTTCCATGGGGGAGATCGATTTCGTTTTTTTTCTTGTTTTGTGATATTTTATTGTGCATTGATATCTCATTGTTTAGTTGTGTCATGTGACTAACCAATGGTTCAAATAATTTGGATCATTGAGATGTCACATGGCATTAAAATAATAATGTCATTTCCAAACTTTGTTTGGAATAGGCCTAGGCCCTTTCTAAATATTTGATTTGGAAAAAGGCATAGGCCCCTTTCAAAATTTTGATTTTGGAAATGAGCGTCAACCAAATTTTGTTTGGAAAGATGTCTTTTGGTTTAAGAAACCAAAGGCATCCCTTTTAGTTAAGAGCCAAAAAGGAAAGGAAACAAAAGAGACCCTTTAATTTTAATTTTAATTTTGAATAGTTCCAAATTAATAAAATTGAAATTAGAATCGATTTAAAATTAAATGTTAATTTTATTTTCGATTTAAGTCATTTAATTAATTAAAAGTTAATTAATTATTTGATGTGATAAAATAAGACGCATAAGTAGTTAAATTTTTAATTTGATCTTTTTCATAAGATATAATTGTATGGAGAACATGGATTCGACCAATATGATAGACGAGAGTGATCTACTTTATGTTGGTTTTTCAAATTGTCCTAGGCCGTTATGAAGAACGTGACTTAGCTTACTTTTTGCATATATCTCATTCCCGTTAGCTCCCCCCTCCCGTGTGCGGCGGGTGTAATTATTTATTAGATAAATTTATTAAGTAACAAGAATGGAACAAGAAGACGAAGACCAAAGAAAGATAAAGAACTCATTGGCGTACATCAATAAAGATCATATTGGCGGTTGCAGCTACCTTAGATTGTGACCCGCGGTTTCGTTAGTTTGTATTTGAAACCGCACCTAAAAAGACCATGATCATACCGGTTATTTTGTGCGCGGAATGTTGTGTATGTTTTACTTTATACGATATCGTAGTAATATACACGTAATAGATGAGATCGTAATTAAATAAAATTAATTAAGTGAATTAATTTAAAATTACTCCCACATCAAAAGAATCAAGTCAAAATTGCATCCCCATATTATAACGACGGTGAAGAACCATTGTTCGGATCCAACTCATCAGCAAAAGCAGGGGGTTGACCTACCTCGGGTATATCGTCGTTATCGAGATATGATCGTAAGAGATCTCACGAATATTGGGGTTATGACTTGACTAAGAATTCTCTCGGCCACTGATAAGTGGAGATTTCGCAATCCGGCTCGATCAAATACAATTTATAAAACTCGAAACCTTAGGCAAAACTCACTTTCTAACCGGCAGTGAACCGGGTCGATCGTAGGTAGTGCGTTCAGAGTCCGAGGTCGATCCCACGAGGAGATTGAATCGAATACAAAACTTGTGTTAAAATCAGAGGGCAAAGAGTATATGAACAAGACAAAAGATCGAAGCCTTTATTATTTCACGACATACACAAAGGTCTGAATCAAGACTTTTATCCAGAGTAAATTTCATCAAACTAATGATCTACACAATCAAAACCATATTGAGAGAAAACAAATCGAAATCAGAAGACTCACAATAATGAAGATCTAAAGATTGCAGATCAAGACTTTTGAATCCTAAATCAGCAAAAGATATCACCCTTTGATTCATACAATGATCTCAGGCACGAAATCCACCAAGCTATCGATCGAATATCGTATTCTACTCCATATTTAAAAATCTAAACTAAGAAATTGAAATACGGGGCCTAGTCCATAGCTCTAATCCGGCTATTTAGATGTCAACCTGTCATAACAACCGCCGAAGCGGCTGGGTTGAGCACCTAAGCCGGACTCGAACTCAGTCTAGGCCAATAAAAGTCAGAATATCTATTTCTTAGGTTTAGCTGCTCTTAAATAGACAGAAAATCGCGACCTTGACCTAGTTGGGCCGACCAACTTGGCCATTTAACTCGTCTTCAGTAAATCGGTGATAACTTGTTTTGTAGAGCTCCGATTTGAACGATTCAAGATGCGTTGGAAATCTTGTTCAATTACCTACAACTTTCATGAAGACGACTTGACCATAAAATGCCTGAAAGATGGGTCAAAATAAAGATTAATTGACAGGCATGGTGAAATACTGCTGTCGGCGCCAAACGAGCGTTTGCCTCATGTCAAACGCCCGTCTGCCTTGAAATCTGATTCTTGATTAGGGTTTCTTTGATCCAAACGAGCGTCTGGCTTGCCTTGAACGCTCGTTTGTCTTATACCCAACTTTCTGAATCGAGCTAAACCTACCCAAACGCCCGTTTGAGGGTCATTTGGACGCCCGTCCAGCTGAAAACCCAACTTTCTGAATGAGTGTCAGCTTTGTGAACGCCCGTTTGGAATGGGCAAACGCCCGTTTGAGGTGGGCTTCCTGCAAACGCCAGTTTGGGTATGGCAAACGCCAGTTTGCTTTGATTTTGCTCCAAACTTGACTTTTCTTCCACTTTCACTCAGCTCTCGTGCCACGAACATGTCTCTTAGTCCAAAACATCGCCTTTCGGGTCCTTGAGTCACCTAAGTCCTGCAATAACATACTAACAAAACACCACGCATAATTCCGCAAGACAAAAGTGCTCGGAAATGAGGTAAATATCGCTAAAAAGGCGGAGTTTACTATCTATGACAGTTTAACTCCCCGTGCATATAACTCTCGATATTACATTCAAACAGGTCTAAATCTACCCAAAACATGCCAATAAAGTGATAAACGGGGGCTAGATCACATACAAAAGTGCAGTGAAGTTGACTCCCATCAGCCACCAGCCAAAACGAGGTCATTTGGATTTTAGGGGCAAGGGTTTGACTATTTCATAAGATGAAAAATTGTCAAAGAGTTGACTAGTCAAATAACAAGAGTCGTATAAGATACGATCGACAAAGAGTTGTCGACGTATTGGACTATTTTCGGCCCATTAGCCAAAGCAGGGGGTTGAGGTAGTTTAATGGGATCTTGTCCACTAAAGGAATTATTTTTTCTTGAAAGCCAATTGGGAGTAGGCTAGTGAGAGAAAAACCTCATAAAATTTTAAAGTGCGAATTTTTTGTTTTGAATACATAAATTCTATCTTTATTTATTGTTGTGGTAAATGTCAAACAAATTGAATCTTCGTTTTATCATCGACAATAAGCTTGACGAAACCAACTTTCTCGACTGGGAAAGAAACCTCAAAATCGTTTTGAGGCACGAGAAGATTGGCTATGTCTTGGACGAACCCATACCGTAGAAGCCCGCTGAGGGCGCGGCTGCAGATGCTGTCGAGAAGTACAACAAGCACTGTTCTGACAGTACTGATGCTACATGTATAATACTTTCTTCTCTGACGCCTGAACTGCAGAAACAAATGAGGCTATGAACGCCTACACGATCATGGTTCACCTAAAGGAGCTCTATGCTTCTCAGTCTCGCACTGAGAGGTACGAGGTCTCGAAAGCCCTGTTTGGTTGTAAGATGGTATATGGGACTGCTGTGGGGTCACACATGCTTAAGATGATCGGGTATATAGAGAGGCTTGAGAAGCTGGGCCACAAGTTGGAACGCGAGTTAAGTATTGACTTGATTCTGCAATCTCTACCTGATTCATACTCGCAGTTTGTGATGAACTATCACATGAACAAGATAGATTGCTCTCTTGCAGAGTTATTGAACATGTTGAAAACTACTAAGGCCACTGTGGGGAAGGGAAAGCAAGTGTTGCTTATCACTTCAAATAAGGGCAAGGCAAAAGCCCAAAAGAAGTCCAAGAAGGCGAAGGTTGCACCTAAGCCAACGCCTAAGATAGCCAAAGATAAATCCAAGGATGCTTGCTTCCATTGCGGTGAGACCGGACATTGGAGGAGAAACTGCAAAGGCTTCTTGAGTACCAAGAAGAGACATATTGATGCTTCGACTTCAGGTATGTTTATGATTGAGATCAATATTGCTTCTTCTAAGTCTAGCCACTGGGTATTAGATACTGGTTGTGGTTCTCATATTTGTACGAATATGTAGGCACTAAGAAGAACTGGAGAACTGAGGAAAGGAGAAGTGGACCTACGCGTTGGGAATGGAGCAAGTGTTGCTGCACTAGCCGTAGGAGTTTATTTTCTTTCATTGCCCAGTGGGCTAGTACTAGAACTCAATAACTGTTATTTTGTTCATGCTTTTACGAAGAGCATTGTTTCTATTTCTGCATTAGATGTTGAAGGATTTTCTTTTACGTTCAAAATAAATGTTGTTCTTTTTCACGTGATGGAATATTTTATGGTACTGGCATACTTAGCAATGGTCTCTACATATTAGATATGAATGTTGACGTAGGGTTTACCCTTTTTAACAAGAAAGCCAAAATAAATTACTTGAATGAATCCTACTTATGGCATTGTAGACTTGGCCATATAAATAAGAATCTCATTTCCAAACTCCATAAAGATGGATTATTGGATCACTTCGATTACGAATCGTTTGATACATGCGAACCTTGTTTACTTGGCAAGATGACAAAGTCACCATTTAGTGGAAAAGGGATAAGATCTAATGAATTACTTGAGCTCATACATACTGATGTGTGCCGACCAATGTCAATTCAAGCCAAAGGAGGAACTCTTATTTTATAACCTTCACTGATGACCATTCACGATATGGTTATGTATACTTAATGAAGTATAAGTCTGAGGCCGTTGAAAAGTTCAAATAATTCAGAAGTGAAGTTGAGAAACAACTGGGTAAAGAAATCAAAACACTTCGATCCGATCGAGGTGGAGAATACCTAGATGGAGAGTTTCAAGGTTACTTAAAGGAGAATGGGATTCTACCTGAATGGACCCCTCCCGGGATGCCTCAGATGAATGGCATGTCTGAGAGGAGGAACCGCACCTTGTTGGGCATGGTGTGATCCATGATGAGCTACGCAGTTCTCCTAAAATCATTTTGGGGGTATTCTCTAGAAACCGCATCCTATACACTTAACCGAGTTCCATCAAAGACAGTTGATTCTAAGCCATACGAGGTATAGACTAAGAAGAAACCGAGTATGGGTCATCTAAAACCTTAGGGTTGTTCGACTTACGTGAAGCGGATGATGCTTGACAAATTAGGACCTAGATCTGACAAATGTCTGTTTGTGGGCTATCCTAGGGAAACCAAAGGGTACCAATTTTACCACCCTGAGGAACAAAAGGTGTTTGTTTCCAGGACTGGCCACTTTCTGGAGAAAGAGTTTATTCTGGATAGGGTCAGTGGGAGTAAGATTGATCTTGAAGAAATTCAAGAACCACTTACGGATAACAGTCAGTTGATGGAAGTAGAGGAGACGTCACACACATGTGACGCCAACCTCTATCGTAGACACACTAGCACCTCGAAGATCCACCAAGGAACACCGTGAACCCGAAAGATACATAGGCGTATACCTTATGGAAGATGAGGATCCTATGACTTATGAGGAGGTGTTATTAAGGCATTACAAAGAGAAATGGCTGGAGGCCATGAATTCTGAAATGGAATCAATGAAAGACAACCAAGTTTGAACCTAGGTTGATCCACCTGAAGGAATAATTCCTATAGGGTGTAAATGGGTCTTTAACAGAAAGACAGACACGGATGGTAACGTAGTCACTTACAAGCCTAGGTTAGTGGCGAAAGGTTATAAACATAGACAAGGAGTTGACTATGATGAAACCATTTCGCCCGTTTCCATGTTGAAATACATTAGAATTTTGCTCGCTATTGCAATATATCATGATTACGAAATCTGGCAGATGGATGTGAAAACAGCTTTCCGTAATGGGAACTTGTCTGAGGAGGTGTATATGACACAGCCTGAGGGTTTCACAACTAATGACACGGGGATGGTGTGCAAATTGCAAAGGTCCATTTATGGATTAAAGCAAGCTTCTCGGAGTTGGAATCTTCATTTTGATGAGACAATCAAACAGTTTGATTTCATAAAGAACAAAGATGAGCCCTGTGTTTACAAGAAGGTTAGTGGGAGTGCCATTGTGTTCTTAGTGCTTTATGTGGATGACATATTGCTCATAGGGAATGGTGTGCCTATGTTATATTCAGTCAAATTTTGGTCATCCGGGAACTTCTCAATAAAGAACTTGGGTGAAACAACCTATATTCTCGGAATCAAGATCTATAGAGATAGATCTAAGAGGTTGCTTGGTCTGTCACAATCCACCTATATAGACAAGATGTTGAAGAGATTCAGAATGGAGCAGTCCAGGAGAGGATTTCTGCCCATGTCATATGGGGTCTACCTGTCAAAGGAAATGTGTCTTACGACAGATGGGGAAAGGGCGCAAATGAGTAGGATCCCTTACGCTTCGGCTATTGGGTCCATCATGTACGCCATGCTGTGCACCAGACCAGATGTCTTGTACCCTCTTAGTATGACTAGTAGGTACCAGTATAATCCAGGAGATGGTCACTGGATTGTAGTCAAGAATATTCTCAAGTACACGAGACGTACTAAGGACATGTTCCTGGTTTTCGGGAATGACGATTTAGTATTACGAGGTTATACAGATTCGGGTTTTCAAACTGATAAGGATGACTTGAAGTCATAGTTTGGATTTGTTTTCACACTTAACGGCAGAGCACTGAGCTGGAAGAGTTCCATGCAGGAGACTACTGCCGACTCTACAACGGAAGCCGAATACATAGTAGCCACGGAGGCGGGAAAAGAAGCAGTTTGGATGAAGAAGTTCATTAGTGAACTTGGTGTGGTTCCTTCCATTGAAGGTCCAGTGCCACTGTACTGTGATAACAATGGGGCAATTGCTCAGTCAAAGGAACCAAGGTCTCATCATAAGTCCAAACATTCGACGCTATCACTTGATTAGAGAGATAGTTGATAGATGAGATGTAAAGACAGAGAAAGTCTACACGGATGATAACATAGCTGATCCGTTAACCAAGGCGTTGTCACAGGCAAAGCATGAGAAACATGTTCACATGCATGGGCTTAGGCATATGGGTGATTGACTTTAGGCCAAGTGGGAGATTGTTGAAATGGTGTCCTAAATCCAATCGGGTTGGACAGGATCCGACCGGGTCAGGTAATTTACAGTATGTTTTAGTTCATGTAATAACTTTATTATGATTAATAAAAGCACTTTTGTTATTATATATTGTTTATCTTCGTGTTATTGAATGCATATTTATAGTAACGTCCCTAGTGTCAAATTGTGATAGAGAAACCATGATACTGATTATGGTTGATGAGATCTCTAATCACTTTAATAAGTTTGATACTTAAATGTCTCTAGTCTTATGTACTGTCAAATGAGACATTGATAGTATGATTAGACTAGCACGTATCAGATGTCTTCAATCTTATTAAAGATAACGATAGATCTCGTCTATCGAAGTGTAGAGACACTTGGACTATACGTGGACGTGTATTAGAGAATGCGTACGTTAGACTGACCCACTTACATTAAGTGTCGCAGTGTGTGGCAGTTGTGTAATTATCCTTAGGACCGGAGTCTACATGACATCACAGTGTGGTTTGTCATGCTTTGACACTATTGAGGTTTCCCTAGCCATGGAGCGATCATGGGGTAATGATTGGGTCTGATATTGAAGCATGCGGACCGGGAATCGCGTATCCTATGATTGGGAGTGAATATTATCCTATGATTGGGAGTGAATATCAGAAATGGCATTCTTATAAGGAATGTCTAGCTCTCGTGAATCTTTGCAAAGTTGGAGTAAATGAGTTATTCTGAGAGAGCATGATATACAGATTATAAGATACGATCGTTAATGTACTGACACTCAAAATACGATTGTATGGATATTATTACAGCGATAGGATTCTATTTACACGGTAACTGTTTCACATGAAAGGTAGTAGTCATTGCTTTTGACTCTTCCGATGATTGGGGATCACGGTGTGTTGCTAGACGCTATCCGGTGATCGTTAGGTATGAAGGGCATTTTCATAATTTGCACTTTGTGTCTACGGCCAACATATTCAGAAGTCTATCGGGTCACACACATAAGAACATCGAGTCGGATTAAAATGCGGTTATAATGATAACCAAATAAGGAAAGTTTTATCTCAATCCTATAAATGTATAATGGTAAATTAATATGGTGGTATTTATTTATTATGAATAAATTAAATACAAGATATTAATTATATTAATTAAACAATATTTCGGATGCCAATATTTGGCATGAAGGGGCGTAGAACACAAGTGTATTAGATACACTTGGATTGTGCAATTTAATTAATAAGATTACCATAATATTAATATTGGATATTAATTGATTTTAGAAAAATAGATTTATGGTAATTAGATAAAGATATTCAATATAAGATATTGACAATATCTTGAATTTATTTAATACAAGATATTATAATAAAAGAGATAATTCAATCAAGGTGATTTTCCTTATTTTATTAGGAAAATATTTTTTCTCTTTCATCTATCTTTTAGGAAGCTTCTCATAATCAGATTAGGGGCATCAAGGGCGCCACCCTCCTTATATAAGAAAGGGATTGGCTAGCTTTTTTGTACATCACAATTCCAAGAGATAATTGTTTTTGAGAAAAATAGAGAGCTTCTTGTATAGAGTTTTAAAGAGAGAAAATGCCGGTCTAGCAGCCGGATTTTTCTAGTAGCAGTCCAAGGAGGATTACGACAAGGAGTTCGTGTGGATATCGATAAAGGCCGGACGCGTGGACAGCTTGCGCACAATACTACTCTCCTTGACGGTCAAAGCGTCGATCTTATAGATCAGCCAATGTATATGCCGTCAAACTACTTAACGTGTTTATTGTGTTAAACGAAGTCGAACTTGGGATCGGAAATCAAAATTTTAAATTCCGCTGCATTAAACTAGTGATTTTCTAACATGTGGAACCTCAAGGGCCCAATCCGTGGCAATCATTTCATTTGGAGCATCTGCCATAATGCTTTGCATGTTAATGAAATTCTATACCACCGTGGGTGACAGATTCTAGTATATGCAATCTTTGTGTAAAAGAGGAGGAGTTGATTTTGCACGCCTTACGACACTGTACTTAGCCTAAAGCAATTTGGAACAGTCTTAATGATGCTCGTGGAATAGAGAATTTTTTATGGCCCGTACTCCGAAAGATTGGATCAAATTCTATTTTAGCTATCCGGCTACGACGAGTAAGTGGCGATACACTTGAAGAGAGATCATTTACGAGATCTGAACATGGAGAAATATATTAGCTTTGAAGAGCAACTTAGACATCCTCACACTTGAAGAGAGATCCTCAACTTATACACTTGAAGAGAGATCATTTACGAGATCTGGACACGTCTTCTTGAGTCATTGTGGCAAGGGCCAAGAATTTGAGATTAGTTTAGGGCCTAAATGTATAGTTCTGGCCTAGTCACGATTTGTGTCCTTTTCCTTAAGGCTTTCAACCTTTTCTTTTTCTTTTTTTTCCTTTTTTTTTTTTTTTTTTTGCTTTCTAGTGCCGTAAATTTTGTAGACCCTTTGATGGATTGAAGAAATGAAGATCGATTATACGAAAAAGGGAAAAAAAAATAAAATGTAATCATTGTGTATGCTCTTACCACTCGCCTTTTGGATGGGGCGGGATTTTGGTATTTTATTTTCAAGTATTTTTTAATTACCATAATATGTTTGTTTTTGTTATTTATTTGATTTGTCATTGAAATTAATTCTCGTACTAAAAAAAAGACATTTAAGAGCATCATAGTAAATCCATATGGGGATCGCAATAAGACGTTCTTAATAACAATATTAGATTTACTGTGTGCCTTAAAATACTCTCCTGGAAAAAAAAAATAGTATTGTGTCTTTTTTTTTTCTAATTTTTAATTTTCATATGCCATTTTTATAACTTTTAATAAAACATTTAATAAATATTCATTGTCTTTATCCATTTTTTACTAAAGCTTAAGTGAATTCTATAAAATAATCAAATTTGCGAGTCGAGTTACTTGAGTATTGAACAATGTGAGTTGAATCAATTTTTTTTCTTTCTTTTCTCTCTATCACTCTCTCTTTATTTTTTATTTTATAAATCAAATTAAGCTCGCCTGCCCTGATGAATGTCATTCGACTCAGCTCGATTTATGTTGTATGATTTCCCTGGGCCCTGTAATCTCTTTTCTTCCCCAAATCTGCAATTAATCGAGAAATCGAAACCCTAAAAGCGCCTGTTTCAATTACTGTCAATTGCTGCGATGTCGTCGAACAAGCGTCCACACAAAGAGAAAGTTGTTCGTCGCAAGTGCGTACCTCTTGAAACCTTCTTTCCATGCTTATTGTGTCGCAAATTATACTTCTGTTGGTGTCACTTGGATTTTTATGCTGAAACTGTTTTTTTTCCTCAATATTTTGTTTTTTCTGCACTTTCGTCAAAAGCTGAATTTTTTTTGTTCTTTAAGTTTGCGGAGCTTGACTTTCAGGAAGTAATTGCTGGTAGTATCGAAAATTTGTGTGCAGGGAGGAGAAACCAGAGGACCCAGAGCTGCCTAAGTACAGAGACAGAGCGAAAGAGCGGAGAGAAGACCAGAATCCTGATTACGAACCTTCTGACTTGGGGCGTTTTCATGCTGTAGCTCCTCCTGGTACTGATGATTTGAGGTAGGTAACTTTGGTTTATCAAAAAAATTCATGCCTCGTTAATGTTTATTTTGGTTGATAGTCATTTGTTGTAATTGTGCTTTAGGTCTGAAGAAGCACACAAGCTTTCCATTGAGAAAAGCAAATATCTTGGAGGTTAGTTGATTACACCCTCTTTCTAAGGGAGTAACTTGGTGTGTAATGGGATATGCTTGAAAGATCATGGTTTGTTTGTTATGTGAATTTCAGTGAAACAGATTGTTTCTTTTTTTATATTTTATAGTGAATTATTCATAGGATTGAGTTAATGAAAGATAAAGAGTGAGAAGGGGTGACCTGTGGCAGGAAGTGTTCATTACGTTAACATCTTATCTTCCTCATCCGCGCTTAACATATGTGCTGCAAATTGTTTCTCATGATAAGATGCGAACTTCCAGGCTTATCGGTGAATTTTAGTGGATGCCATCTTTGTCTTTTTTTTGTTATGTTTAGTGGCATGTATGTGTATGTGCTTACCTTTCTCCATGTTATCAAGTCAAGGTTAAAAGAATAAATACTATGAAGAACGGATATTTTTCGCAACACTGTAGTGCGTATCATGTTTTGTCCTTAATGAGTTGAAACTATCGGCTAATCCGTTTTATTCTGCATGACATAACCTGAATGGCTAATTATGAACCTAAGCACATGATAAATTGCTGATACAATTTGTTCTATTTAAAATCCACCCCATTTCAGCCTTTACCTAATGGTTCTTCCTAATCAGCTGAACTTGTAATCAGATTAATTGCATTCACGTCCTGTGAAATGTTTGTAACCAATTACCGCAGCTGCACTAAAGCTGTTAATCGACTATAAGAACTGCGTGACTTGATTTCTCAAAGAGCATAAAACCTTCGGCTTGACATTCATTGACATTGAATCTTCTTTCCACTGAAGTACCTGTCGATGTATCTGGCCTTGGGACTGATTTTCTATTTTAATTGGAGTCGATGTTTATCTGTTGCATACTATTTTTTCTGATTAACCTTTTCTTTTGACCTGGCTTTATTTTATTTTAGGTGATGTGGAACACACTCATCTTGTGAAAGGACTAGATTTTGCCTTGCTAAACAAGGTGAGAAGTCAAATCGACAAAAAGCCAGATGCTGAAGATGACGCCGATAAAAAATCTGGGTAAGTAATCTTAGTTATGTATTACATCTTGCATCTTTGATTTGTGTTAGCTGGTGGAAACAAGCATGATTCTCTTTTCATTTGGTTAAAGTGCGCATTGCTGTTTTGTTACCATTATAAACTATCTCTGGTGTTTTCTTAATCTTCAATGAAGACTATTTGGTTTTTAAAATGCTGAAATCTCTTTTTACATCAAATTATAGCATTTTTTTACGGAGAACATTTGGTTTTGCCTCACCAGCTGGCACTTATAATTACGATGCAAATGATAAATCTAGTCATAGCTCCTGGATACCTTTTGTTCACGATTAGTTGATTTGGCCATTATTGTAGAATTGTCCGGAGGCATGATGCCTTCTGCCTCGTACCCTTTAACAGCTGTAAAAAATTACACTATGATGCACTGCTTTTTTTCTTTTGCTGAAGTGATGTAATGAACATGGATTCTTGCCTTTTTCAATTACAGGGGATCCAAGGATGACCATACATTGGCATTTCGGACTTCAACAGCAAAGGTTCACTTTAAAAGTTTGAAGTAGTATCTTATCGTTTCATAGCAAAGGTTCACTTTGTTTAATTGGGTTATGGTCTGTATCCTTTGCAGTCTGTTTATCAGTGGATGGTGAAACCGCAAACAGTCATTAAGACAAATGAAATGTTTCTGCCTGGAAGGATGTCATTTGTTTATAATATGGTATATATTTCTATTCTGCTGTACCTTTCATCTATACTTCTTGATGCAGGTTATTGTGTTATACTGAAAATGTTTAGTATCAGGCAGGAAACTGATAGATTGAGGCATAATTTTGATGAATTGACTTCAAATGTGAATGGTGGCACATGTTAGTTCATGTAGCTTTTGTAAAATTATGTACTCGTAACCTAATTTTGAGCTTTATGTTTATGTCAGCATACAGTGATTTATACTGTTTCAGTTTCAGATATGTGCTCTACTTATTTATCCCTTTGAAAGGGATGCATGATATGTATTCTCTTTTGAAGTCTATTAGTTTTCCTTGGGTCTCCTTGGTTTTCCTCTCCTCCCTTCTCTTATCGACAAAGAATTATCTAAGCAATTCTAAATTATTTTCTTTCCATTCCAGGAAAATGGTTATTCTTTTGATATTCCAACAACCCTGCACAGGAGTAAAGCTGACTGTCCTGTTCCAGAGGTATTATTTCATGATATAGCTTTGTACTAATTACAACAATATCTTCATGTTACTTTGATTTGCTTGTCCAGGAGATGGTGACTGTTAGCGTGGATGCTTCCGTTTTAGACCGAATTGCAAAGATTATGTCATACCTTCGCCTTGGATCATCTGGAAAAGTTCTTAAAAAGAAGAAAAAAGAGAAAGAAGGAAAAGGTGAGGAATGTGCCTCTCTAATGTATATGCCTTTGATCTAGAGCAAGCACCTACTGCTCAACATGACTTGATTGCAATCATTGGCATAAAAACACTTTGAAAATACTACAGGTTCCTTACACTTGTATCGTATAAAAAAGTATTACACTTGTATCTTATAAAAGATACAACAGGATCCTTACACTTGTATCTTACAAAAAAGTATTACCGTACAGTATTCCACATACCTTCTTCAGGAATCGTTTATGACTATTGAAAAGCTTCACATTACTCGGTATCATGCTAAATAAAACTAGATGCTACTGATAATAAAGTAGTTTGGTACAACCATCATGATGACTGCAGTTACCATTTCTGGTTTATCCGCGTATCATTTAAGGGACAAAAATTAGTCCCTTAATGACTGCAGTAGCTAGTTATACGAGTCTTTAGCAGACTATTTCTTCACATAATTGATTATGATTATCATTGTTATAGCAGTTATTATCATTAGTGCTGTATTTTCAACTAGGTAAGTGAATGGCCATTTCCTTACAGTCTGTCTGCTTTCTCGTACAGGGAAGATGGGAGCCATTGCTAATGGATTAGTTGAAGGTGCAAATATCTCAAGACCTCCTGCCATGTTAAAGAATCCGAATGTTGATGAAATACTACCTCCACCGCCTCCACTTCCCAAAAAGAAAATTCCTGATATGAAAGAGAAACACGTCCCAACTGTTGCTAGAGTTGAAGAGGATGATATATTTGTTGGGGATGGCATCGATTATCCAATTGTTGGTAAAGAGATTAACCAAAGTCCTATTTCAGAGGACATGGAAGAATCTCCACGAAACAAGGAAAAGGCTACATATTTCGAAGAACCTACTTATGGCCCTGTACCGCCTTCTGATTCCTCTCATGCCTGGCAGCAAGTGGTCAGTTTCTTTCGATGTTCTTGAATCTTTTTCGCTTTCTACACACCCATTCCTTTAAGTTGGCATGAATCAGTATTTCTTCGGATATTTTCTTGTCGAATTGCTTATCAGTTGTCTATTTATTAGATTATTGTGGCTTTTACATCGTGCTTGATTGATGTAGTTAGAAGTTGTTATAGGGATAAAGACTCTTTTGGCCCATTTTGTTTCACTTTTTTTTGCACATCTATCCCCAATTCTTCATCTGGACACTTTTACCCCTCATTTATGCACTGTTTTACCTTTTCAGTCCATTTTTGTCACGTGTCAATTTTTTATTGGTTGAAGTTCCTTCGATGCTGGCTGTTGGACACATCCCACTTTAGGCTAGAAATGTAAGAAAATATATAGACGAGGGGTACAAGTGTCCGGACGAAACATTAGGGGATTAAAGTGCAAAAACCGTGAAAGTGAAACAATAAGGGACGCATGGCACTTTCACCCCTCGCTTATGCATTGTTCTACCTCTTCAGTCCATTTTTGCCCTGTGTCAAGTTTTTATTGGTTGAAGTCTGTAATACCTTCGATGCTGGCTGTTGCACACATGACTCTTTATACTGGAAATGTAAAAAAACACGTAAATGAGTATAAGTGTCAAGATGAAACATTGTGGATTGAAGTGCAAAAGCAGTAAAACAAAAGGGACCAAAAGTGTCTTTTATCCTGTTGATATTCTGATTTTTTCTTGTTAATTTTGTTCTCTGTTTAGGGTAATGGATATGAAGCTCTACAAGCACAAGCTTTAGTTGGTGGTTATCAACAGACCGAGTGGCAGGACTACCAGTATGCTGAACAACTTGCTTATCCGGATCAATATCTTCAACAAAACATTCAAGATTTTGACGTGCAAGCAGGTGGTGTAGCATTACAGGACCCTCGATTCATGACTCAAGAAGAGAAAGACAGGGGTTTGGGGTCGGTGTTCAAGAGGGATGATCTGAGACTTCAACAATTGAGGGAGAAAGATGCACGCGAAAAAGATCCCAATTTCATATCTGAGAGTTATTCTGAATGTTATCCTGGATACCAAGAGTATAACCGCGAGGTTGTTGATAGTGATGATGAAGCTGACTTGTCAAAAATGGACATGGGCGCACGTGTAAGTATACCTTACTTTAATTTACTACTTTCGTCCCTCAATAACTGTCAGGATTTCACACAGATTAAGAATGTATCCGATACGTATCCGACACAGATACACACTGAATAATTAGGAGAAGCACGTAGGGGTGAATTTGTAATTTTCAAATGTTGGATTCGGAATTTGTATATGCATATCCATAACTCAAATACGTGCAATGAAGAACCAAGTGGAATATTGAGTAACTACCGCCAGATGATGAATGAAAAGTTGTCCAAAATGAGGAAAAACTACCAAAAAAGAAGAAAACCACAAAAAATTGTTTTATTTTATGTGTTTTACTATTTATATATTATATTATCCTTTTAGTTTAATTATGTACAGTTTACTCTTAATATTTTTAATATTTACAATTTTACAGGTGGTTTTTGTATCTAGTATCCTATATTTTTTAAAAATCTCGCATCCAGGTATTCTGTGTCCACGTAGAGTAAGAGACAAACGATTGATATTAAAGAACAAAGGTAGTATAAACTTTGAAGTTCTTGTTTCGCTTACTTTTTTTTTGTGTGTGCTTGTGTGGGGTTGACAGGCGAAGGGTAGGCTGCATAGGTGGGACTTTGAAACAGAAGAGGAGTGGGCAACATATAATGAGAACAAAGAAGCAATGCCAAAAGCGGCATTCCAGTTCGGTGTGAAGATGGCTGATGGGCGGAAGACACGTAAGCAGAACAAAGACCAGAAATTGACGAATGATCTGCACAAGATTAACCAAATACTTACCCGGAAGAAGACGGATAAGGATCCCTCTGCTAGTGAGCACCACTACGACGATGAATTACGCCCCGGGAAGAAGCTTCGCCTGTGAATGTCAGGTCAACTCAACTTCTTCAAGTTAAAGTTAAACTTGCTGTTTTATTACAGTGCTAGCCATTAGTTTGCGCATCTTTACGTTGATATCTGCATTGCGGTTGCTACACCATAGATTTTCACTTATGGGAGGGGCATATGCTAGGATGGATTCTTGCACTGGAAAATGTATGTACAACTGTAGAAGTAGTCAAATATTTTTTTTTTCCCTTCTTCTTCTTTCTTTTAAACATATATATGCTGCAAACTGATCATTTTCTAGTAGCTATACCAGCATTTTGTACTCGAATTAAATTATTACTTGTAAAGTTTATCAAATTTTGTTGAATTTTGGTGCCGGTTTTTGCTCTCCTACATTTGCATATCTGTGACATAGGTTTGCTGCACCACTCCCTACTCTGTTATTCATCCAAAACATACTAGTGTTGATATAACATTGTGCTTTCATTTCAGGTCCTAAATTTAGGTGGTAAAATGTTGTATATGCATACTTGTAAATATGAGTTTGAGCATGTATCAAGGGTATATGTGTATTTGCAAACCATCAAATCAAAAGCCCTAGACCTAAAAGACTAACAACACCTATGCATCTGTAAGCTTATAAAAGACTAACAACGTCTAAAAGCTAATAAAAGCTATGGCATAACAGAGCCCGACAATGGAGTAGTAGTATGCCATGCTTCTAAAAGATCATTAGTCATAGACATAATCTGGCCAACAAGGAAGCTAGTAGGAGGCATGCTTATTTTTAAACCTTGTCGTGATGCCTCAGGTAGATTATAAGCAGAAGCACCTAAGAACTTCCCATTTCAGCTTGCAGACCACACTAGATTCTGACTAACATTCAATTGTATGCTGACAACATGGCACGGAATCTGTTCACCGGCCCATAGCTGATTCTGAGCTGTTAGCATATACCATCCCAACTTGGCAAGATAATCAAAGTTCACAAGACAAAGGGGTCTGAAATTGAGGCTGCCGCAATCCTTTGGTTGACAAACAGTTTGCCTACTAATAAGATGAGAAGACCGTTTGGAGCCCATGTCCCTCCAAACGAAACCCTTGTAGAGACACTCAGTGTCATCTAAGACATTAACAAACGATTAGTTTGCATTGCATAACCAGTTTGGGAAATGAGGACATATTGTATAAGGATGCACCTTGCTCCTTTAGAAAAAAATCTAGTTTTCCAGCTTTGCCAGTTTAGTCTGAACTTTGCCTATTAAGAACTAATAAGAGGAAATAGTAGTGACCCCTTTATGTAATATGGGCATTCCTAAGTACAAACTTAAGACATCAACTTGGGGAATGTGAATCAGCCTGCCTAGATGAGAAGCCAATGGCTGAGAGGTATTAGGTGAGAAAAAAAACCTTGGACTTATGGAACTTATCGGTGGTTTAATCAACAGACTTCATGCTTTAATTTAGTTCACCACAACCTCAAAAGTTTAAGCGTATCACCATTAACTTAATCTTCTCTGTGACACACGCTAAGTATTATGACTACATATAACACAACTTATGGTCTTCAGTAGTCTATATTTCAATTTGTTATTATTAATTATAAAAATAATTACGATAACTGCCTTTCGGGCACAGCACATGTAATACCCCTAGTTCGTTTTCGTACTTTTACGTCATATCGGATCCATGTTACATCATAATGAGATATAATACTAAAAAAATGTTGAAGCCACAGGCGTACCGGTGGCTTGCTCGCAGGCGTGAAGGTGGCTTTCGAAACCAAAAGTCACCGCCCTTCAGTTCTGCAACTCCCAGGAGTTGCAACTCCGGTTTTCAACCCCTCCCAACCTCGAGCAAACCGGTCAATCTTTCAAATTCATCAATTTACAGACTTGCAACCATTCTCTTTTATTATCTCTCAATTCCCTCAAACACCGAGGCAAGAACAAATCAATTCTGGTGCATTACACTCTCTTCTCTACACCTTTTTCAAGTTCTTCCAACTCTAAGTAAGCTTGTGCCTTCATCTTCAAAGTTCTAAATATGAACATCTTAAGAAAAAGTAGGGTTTATCCTTGTTTAAAGTAACATGAAACCTTGTAAGAGAATAGTACTTGGTTGAAGAGGAAGTTTCTGTTGTAGACATTCATAAACAACAAGGTAAGGACTCAATGTATCAAAGCTTTTGGCATCATTGCTCGTGTTATGTGTTTTATGGCTTGTTACTTGATCATATGCTTCTGTTTCTGTGTTTTAGACGGTAAATTAAAATACCGGGAATTCGCATGTAAGATCATGATATACTGATAAAATAATCTATTTTAGACCGAAATGAATTTCATTCACCGGTTTAGCGCTAGGTTACTCACCGGCTCATTAGTGGCTTTTCATCATTTTGTGAATTTGTAGTAAGTTTGGTGAATTATGGAACTGAAATGGTCCGATTTCGAATTCGTATGTGTTTTCAGTTCATTTTTCCAGATTCTGTGTTTAGAAAGCATGATTTTAGAGCTATTTGTAAATGATGATTGCAAACATGTTATGGTAATGCAATCACATTGTTATAAAGCTGGTGTTACAGATATCATCATGCATATAGGATACTTGGTGCTGATTCAATGTTAGATGTAATCTATGACCTTGATATGTTCGAAAATGGCATTGGTTTGTAGATTTGGTTGTAATGTTTGTAAATCTGGAAATTATGCATGTTTGGAAAGAATTATCTCTTCTTATCTTATATATATATATATATATATATATATATATATATATATATATATCTTATATCTATAAGAAGCCAAGGTGTGCCCACATGCTGTCATGTGGACACCTTCTTGGCTTGACACGTGGCGATTTTTTTTTTTTTTATTTTTTTTCCAAACCTTTGTCTTTTTTGGTTTTTTTTTATCAAACGTGTGCCGTTAGTAGTTTGTGCAGAAAAAAGAAAAAAAAAGGAAATACCGACAGATTTGAAGTTCTGCTGTGTAGTGTACGATGGAAGATTGGGCAAGTTTAGTTATAAAATACAACAAAAAAAATTGGCCAAACAAATATACGCACCACGAAAATAGTCACGGCGCTACGATTACTCTCGTTTTTTTTTTATCAAACCTTTGTGGCTTGTTTTTTTTTAGAAATCAACCGTGCGCCATTAGTAGTTTGTGCTGAAAAAGAAGAAGAAGGAAAGATCGACGGATTTGAAGTTCTGCTGTGTAGTGTACGATGGAAGATGGGGCAAGTTTAGTTTGTGCAGAAAAGGGAAGAAAAAAAAGGAAAGACCGACGGATTTGAAGTTCTGCTGTGTAGTGTACGATGGAAGATGGGGCAAATATCCGCGCCACGAAAATTGTCACGGCGCCACGATTACTCTCGTTTTTTTTTATCTGTGGCTTGTTTTTTTTAGAAATCAACCGTGTGTCATTAGTAGTTTGTGCTGAAAAAGAAAAAAAAGAAGAAGGAAAGACCTACGGATTTGAAGTTCTGATATGTAGTGTACGATGGAAGATGGGGCAAGTTTAGTTATAATTTCAGTCGAGCTACCTTACGTTCCTTAACGTCTTGACGTGAACGGCCGCTTTCTTGGAACTGATTCATAGGACCAGTTAGCTATGAGAGCATGTACAATTACCGGAGGGATGTTCAGTACCGATTCTTATAGTACTGTTCGTGGAGTCGATAAGCTAATTCCTGTGGATGTCTATTTGCCAGGATGTCCACCTAAACCAGAAGCGGTTATATGGAAGGGCCACTATAAAAGCTAGAAGTAGCTAGCCTAGAGTAGTAGTAGTCGGCCTAACCAAAGCGTCACGACAACATAAAATTAGCCTTATGAATTGAATCATAAGTAGGGGACTTAGCCCGCCTGCCAGGTATGATAAAAGGAGAGTAATCGTGGCGCTGTGACTATTTTCATAGCGCGGATATTTGTTTGGCCAAATTTTTTTTAGAAATCAACCGTGTGCCATTAGTAGTTTGTGCTGAAAAGAAAAAAAAAAGAAGAAGAAGGAAAGACCGACGGATTTCACGTTGTGCTGTGTAGTGTACTAAATCACTTTATATTCTTCAGACCGTTTGACACCTTTTTTTTTACCCAAATGAATGAACACGAGATCACAATCGTATTCATTAATGATAAGAAAGAGAAATGCCGTATAGAAAATGAGTGAAACATATTTTCAAGCATATTAATGATCTGGAAGCTAAGGCGTCCAGGGAGATTAGACCGTGTAGTTATTGTCTGCACATTTACCTTTCTCCGTTGTTCTTCCGCTTTAGCTTCTCGTTTCTTTCAAATGTCATAAAGTCGTCCATACTATGAGTCTAATGTACTTTTCTTGCTCATAGAAAAATTTCTTACTGTGTATAGGGAGGCCAATATAATTATATTGAATTGTTTTCTAATTTACAAGTGATAACCTACTGATACCATAGGGATGTGGTTGTCTCTTTTATGTAAATGTATAAACTATCCACCTGCCCCATTTTCTAACTCGGGTTTTAGGCTCAGGCATGGAAGTCCCTTCATAAGAATGATGATAAATACCACTGCCCTGAGCTTACGTCACTACCAACCTTCTACACATCCAGCAAATTCTGCACTGCCTAGGGTATTAAGTCCTAACTCCGATTGGGTATCTATAGCTCTGTCTTATAGAAAATTAGCTATACAGAAATGGCATGCAAAAAAATTAAGAGAAAAAAATCTTGTAAATCTACTCCTTTGGTTGAACAGAATCAACCTGAACATGGTCATCCTTCTACATTAACTCCTGTGAACAAGCCTAAGAGGAATCTTAAAAGTGTAAACATATGTAGTAACTCTAAGACACAGCCACTTAATAAGAAATGTCTTGCATGTCTTTATCAGCCACGTGTGATTAGGGTTCCAAAATCTGATATGGGATCTACGGCACCTTTTTTACATGTGATAGCAAAATACTTAACCGCTAACTTTCACCAACAGAGTATCGGGTCAATGGGAGTATAGTGGTCACAAGGTTGAATCCACATGGAGTAATGTCTAAGTACCAAAGCTGACGTTGAACTTAGTTCATGCCAAAATATGGTGGAAAGATATTATACTAATGCAGAAATAAAGATTATACTAATGGTTGTACTTCTAGATATTAAAAGTTATAGCCGAACTATGATCCCACGAGCTACTTTTACCCCTTAAGAAGGACTTAACAGGGAGCGTGTCTTAACCAACCTACCTATCCAATGAAGTTTAACGACATCCACGGGTGCCAACTCCTAATTCTAGCGATTAGACTGAACAACTCGATCTAACCACCCTATGTGAAGCTAACCGACTCTCCCTTTAGAAAACCGATTATCCTAACATGATTAAGTTCTAGAGTGCTCGAACAACGATAACAAACCTCGTATTGGAAACGGACCTAACAACTAGGCGAATCTACAACGGTCCTAAAACCCTTATCCCACATCTCACCGCAAAATGCATCTATAAGTTCGATGTGCATGACAGTGAACTAGGTGATCAATCTAATTCAAAGATGTTAAAATAAGTTTTAGGACGTGGATTAATCGTTAAAACATAATATTACGCACTACACAATTCCTACCTCATCCCCTTAGGGTTTTCGCCGCTTTAACATAATTCGATTACACATGCAATTAGCTACTCATGATTATACTAATAAACAAAATAATAATTGGAATCAAACTCAAGACAATAAATAAAAGAGAAGTCATTACCATATAACTTGTAGAAAATCTGATCCAGAAAATATGAAGAAATAATTGCACCAAAAAGTTGAATCTTTCGTTCTTGGAATGTAAATCTAAGCTATAACAAGTGTGTAGAATCGAAGGATGTAATCTATGGCATCTAAGGATTGAAAGGTGATCAAACTACACTAAAATCGCACCAAAATCGCCTAAGAAGAGTCTAAAGTCGGCCAAGAATGATCAGGGGCTGAATAAGCTGCATATTTATAGTTCTGCTTCTGTCGGTCTCAAACGCCAGTTTGCATCCTTGCAAACGCTAGTTTGCCTGGAAATCTTGATGATATTAGGGTTTCGTCTTCAGGGAACTGGCGTTTGCCTTGCCTTGAACGCCAGTTCATGGATCGTGCCTTGAGGGACAAACGCTAGTTTGAGGTACTTGGACGCTCGTTTGTCTTGTATGAGCTTCCTTGAGTCGGGCTGAACCCATCCAAACACTAGTTTGGGGTTAGTTTGGACGCTCGGTTGTCTAAAACTCTAACTTTCAGTATTTGATGCCAACTCTGTGAATGCCAGTTTGCATTGGCCAAACGCCAGTTTGAGGTAGGCTTGAGTCAAACGCCAGTTTGAGGTAGGGCAAGCGTCAGTTTGCCTTGATTTCACTCCAAACTTGAATTTTCCTCACTTTCATGCTACTTTCGTGCCACGAACATGTCTGTCATTCAAAACATTGCCTCCCGGGTTCTCGAGTCACCTAAGTCCTGCAACAACATATACGAACAAACACCACGCGTAATTCCGCAAGACAAAAGTGCTCGGAAAAGTGTTAAATATCGCTAAAAAGGTGGAGTTTACTATCGATATGACAGTTTAACTGTCGATATTACTCTTAAAAAGGTCTAGAACTACCCAAAACATACCAATAAAGTGATAAATGGGGGTTAAACTGCGCACCAAAGTACAGTAAAGTTGACTCCCATCAACCACCCCACACTTAGCCTTTGCTAAATTAGGCGCTCTAAAACAGACCAAGGGATCAACTTTACGAAACATGCATAGCACTCACGACATCAAGGTGAATGTAAAGCAGACACTGAATGTAAACAACTTGACTCTATTTTATCACGAAAACGACGTGTGTGTGTGTGTGAAATAAACCGAGGGCTACACTCAAAATGATTACCGGCTTTGAATACCGGCCAAATGACTACACACAACTTATACCGGGCTAGAATCTCCACTAATCAAGGCAACCGAGGCTAAATACGGTCAAGTAGGACTTGAGAGGTTATAATGTTAAGCTCGGGAAGGGTTATAATGTTAAGCTCGGGACGTTTGGGACTGGAGAAAAGAAAATACGAGTGAACCTAATCATCTCATTTACTTTCTATTTGAAAACATATTAAACCACACCAAACTCCTTCGATCCTTCTATACTCATTGATAAACATTCCGACCTCAACATCATATTTTTATTCACTTGAAACACTCCTTCTCTGACTTCAAACTTTATTCAACTTTCCCTTTTTTCATTTTGTTTCTTTTCAATTTTTCTTTTTTTCTCTTTTTTTTTTCAAAATCTGTTCCGACCCACAAGCCTCACAATACATTCCTCGAGCTCCTCCCCTTCATACACTAGCTCGTACTAACCAACTCCTCTCGAAACACGCACCATCTCCCATCCAACACTTGATTTAGCAAGTGTGTCTAAAGCAACAACTAAGTCCACTCGTAGGGTAATCAAAAGGAACGTGACCAACAATATAGCTCAGGGTTAGGGCAATACAGGCTAAGTAACCAAAAACGGCTCATTTCCGGACGGTGGTCAGACCTTCCTATCAAGGCTTAGAGGGGGTACGAGGGTAAAATGTTGGGATTTTGGCTTAATTGGCTCTGGTCAGGTCAAAGAAGCGCCAGGACTCTCATCCCGTATCCGGCCTAAGTAAACCTCTCTATTTCGCCTCGAAACTAGTGGTATAAGTGTGTATAGCAACCAAACTAAGTATAACCAAGGTCTACGTGCATTAAAGGGTTCGTATCGTGATAAAATAGAATCGCCCTGCACACATTACTCGACTACTAAGATATTTACCAACTCCATCGTGAGAAACATGCATATAACGCGGTGTCAAACCGTGAAAAGTTTCAAAATATTAAAGCCACGAATTGACTCGAAACCAAACATTAACTAAGCATATCACAATTACCGACACATTTATTAATCGAAACCATACAAAGCTAAGTCGTATCCACCCCCCACTTCGAATGAAGCAATGTCCTCAGTGCGTGAATGAGATAGAAAAGAAAGACTTAGCTTGTAAACCCAGCAGAAAGGCGCTATCGAATCCTGTAACAACCTCGTGTAAGCGTGACCCGAACCCTTATATCAAAATAGACAGAAACAACGCAAAGCACGCACGGGACATGGTCTTCGTGCCAAAGTATCGAATAGGGATAAGGGGTGTAACAGTAATAAGGCCCTGTCACGTCATAAAACTCGATATGCAATATGTAACGCATAATACTGGATCGCTATGATGGATAAATAACCTTACGGGAAAAGCACAAAACATCTATGCAGAATAAGAAGGCCACAAAGGCACATAACATAAAAAACATCAACGTGCGTAGGCATACATCATCAAAGGCGAGTACAAGTAGCACATACTCGAAAACCCCTAGATCACCTTTTATTCCAAACAGTCTTATTATGGCGGGGTTGCCTCCCCCCAAGCGCCTTTGTTTTACATCGTTGGCTCGACCAAGTGACTCTAAACGGACTCAATCCACAAATGACTCAAAGCAACAATTCAAGCCTTTCAATTCAGACAAGTAGTATCAAGAATCATCAACCAAAATCCAAGCTCAATAAGACCAATAGTTTACGAAAAGAGAACAATGCGAGAACCATAGAAATTGAATTCACTAGAAACTTACCTCTCTTGGCTCTCGATGCTACCTCCTCCCAACTGGAGAATCTTCTTTTGTTTGCCTTTCGATCCATCTTCTTTTTAAAATCCGCATCAGGTGGATGTGGTCTCTTTCTCACACCTCTTTGAGCCACATGCACCGGTGGTGGTAAAAACTCGATCTCATAGAACTTATCATCACAAGGTGGACGAGTGAGGTAATCCGGGACGGAGGTATCAGGGATCACTAGGCCATCCGGTGGCTTAAATATAGGTGGCTGATCAACTTGCTCTTGATCCATAGGTGAGCTTGACGGTAGATTGAGCGATCCCAACTTCTTCTATGTCTCGATCTCCACATGATCGACGACCACAATCGAATCCACCGCACACTCTTTCAAGTCATCATTTTGTATATCCTTAGAAAGCGGTGTACTTGGTAAAAGTTGCACCTCTTCCATCTCCAAATCTTGTAGTTCCTCTTCATCCCAAAGCGTTTCAATACCAAAGAATTCTTTCTCACTCATAACGATGGTCGGTACCACCACGCATTCCACCACGGTATCGTCATTTTTCATCTCAAGGGGTGGAAGTGTAGTAGGTAGAAAGTGAAACATGCCATCCTCAAATTTCGCAATAGGAGGAGACGGTAATATGGGTGATCCCAACTCAATTTCTTGCTCTGACACCTCATCATAGTAGAGTAAATCCTCAACCTCACTTCCCACCTTAACTTCTTCAGTGCCAACCTCATCAGCCATAACCACTTCTATTGCACATGCCTGCTCTTTCTACTCGAGCCCCATTATTTCAATCAAATGCCCCGCCCGGTCTTGAAGGTTTCTGATGGCGGAGTCGGTACTTATCTTGAACTCTTGCATGTCCCGTAGTAGCTCCTGCAGGCTCTGGTTCAGTCGCTCTAGTAGCTCCATTTGACTGTCGGTGAGACTCTCTTGTGGCACGAGAGCAAACTGATCATACTGACTTTGAATCATCGGAAGCGGGTAGCAGGCTTCTTGCCAAGATGGATTCTCAAACGGCTGAATCTGTGCAAATTTGTCAACATACCCAGCGTGAGAACCAAAATCATGATAAGCACAGGGGTTATGATAACCCTCATACTGTTGTGGCTCATTACTCGAATAACCATAATTCTGATCCTGGTATGCACTAGGGCACTGATAGGCCCAAGAATCCTGGTTACTCTGTTGTTGATACTGAGGCTGAGGCACATACTGTTGTTGAAAATGTTGTTCAGCTGCCTGTGGTTGGTAGGGGAATTGTTGTTCAGGTGAGTAGTATTGATTGGAGAATCCATCCATTTAGGCTCAAATTGCAAGATCTTAGGAAACAACAACAACACACTCACGGTATCTCGTCACCACCGCCCCAACAATATGTCGTGTGGCTCTTCAGCTGTAAAAGAGGAAACAACAAGAAAACGCAGTAAAAACGACCTAAGCCCAAGCTTTCGGTCAACTTCCAAGATATTAGACGTTACTCCCCGGGAACTGCGCTAAAATTCTTGATAGCAAAATACTTAACCGCTAACTTTCACCGACAGAGTATCGGGTCAACGGGAGTATAGTGGTCACAAGGTCGAATCCACAGGGAGTAATGTCTAAGTACCAAAGCTAACGTTGAACTTAGTTCAGGCCAAAATATGATGGAAAGATATTATACTAATGTAGAAATAAAGATTATACTAATGGTTGTACTTCTAGATATTAAAAGGTATAGCCAAACTATGATCCCACGAGCTAATTGTACCCTTTAAGAAGGACTTAACAGGGAGCGTGTCTTGACCAACCTACCTATCCAATGTAGTTTAACGACATCCACGGGTGCCAACTCCTAATTCTAGCGATTAGACTGAACAACTCGATCTAACCACCCTATGTGAAGCTAACCGACTCTCCCTTTAAAAAACCGATTATCCTAACATGATTAAGTTCTAGAGCTGCTCGAACAACGATGACAAACCTCTGTATTGGAAACGGACCTAACAACTAGGCCGAATCTACGCAACGATCCTAAAACCCCTTATCCCACATCTCACCGCAAAATGCATCTATAAGTTCGATGTGTGTGACAGTGAACTAGGTGATCAATCTAATTCAAAGATATTAAAATAAGTTTTAGGACGTGGATTAATCGTTAAAACATAATATTACGCACTACACAATTCCCTATCTCATCCCCCTTAGGGTTTTCGCTCGCTTTCACATAATTCGCCTACACATGCAATTAGCTACTCATGATTATACTAATAAACGAAATAAGAATTGGAATCAAACTCAAGACAATAAATAAAAGAGAAGTCATTACCATATTATTTGCAGAAAATCTGATCCAGAAAATATGAAGAAATAATTGCACCAAAAAGTTGAATCTTTCGTTCTTGGAATGTAAATCTAAGCTATAACAAGTGTGTAGAATCGAAGGATGTAATCTATGGCATCTAAGGATTGAAAGGTGATCAAACTACACTAAAATCGCACCAAAATCACCTAAGAAGAGTCTAAAGTCGGCCAAGAATGATCAGGGGCTGAATAAGCTGCATATTTATAGTGTAGGGTAAAAATCTGCTTCTGTCGGTCTCAAACGCCAGTTTGCATCCTTGCAAACGCTAGTTTGCCTGGAAATCTTGATGATATTAGGGTTTTGTCTTCAGCGAACTGGCGTTTGCCTTGCCTTGAACGCCAGTTCATGGATCGTGCCTTGAGGGACAAACGCCAGTTTGAGGTACTTGGACGCTTGTTTGTCTTGTATGAGCTTCCTTGAGCGGGCTGAACCCATCCAAACGCTAGTTTGGGGGTATTTTGGACGCCGGTAGTCTAAAACTCTAACTTTCAGTATTTGATGCCAACTCTGTGAACGCCAGTTTGCATTGGCCAAACACCAGTTTGAGGTAGGCTTGAGTCAAACGCCAGTTTGAGGTAGGGCAAACGTCAGTTTGCCTTGATTTCACTCCAAACTTGACTTTTCCTCACTTTCATGCTACTTTCGTGCCACGAACATGTCTCTCATTCAAAACATCGCCTCCAGGGTTCTCGAGTCACCTAAGTCCTGCAACAACATATACGAACAAACACCACGCGTAATTCCGCAAGACAAAAGTGCTCGGAAAAGAGTTAAATATAGCTAAAAAGGTGGAGTTTACTATCGATATGACAGTTTAACTCCCCGTGTGTATAACTCTCGATATTACTCTTAAATAGGTCTAGAACTACCCAAAACATACCAATAAAGTGATAAACGGGGGTTAAAATGCGCACCAAAGTACAGTAAAGTTGACTCCAATCAACATGCAGATGTGCAACCAAATCATCTGCCTGCCCATACTTGTGTAGTCCCTAACCCTTCAACAGATTGTGGGCAGTTCCTAACTTCAGTCTCGTTGTACCCTTTGGCTCCTGAACTAGACTCATTGCCCCCTCTAACAAGCAAAGCTTCTCCTGATGTCCCTCTACCTGCTTCCTCTGGTCCCATATCTCTAGCTAGAAATGTATCACATAAAACTCCACACAGGAAAAAGAAAAACCAGCTAATGGATATTGTTCTCCCACGGGACACTTTTGCAAATACCACAACTACTCCTGACATCTTACCAAAACCAGACACCTGTGGTTCATGTGGAGCAGTTAGATTTACCTATGAACCTCCCAACTCCTATTGTAGCAACGGGGATGTTGTTTTAGTCTCTACTCCCCTACCTAGCATCTTGATTGATATGCTCACTTCGGCTTCTGAAGAATCAAAAAATTTCAGGTCTTGCATTAGGACTTACAATAACCACTTGGCTTTTACTTGCCTAGGTGCAACCTATGACAAAGACTTATCAAAAAGAAATAAGGGTATCTACACGTTTAGGGTCCAGGGTCAGGTATATCACTTCATGCCAGATTTGTTAGCTACTGGTGGTTCTTACAAAAACTTGCGATTTTACGTTCATGATACAGAACATGAGATCACAAACAAACTGTTAAATTGTCCTAGGTTGTATGAAATGTCTTTATAGAAAATCCTTTTAGTGCTTGACGATAATCCATATGCGAATTTTTTTAGAAGCCTGAGAATTGAACCTGGACTTGAGGAACATGACATTCTGTTGTATTGCAATCCAAGTATAGACCAACGTGTCTATAACAAGCCTTCTGTTAACCAGGTTGCTGGTATATTAGTAGATGACACTGAAAATTACCACAGGAGTATTAAAATATACAGCCTCAATGGTTGTTCTCATAGCATCCAATATTATTACGCATGTTATGATCCCCTCCAATATCCTTTACTTTTCCCTTATGGCTAGTTAGGTTGGCATCAATGCATTCCTAAACAAGATACATCCCTGAGAGGTAGGAAGAGAAATGGGTCATCAATTGTTGATGTTAGCTTAAATCCTTCATATGCAAAGGATGCCCAAGCTTTGCTAGGCCATGAGGAAGAAACAATGAATTTGACCATAGATAACCCTAATTTTGTCTCTATACGTGAATATTATTGCTACCGATTCCAGATCAGGCAATCAGACCAATCACACTTGCTCCATTTTGGTCGCTTGTTCCAGCAATATGCTGTGGACATGTTTGTTAAACTTGAAACACAGAGACCAGATTATTTCAAATCTCAACAAGAAAGCATCAGACATGAATTCCTACAAGGGGTTTCTGACGCTTTTGCCACAGGTGAAAGAGGTTGTGGTCAAATAGGACAGCGTGTAGTCTTGCCTGCTACATTTATAGGCGGTCCAAGACACCCGAGGAAAAAAATACTTAGATGCTATGTCTTTAGTGCGAAAGTTTGGGAAGCTTGATATCTTTCTAACGATGACATGCAACCCTAACTGGCCAGAGATTAAGGAGCATCTAAAATACAGTGAGCTATCTCAAGATAGGCCTGACATTGTATGTAGAGTATTTAGGGAAAAATTAGAGGTACTAAAAAATGAAATCTTAATAAAAATCTCTTTGGTCAGGTTGCAGCATACACATATGTCATTGAGTTTCAGAAAAGAGGTTTACCTCATGCTCATTTGCTTCTCATACTTGAACCACAATTTAAACTATACCGACCTGAGGAGTTTGACATCTTTGTTTGTGCAGAAATCCCTGATAAACTTATGCATCCCCATTTGCATAAGTTAGTTGTGAAGCACATGTTGCACGGGCCTTGTGGTCATAAAAATCCTTCCAATGTGTGCATGAAAAGCAATGGAACATGCAAAAACTTCTTTCCTAGGTCTTTCTATGAAGAAACAAACATGACTGATGATGCGTACCCAAACTATCGTAGAAGAAATAATCATGTCTGAGTGAAGTTCAGGGGCGTTTGGTTAGATAACCGTTGGGTTGTCCCATACAACCCTTACCTCCTAGCCAAATTTGATTGCCACATAAACGTTGAAATTTGTTCAACAATCAAAGCTGTCAAATATATTTACAAGTATATTTGTAAAGGGAGCGATCGCATATTGTTCAATTTATCAAACCAAAATTATCCTGACCAAAGTTCTGGTAAGTGCAACGAGATTAATGAGATAGACCAATATAGAAGTGGGCGGTGGATTTCACCGTCTGAATCTTTATGGCGCATGTTCGGATTCCCACTTACCAAAATGAAACCCACAGTCATCCAGATGCATCTTCATCTAGAGAATTACCAACCAGTTACCTTCAAACACAAACAACTTCTCTCAAGTGTTCTCCATAATCCAATGCATAGAAAAACTATGTTAACTGAATTTTTTTTCATGAATCAGACTGATTCTAATGCAAAAGCAAAAAATTGTGTTTATTCAGAATTTCCAGATCAATTTGTCTGGTTAACTGACAAAAAAATGGAAACTCCGTGCTAGAGGGAATTCAGTTGGTAGGGTCATGACCGTGCAACCAGCTGAGGGAGAGCGTTACTTTCTATGCTTGCTTCTAAACAAAGTTCGGTGCCCAACATCATATGAAGACCTTAGAACTGTGCATGCCCAAGTCTTTGACACTTACCATGAAGCTGCCTTACAACGTGGCTTGTTGGACCAGAATAACAATCAAGAACAATGCATGTCAGAGGCTGCCTTGTACAATATGCCTGGTGCATTGAGAAAGCTTTTCGATGACTTGCTCATACATTGTTGCCCTAATAATCCTTCCGCCCTATGGTCCAACTTTGAAAACAGTATGTCCCTTGACTTTACTTACCATTCAGCCTTGCCACAAGCCTCAATAATGGAAAAAGTATTCTACCAAATCAACTCCTACTTAATTGGCATGAGCAAGAGCTTGAAGTACTACAATATTTTCCCACAATTCGGTCCACCGGTTTCTGATGAATCTCCAGACACAGCAAGGGACCTTAGGTTAGAAAAAGCTCTTCTTGCTTCTGCTGGATTAACAATCAGAAACACTATTAAATGCTGAACAGAAAAAAGCATTCAATTGTATCATTTCAACTATCTATCAAAACAAACCAGGAGCATTTTTCCTGGACGGTCCAGGTGGAACTGGGAAGACATACCTTTACCGTGCACTTCTGGCACACATTAGATCAAAAGGCCATATAGCTTTGGCCACAACCACATCAGGTATTGCTGCTTCGTTGCTACCTGGGGGGCGGACCGCTCACTCTAGATTCAAAATACCAATTGATATAGAAGATGTTTCATCATGTAGGATCAGCAAACAATCAGCTTTAGCTTTGCTTATTAGAGAATCAAAGCTGATACTATGGGATGAAGCTCCAATGGAAAAAAGAACAGCTATTGAGGCTTTAGACAGTCTGCTCAAGGATTTAATGGGCTCCGAGCTCACATTCGGTGGCAAGGTAGTTGTCTTGGGTGGCGATTTCCGCCAAACCTTACCAGTAGTTACCAAAGGCACAAAAGCAGAAACCATAAATACCTCTCTAATTAGGTCCCCATTGTGGCCAAAGCTCACACAATTACACCTTCTATCAAACATGCGCGCTCATTTAGATCCTAATTTTACTACTTTTATGTTGGACATAGGAAACGGAATACACCAATCTAAAGACATTGACATGGTACCATTACCTCATCATATTTGCCATACCAATGTTTCTTTATCTAATGATTTAGAAGCCTTCATCTCAGTTGTTTATCCAGACCTGCAAGACATAGCCAATATTAATATCCCATTTATGAACAGAGCTATTCTTACAGCCAAAAACCTGTTTGTAGATGAAATCAATGAAACCATAATATAGAAATTCCCAGCCAAATCAGCTGAGTACATAGGGTTTGACGAAACTATCAACCCATATGACCAGGGTTTGTATGAAGATATGATAAATACTTTGTGCCCTAATGGCCTGCCTGCTCACAAGGTTATCCTCAAACAAAATGCACCAATTATTTTGTTACGCAACATAGATCCAGGTGAGGGCCTGTGCAACGGCACACGCTTGATTTGCAAAGCCTTCTCAAAAAATGTTCTCCATGCTGAAATTGTAATTGGAGATTTTGCAGGCAAACAGGTTTTTACACCTAGAATTCCCTTGCAACCCGCTAAAGGTGAATTTTGTCCGGTTCCTTACAAAAGAGTCCAGTTCCCCGTGCGCCTATGTTTTGCAATGACAATAAACAAAGCACAGGGTCATACTTTAGACTTTGTCGGTGTGTATCTGTCTCGGATTTTATCTAACGAAAAATAAACAAGTAATAAAATAAATCCGGTTTACCCCAAGTGCAGGGATCGTAGTATAGAGGTTAATACCGGAGTCGAGTCCACAGGGAATCGGGGTTGTCTATCTAGTTTTTACCTAACTAACCTAGAGATGTCGCAACTACTATTCCTAAAATTATAAGAAAATAAAAACGACTAACACGTGAAAAACTAAAAATGAAAATAACAAAAGTAACTGGACAGAAGATTGGAAATCTAAAGCCATGAAATATAATTGCGAACGAGATTTAATAAACTAATTCTATTATATAACCTAAACATGCAATAAAAAGTATAACTTTGCTAAGCAATTCAAGTTCAAACGATTTTAATCAGTAATTTAACGAACGAACAAGCAATTGATCCACCAATTCTATAACATTCGATTCCTCCTTTAGATTATCTAGTGATAATTTAGAAAAAGTTGTGATTCACCTATCGTAGGTATGAATTTCTAATCTCTTAGATAATTCGTTTATTAATCTCTTATCTTTCGATCCTAAAGATTAACTCTTTAATAACAAATGTGTAAGATCTCTCAATCTAGCAACCTAGAAATTAACCTAACAACTCTCGTTAATTAGATTAAAGATCTAATCTTGTCTATGGTGATCTAGGTTTAACAATAAACTCTCATCAACTATTAAACATCAAACATGCAAAACATCCATCGATAAAATTGCATAATAAAAATGAATTGAACATAGAAAAGATACAACTTTTAATAAAAACTCACACGATAATCCAACGAGAAATCAAAGTTGATAGAACGGCTTCACAACGCTTGTTCCAATAAGCTTCTAGCCTCTAAGCATTGTTTGAGTACTCGAAATAGCTTTTATGAAGTACATAAAATTGGAGAGATTTATCTAGGAAATAAAAAGCATAAAAGTTGTTTATGAAAGGTGGAGAACACAGAAAAATCGCCCCTTAGGGTTCTTGTGGCCGCCTAGTGTAATTAGGGTATCTTTTGTCTAGAAAAACGCGGCTATTTATAACAAATTAAGTCGGTTTTTGCTAAGTCGGCGGCTGGACGACCGTCCAAAGGGTTGAACGCCCGTCCGTCCTGCATAAAATCTTCGAGTCGGGCCGAGCTTGATCAGACGCCCGTCCTATGTAAAATGGGACGCTCGTTCAGCAAAAATCTTGAAACTCTGAATCCAATGTTCCTTCCTGGACGCTCGTCCATTCCTTCAAACGCCCGTCCAGATGGACGGGGCTCCATACGCGCGTTCATTCCACTTCAAATCCGGTTTTTCATCTCTATCTTTCTTCTTCGATGTAAATCCTCACTTGAACATCTTTTAAACCTCTTTTAAGCCAAACTCGTGTATCTACAAGACAACAAAAACATGCAAAGTGTAAAATCATTCATATAGATAGAAAATCATCAATAAAATCTCATAATTCAACCAACTTTGCGATTAAACCATTCCAAACCTCGCTTGCCTAATAAATCAAATAAACGTTCACTTTCTATGCAAAACATTAGAGTATAGAGGAAAATTGTCACGAAATAGAACGATATAAATCATAGAAAATCACCCTAAACAACTCCCCCACACTTAGCTTTTGCTCGTCCCGAGCGAAACAAAACAAGATCAAGGCTCGGGAAAAGATAGACATCTCAGCAAGAATAAAGCATATTCAACAAATTAGAGGTTCACCCCGGTGTGTGTGCAAAGCCATAGCAAACTTCCACTAAGTCCAAACTTGAAACTTCCTAAGCAACTAGCAAATACCCCATTTAAACTAGAAATAGATGATACTTATAACATGCACCCTACAAAACGTAACATATCCCGAAAAGGATGATAGAATACATTTAGGGCCTTTCTGACATACTCAGAGGATAATCCCTACAACATATCTGTCGGTTTATACTGGGGATAAGGTAGGTGATAACTAAGTCTTATATCAATTCATACCAACACTTTCGTAAGTTGATTTAATCATCATTCACATTTAGACGCACATCAGAATGAGCTGTTGCCCGTCATAGTAGAATAGGACATTCGAGATATACCCTACCTTACTCAAATCATCAAGCAGCTTCTTCTGACTGTCGTGAGCTTTTGGTCATCATAGTGGTATAGGACATTCGAGATATGACCTACCTCACTCCAATCATCGACCAGCTTCCGACACACCCAATTAATTCATTCATTTTTCCTTTTTGTACATACTTTTTAAAGAACAATAGTCACGTTTCGCTTATCACATTCAAACCTAAGATATTCACAGTATGTCATACTCCGGTTCTAAACACAAACTATTATAATTCTCATGATACGTACGTTAGCACTAAGCACAAGATACTTATAAGATAATCAAAAATTACTAATCCAAATGGGTATAGATTTATATTTTAGCTCATCATTTAATATGGCTCGTGAAATGTATGTCGGGTGAAACATCTAACCTACTAAACATACAATATACATCATAAATGTCTATAAAAAAACCGAACAAAAATGTGCATTTGCTCAACCGGGACAAAACAAAAATTTGAAAAAATTTAGCTCTTTTCAGCATAGAATAACAATATAAGCAAAAAAGATACACATAACCATTCCCTTCCCCCACACTTAAACGACAACATGTCCTCAGGTTGTACAAGATTAAAAAGAAACGAAGTACTTAGCTGATTGGAATAGATACTCGAACCGTTGGTCAGGCAGGAGCATGAAGAAACCAACGTTCGGAAACTCAAAGACGATCCGTGTCAGCAGGATTCGAATACTAGCTCGACAAAACAGCTAAAAAAATATATACTTGCACTAATCGATAAACATGGGAAAATCTCGGGGGAAAAACGGGGATTATATCACATCGCAAAATAAAGAAAAAGACAAGGTGAAATCGAATCAAACGACAATTCATACACAACACGGAATAATAGAAAACACAAGAATGTCAACGATACGCCTTATGGCTTACAAGATTCATCAATAAAAATTGAGCAACGGAAACAGACAGTAACTCCAAAGAAAATACATAAGAATCGAGTAAAGATTGAAAAAAAAACATAGTATCAAAATACAAAACAAAACCCAGGGCTAAACATATAACGTAGAATCAGCCTCAGAAAGTCAAGTCTGCCCTGGTGCCGAAGAATCACCAGCAGGAGGTGCTCCATCCGTAGGAGTATCAGTATCAGTAGTAGTCCTCCCCGCTGTGTCAACTTGCTCCTCATCAGAAGACGACTCAGATTCATGAAGAACATCCGCAATAGCCTGCTCGATGTCGTCAGAGAAAACGTAATCCATCGTGCTTGCATTGTAGCATCTCTGATCCCTCGGAGGACGGCCCTCACTCATACAACGTAAGATAGTCAGGATATTGTTCTGGGACGTTCTCATGTCCTCCAGCCAGTTCCTTATACTATTCACCATACTTAAACGCATCCGAACCGATGGAGATAAAGAAGGAAGGGAAGATACTGGAGGCGGTACTGAAGATGATCCAGGCTCATGTGCTGCCTCAGCCTCAGTCTCAGTCTGACCAGAAGATTTCACTTTCTCCCGCTGCAAGTACCTCGGATTCTTAGGTTTGTGATCAGTCTTGTACTCGGGAACCGCAGCATCTCGACAGAGACTATAGATCAAATGGGGGCAAATCAGACATCGAGCATAGACTTTCTGATTTATCGCTATCTCATCGAAAATCGCCTGTCCTACATCAACATTCAACTTAAAGGTCAAGGCGTAGAGCATCCCGAGATCGCCAATGTGAAAATGTGTCAGGTTGTTCTTAGGCAACAACCTGTTCTGTATAAACCGACATTGGACTTTCCAATCCTCCGTCCACGAGGTAGTAACCAACTCTTTCCTATCTCCTCTCGGTCTAAGTGTCCCCGGCACCTCCGGGCACACTTTCAGCCTCAGCTCCTCCAAAGGATCCTCACCCGCATCCTGCTTGGCTTTAATCGCCTCCTAATAATCCAACCCCTCAAAAGGTGCCAACTGGTACTTCTCGTTGATAACCTTCGGGGTAAATGGCACCTTAACTCCTCGAACCATAACCACCCCAGTTTCCAGATCCGTCTCAGAACAGTTCGCATAAAACTCACGAACTAAGGTAGCATTGACAGGGGTTCTAGGGGTTAATGAACCTCCTAGCAAATGGAATAGGGATAGGGGGTCTCACATTCTGTCTAACAGGCTCCCGTCTCTCAGGTTCTTCCTCAGTTGTAGCCCTAAGAGTCTCTGTAGTCCTCTCAACCCTAGGTAATCTCGCTAGGGGTACCTCGTCATCAGTATCCGACTCAGACTCATCTCTCAATGGCACCCTAGATTGACCTTGAGCCGCCCTAGGAAGACGTTCTCTAATCTCAACACCTCGGGTGGGAAGTACTAAGGTTGGATCCACAACCTTTTTCTTCTTACTGGGCTCCTTTGCTACCCCCTTACCATGTCGTTTCTGAACCATTGCTATACATTCTAGACAATCACACCAAACCACAATGCAAAACAAAACCACCCGTTTATCGTCCAAACGGGATTTCCCAAAAATTCAACAACCAATCACCAAACCATAACAAAACCAAATGCAACCATCCACCATCAACCATCAACACCCCAGATCACCAACAAAACAAAAAGAAGAAAAGAAACTAATAAGCTAGTATTCAAAATAAAAATATACTCCGAAATCGAACCAAAAAAACATGAATCAAACTAAGAAAAGGTGATAAAGTCTTACCAGGTGTAATGGGAGGGTGATGAAAATGACAAATGGAAGCCCTAACAATGCAAATTCGACCCCAAAGTTTGGATTTTCCTCCAAATAAAAACGCACAAGCTAGGTCAATGAATCGGATTAATTGTTGTGTGTTGTTGGATTTCGTTTGAATAAACGATGAGAGGGGTTTGAGAGGTGTTTGTAGAGCTTTAAATCGCCCAAAACGGTTTAGAAACAAGGATTTTAGGGCAAAGGGGGTGCAAGAGTCGGTATTTGGCTTTTGAATTTTCTGGTTCGAATGAAATTTGGGAAGCAGGGGGTATATATAGACGCAGGGCGGACGGTCGTCCAGTGAAGCAGACGAGCGTCCACCTGGAAAACTGAGGAACAGGACGGCCGTTCAGTGAAACAGACGCTCGTCCAACTTTTTAAACTAATACAGCGTTGGAGGGAACTTTCTGGACGGGCGTCCAGAAAAGATGGACGCACGTTCAATGAAACACAAGCGGACGGGTGTCCAGTATGGTGGACGGGCGTCCAAGATCAAATTAAGCAAAAACTAAGAATTTTTCATACATTTTTATTCAAACTCTTATTTCTTCATATAAATCAAACAAAAAACTGCAAATACATAAAATCTAGACGATAGTGGGTTGCCTCCCACCGAGCGCTTTTGTTTAACGTCGTTTGCTCGAGGAAACACCTAACGAAGCTAGTCATCATAAATATCAGCCCAATCCACAATCCGGATCAGACGACGGAGCATGTCAATCGCGGGAGGAAAATCGTACTCATCCTGTAGGGTCCAGTCCTCTCCAGCAACATCCACTCCTCGGAAATGTTCAGCACGCAAAGCACTAGCAACAAGTCGGTCAGCATCGGATCATTGAGGATTGTATACGGTCGTCCCAAAGCACGTTGAAGGTCCTCAGTACTAAACTCTCCACCTCCTAAAGCTTGGGGCACAATGATAACGTAGGTAACAGTCCTGAGGCGAGTGACAATATCGTAATCTACGTCCAGAATGATCGTCCCTCCAGGTCCGTCATCTAAGGTGATAAGGTGGATCCTACTAATGAAAGGGAACTCATGCGGCAGAACTCCGTAGTCCATTTTTTTCCTTTAAAGTACACAAAGCTGAACTGAAGCAGAGCCAACAATTACCCTAATTAGACTAAACAAATAAATCAAAGAAAAGAGTAAAACAAAAGTAACTAATACAAAATAAGGATATCTAGGATGCCCCCTAGTGACGCTTTTGGTTTGTGTCATTAGCTCGACAATCTCTCACTTTAGCCTGGATCAAGCCATTTAATCTTTCTTCCAGCCAATACATCGTGTAAGCTCGATCAGTAGTGTGGCTGCAAAACAGCATCTAACATATGGGGTCAAGCTTTTGATAGCTTTCCAAACACTTTTAATCCTCCCCATTGTAGACTTCTTCTTCCTCAGACGTCTCTTGAGCTGTTGCTCCCTGTGAAACTCTTCCATATCCCAACTACCAGCCATGACTTCCTCTAATGGACCACTGCCGTCATCCTCATAAAACAAGTCGGGGGAAAATTCGTCAAACTTATTGACTTCAGGTATACCACACCCGAGGATGTCGAGGAAATGAACAATCAAAGGTTTTTCCTTGGTTTGACCGATATAATGCTTGCACCTTTGACCATTCACTCTGAACGGCTGGTCACCATGACCTCGTAGTTCTAAAACGCCTCCAGGAATGATTTGCAGAATTTCAAAGGGGCCGGACCAACGTGTCCTCAACTTTCCAGGGAACAGATGTAACCTGGAATTGTACAATAGCACTTGGTCCCCAACTCGAAATTCTCGCTTCTTGATTTTGGCATCATTGAGGAGTTTCATCTTATCTTTACTTATCCTGGCACTCTCGTAGGCTTGGAGTCTAAACTAATGTAACTCATGCAACTGCTGCAGTCGGTGTTCACCACATGATTGGGTATCGAAGTTTAAGAACTTAGTGGCCCAATACGCTCTATGCTCCAACTCAACTGGCAGGTGGCATGGTTTTCCATATACCATCTGATAGGGTGATGTACCCATGGGGGTTTTGTAGGCAGTTCGATATGCCCATAGTACATCATCCAACTTAAGACTCCAGTCCTTTCTGTGACTGTTTACCACTTTTTCCAGGATCTTCTTCAAACTTTGATTACTTCTCTCAACCCGGCCACTAGTCATAGGATGATATGGTGTGCCAGTTTTGTGCCGGACACCATATTTCTCAAGGACTTTTTCGAGTGGCCGGTTGCAGAAGTGTGTTCCTTCATCGCTTATCAAGGCACGTGGGCACCCAAATCTCACAAAGATGTTTTTCTTTAGAAAATTCATGACCGTTTTATGATCATTGCGAGAAGTGGCTTGGGCCTCCACCCATTTCGATACATAATCGACACAGACTAAGATGTATTTATTTCCACAGGAAGATGGGAACGGGCCCATAAAATCAATCCCCCATACATCGAAGACTTCACATTCGAGAATGGGTTTCAACGGCATGTCAAAACGCCTTGTTAAAGCTCCGGTTCGTTGGCACCTATCACAAGCTTTACAGAAAGCTTCTGAATCCTTGAAGATCGTGGGCCAATAGAAACCAGACTGAAAGATCTTGGCAACGGTTTTCCAAGGACCAAAGTGGCCACCAATAGGCCCACTGTGGCACTGTTCAATAATATCACGTTGTTCTGATTCAGGAACGCATCTCCTTAGCAATCCGTCTTTACAAATTTTGAAGAGGTAAGGTTCATCCCATACAAATGTTTTCAAGTCAGAGAAGAATTTCTTCTTCTCCTGATATGAAAAATCCGGATTTAAATACTGGGAATGCAGGTAGTTGACGATGGAAGAATACCATGGAACATTTGGGGCGCAATCGTCTATAAGCATAACATTTTCAAGAGGAAAATAAAGGTCTATATCGTTGGGTTCTTGCTTTTCCTCATTCAACATCCTTGAAACATGATCAGCTACTACGTTTTCACTGCCCTTTTTGTCCTTAATCTGAACGTCAAACTCTTGCAGGATCAGTATCCAACGCAGTAGGCGCGGTTTAGCGTCTTTCTTTGTCATTAGATATCGCAAAGCAGCGTGATCAGTCCACACAGTAACTGCAGCACCCAACAAGTAACTACGAAATTTGTCCATAGCGAAGACCACGGCCAATAATTCCTTTTCAGTTGTGGTATAGTTTACTTGAGTAGGGTTTAGTGTGTGACTGGCGTAAGATATTGGCTGGAACTTTCCCTTTATTCGTTGTCCTAGGACTGCACCAACAGCGTAGTTGGATGCATCACACATAAGCTCGAAGGGTAGATTCCAGTCAGGAGAGATAAGAATTGGTGCGGAGATCAATTGACTTTTAAGCTCCTCAAACGCTTGCTTGCAACTATCATCAAAATTAAAAACGACATCTTCTCTCAGTAAAGTAGAAAGGGGCTTGGCTATCTTGGAAAAGTCTTTAATGAATCTCCTATAAAAACCGACATGTCCAAGAAAACCTCTAACTTCACGCACATTTCTAGGAAGATTCATCTTCTCTATAGCTTCCACTTTTGCCCTATCTACTTCCATTCCTTTGGTTGAGATCTTGTGGCCAAGAACTATTCCTTCATCTACCATAAAATGGCACTTTTCCCAGTTTAGGACTAAGTTCTTTTCCACACAGCGGGATAATACTTGATCAAGATTGTCAAGACAGTGATCAAAGGATTGACCAAAGACTGAGAAATCGACCATGAATATCTCCATACACTTCTCGACAAGCCCATTAAAGATAGCCAGCATACATCTTTGGAATGTAGCTGGGGCATTGCAGAGACCGAATGGCATTCTCCTATAAGCGAATGTACCATAAGGGCAAGTGAAAGTTGTCTTTTCTTGGTCGATTGGATCTATGGGTATCTGGAAATATCCCGAATATCCATCAAGGAAACAATAGAATGCATGTCCTTCCAGACGCTCTAGCATCTGGTCAATGAAAGGAAGGGAAAATGATCTTTCATTGTAACTTCATTGAGTTTTCTGTAGTCGATACAGACTCTATAACCCGTCACGAGCCTCAATGCTATTTCTTCGCCCTTCTCGTTCTTCTCGATAGTAATCCCTCCTTTCTTAGGAACCACTTGAGTAGGGGATACCTATTCACTGTCAGCAATTGCGTAAATAATACCCATGTCTAAAAGCTTGATAATCTCCTTTTTGACCACTTCTTGCATATGAGGGTTGAGCCTCCTCTGGGGCTATCTAACACACTTTGCACCCTCTTGAGTCTTAATCTTGTGCATACAGATGTCGGGAGATATCCCTCTGATGTCTCCTACTTGCCAACCAAAGGCTTTCTCATTCTTTCTCAAAACGTTTAACAATTGCATTTCTTCCAATCGGGATAGCTTGGCGGAAATAATTAACGGAAGCTTGTCACCTTCTCTCAGGAAGACATATTTCAAGTGCTTAGGTAACGGCTTCAGTACCAGATCTGCAAGGGGTTCTTCTAAACTCGATTTAAGCTCCCCACTTTTCAACTCAACATCACTGAGTTTACCGAGTGGTCCCACTGCCAAAGCTTCTCCTTTCATCGAATCTTCATCAAACTCAGCTGCTAGTTGTTCTAGATTCACCCAACCATGACTATTCAGATTTTCAACTAATCGCTCATATTCAGTCTCAACAGCCATGACTTGCTTTTCCATGTAATCGTTAAAGTGTTCTGACATATCTTCTATAGAGAAGCCGGTTGGATAATCAGAGGGTTTTTGAATAGCTTTGGAGACACTATAGCTCACCTCCTGATCACCGACTCGTATGGTCACTTGGCCACCATCACAGTCAATGAGGGCTCTGGCTGTAGAAAGAAAAGGTCTTCCAAGTATCAAGGGGACATTCTCATCCTTTTCTATGTCTAGGACGTACCAGTCGACCGGAAAAGTGAATCTATCTATTTGAACTAGAACATCCTTTAATATCCCAGCAGCTTTCTTGGAAGATCTATCAACGAATTGAAGGTTCATGGTTGTGGGTTCTAAAAGATTATTCAATCCAAGCTGTTTACAGACAGACAATGGCATCAGACTTATGGATGCACCCAGGTCACATAAAGAGTTTGGGAAAACTAGGCCTCCCATCAGTAATGTGAGCACAAATTTCCCAGGGTCACTCCTCTTGATTGGTAGATCTTCATAACTTATCACAGAGCAATCCTCACCAATCAACCGATCCATGCCTTCTAACTTCTTCTTAGAAGAAACAACATCCTTGATGAACTTAGTGTACTTTGGCATCTCAACCAAAACATCAGATAATGGAAGATTAACCTGAGTATTTTTCAGAAGATTAAGCACTTTCTCATATTTCTTGTCCTCATGCAAGGAAATGTTGCTCTTTCTAGGTGGAAATGGTAGTTTCTTCAAATCACTCTCGGAAAAGACTTTCTTCGAGGATGAATTGACAGCTTTATCTTCCAAATCTTTCCACCTCACCACTTTCTCACTTCTTTTACTAGTCAGGGGATCCGCCACCTGACTCTCACTTGATTCTTCATTTCTCAGGGGATCAGCCACCTGAGTACTCTCTTGCAGAAAAGGGGAACATGGGTGCTCGATTTCCCCTCCTGCCTTATCACTGGCAGGAGGGGTTAGTGGTTTCCCTGGTTCGGGGGACCACTAAGTTGAGTACCAGATCTGAGATTCATTGCACTGGCCTCTTCTTTACCATAGGGAATTGAAGGAACTAGGTCAGTGCACTGGCCATGATTCAAATCGGTCTGAGCTACCTGACCACCCTTAGGATTTTTCTCCGTAAAGCTGGGCAACTGCCCTGAGGGTCTGGAAGCTAGTTGGCCAGCCATTTGCCCGATCTGCCTCTCAAGACTCTTTATTGTGCTCTGGAGGGATTGGATATTATTATTCTGCTCCTCCAGTTTAGCTTCAAGATTATTAGAGTGAGAGGGGCCTTGAGAGTTCTGAAAGTTCTGCGGGATGGTTTGGCTGGGACGATTCTGAAACACAGGATTTGAATTGTTTGGCCAATTTTGATTGAACCTTTGATTTGTATTGGAAAAATTCGTGTTCAGGTTCTGATTGAAGCTTGGGTTTCGATTGAAATTCTGATTTTGGTTAAAATTCGAATTTTGATTGTGATTTTGATTCTGATGAAAACCCTGGTTTTGAAGATTGCTTTGGCCAGAGAACTAATTGTTAAATCTCTGATTTTGCTGGCCAAAGAAAGCATTAACTTCAGCATTCTGTCCATTCATAGGACAGAAAGGAGAGGTGTGCCCCACATTATCACATGCCTGGCATGTGACTGAATTATACTGTCCCTGATTCTGGACATCATTGACTTGATAGGTTGAAGGGGAAATAAATTGACATTGGCCAACCATATGGCCAGTTTGACAACAATTTTCGCAAAACAGAACTTGAGAATTCTGCGGGAATGATGAATTCTGATTCGTTGGACTTGGGGACATTGAAAGAGCGGCCACCTGCTGTTGCAGCATGGCGATCAGATTTTGCATATTCACTTCCTCGATCCTAGGAGGAGGAGGAGGTGCATGAATAGCTTGAGAGGAGGGGGCATAATTATATTTGGCAATATCTTCGAATAATGCCCACCCTTCTGCAGTTGTTTTCCTCAGGAATGCCCCACCAGAAGAACTATTGACCATACCCTTAGTGAGCTCGGTCAATCCACTGAAAAATGTGTTGACTTGCCTCTGCAAGTCCAAACCTTGGTGAGGGCATTTGCGAAGAAGAGCTTTGAATCTCTTCCATGCATCAAAGAACGATTCGTTTTCCTTTTGATAAAAGGTGAAAATTTCATTTAAGCATTGGGCTATCTTGGATGGTGGGAAATATTGACTTAGGAACTCTTTTTCGAGTCCAGCCCAGGTGGTGATTGATTCGGCAGGCAGAGAGTTATACCACTCTTTTGCATCCGCTTTCAAACAAAACGGGAATAACTTCAACTTTATCGCATCCTCACTTACACCTTGAATGCGAGTCGTACCACATATCTCCAAAAATGTGTGTACGTGAGTATGAGGATTTTCAGATTGAAAACCATGGAATATTGATGCATGTTGCATCATTTGGATGAGCCCAGGTTTTAGTTCGAAGGTTGGTGCATTTATAGCGGGTAGAACGATGGCCGGGTTGACTTTGACTTCACCAGGCATAGCGTAGTCAGCCAACGTACGTCTATCTTCTGCAGCCATAATGACTATGTCTTCGATCTCCTCAGCTAAACGTTCCTCCAGGTCTTGATCGGCCTTATCAACAAGAAACGAAGGACGGATTTTCTTCCTGTTTGGTCGGACTATGGTTCGCTCGAGGTCGGGGGTATAGAGTAGTGGCCCCTTTTGACTTCGAGTTTGCATAAACCGAAACCAAAATCAGGTTGTTTAAACTAGAAACTAAAAGTTAAAACCTATGAAAAGAAAATAAAAAAAATAATAATAAAAAAACAGAAGGACAGACGGGCGTCCAATTAATCTGGACGGGCGTCTGCCTGAAGAACTAGACGGCCATTTGGGGCAAGCCAGACGCTCGTCTGATTTCCTCCAAACGGTACCGAGTTGGATTTTTCAGATGGACGGGCGTCCAATTATTTCGGACGCTCGTTTGGAAACCAGCTGGGAAAACAGAAAACGAAAACCTAGTAAAAACTGGACAACCGTACCGAGTCCCCGGCAACGGCGCCAAAAACTTGTCTCGGATTTTATCTAACGAAAAATAAACAAGTAATAAAATAAATCCGGTTTACCCCAAGTGCAGGGATCGTAGTATAGAGGTTAATACCGGAGTCGAGTCCACAGGGAATCGGGGTTGTCTATCTAGTTTTTACCTAACTAACCTAGAGATGTCGCAACTACTATTCCTAAAATTATAAGAAAATAAAAACGACTAACACGTGATAAACTAAAAACGAAAATAACAAAAGTAACTGGACAGAAGATTGGAAATCTAAAGCCAGGAAATATAATTGCGAACGAGATTTAATAAACTAATTCTATTCTATAACCTAAACATGCAATAAAAAGTATAACTTTGCTAAGCAATTCAAGTTCAAACGATTTTAATCAGTAATTTAACGAACGAACAAGCAATTGATCCACCAATTCTATAACATTCGATTCCTCCTTTAGATTATCTAGTGATAATTTAGCAAAAGTTGTGATTCACCTATCGTAGGTATGAATTTCTAATCTCTTAGATAATTCGTTTATTAATCTCTTATCTTTCGATCCTAAAGATTAACTCTTTAATAACAAATGTGTAAGATCTCTCAATCTAGCAACCTAGAAATTAACCTAACAACTCTCGTTAATTAGATTAAAGATCTAATCTTGTCTATGGTGATCTAGGTTTAACAATAAACTCTCATCAACTATTAAACATCAAACATGCAAAACATCCATCGATAAAATTGCATAATAGCAATGAATTGAACATAGAAAAGATACAACTTTTAATAAAAACTCACAAGATAATCCAACGAGAATTCAAAGTTGATAGAATGGCTTCACAACGCTTGTTCCAATAAGCTTCTAGCCTCTAAGCATTGTTTGAGTACTCGAAATAGCTTTTATGAAGTACATAAAATTGGAGAGATTTATCTAGGAAATAAAAAGCATAAAAGTTGTTTATGAAAGGTGGAGAACACAGAAAAATCGCCCCTTAGGGTTCTTGTGGCCGCCTAGTGTAATTAGGGTATCTTTTGTCTAGAAAAACGCGGCTATTTATAACAATTTAAGTCGGTTTTTGCTAAGTCGGCGGCTGGACGCCCGTCCAAAGGGTTGAACGCCTATCCGTCCTGCATAAAATCTTCGAGTCGGGCCGAGCTTGATCAGACGCCCGTCCTATGTAAAATAGGACGCTCGTTCAGCAAAAATCTTGAAACTCTGAATCCAATGTTCCTTCCTGGACGCTCATCCATTCCTTCAAACGCCCGTCCAGATGGACGGGGCTCCAGACGCGCGTTCATTCCACTTCAAATCCGGTTTTTCATCTCTATCTTTCTTCTTCGATGTAAATCCTCACTTGAACATCTTTTAAACCTCTTTTAAGCCAAACTCGTGTATCTACAAGACAACAAAAACATGCAAAGTGTAAAATCATTCATATAGATAGAAAATCATCAATAAAATCTCATAATTCAACCAACTTTGCGATTAAACCATTCCAAACCTCGCTTGCCTAATAAATCAAATAAACGTTCACTTTCTATGCAAAACATTAGAGTATAGAGGAAAATTGTCACGAAATAGAACGATATAAATCATAGAAAATCACCCTAAACAGTATCTTAAAGAACATGTGTTCTCCCACGGGCAGATCTATGTAGCACTGTCCCGTGCACGAACTTCTTCCCATGTTAAGGTTTTCATAACCAAGAAAGCTTCTACTATATCCACATAGATACAAACACGTAATGTTGTGTACAAAGAAGTGTTACAATTGTGAAGAGATTCTGTTTCGCTACTACTTATCTTAACTAGCTTTTTGTTAATTGTTCTTCCCTTTAGCTCTACACATACTAATGCAATGAAATTTTTCTATACAAAGAGAAATAAAAATTTAACCACATTGCAGCGTACCCGAATTTCTGCTTATACATGCTTTTTTACCTATTTAGACAACCTGCTTGCTATTTATTGGTTTTACTCTATCATTCTCATCGTTGTTGAATACAGGGTATGCATACATACAAATCGCAAACACAAAATTTCATCTTCAACTTCATTTTTACAGCTTGTGACTTTTCATGTTATTTGTCTCAACACCTTCAACCTCATATAATCCATATTCAATGACAGAATGTAACTTATACTAATCCATCATGTCGTTGCTTGAAATGGTATTTATCATTATTTTCAGAAGATGGACAGACCATTGTTTGATGCCAATCAAATTAGCCCTTCAACAACAACAAAATGGACTGTCTTAGTTCAGGCAATTGAGTGTCGCAATGCCAAAAAAAAAAACAGAATGGCACCTCTACAGAAACTACATGGTCACAGATACAAAGGTATCTTACTTTTTCTCATCCTTCACTATATTTGTTTTCCCCTCTATTCCACTTAATATTACGAAATCATAAATTCTTGTATTCTAATTTCGCATGTTCTGCTTTCTTACCAGGGAACCAAAGTCCCTATTGTTGTCTTTGACGGGAATGTGGCCCATTTGGAAACACACTTATACCATTCAATCGCTACTACGTCTCAAACGCAACTGTTAAAGAAACTCCCCCTGCATACAGGGTTGTTGAATATCCATACACTTGGACCCTCTATCGCAAAAACCTCGTTGAACCTAACGTTGAAACAATTCCCCCCCCCCCACGCCTTTCATGTTCCTGTTTGATAAATTCAGTGAATTCTACCGTTTTGCTGACCAAGAACACTCAATCTGTAAGCATCCACTCTCTTCTAATTCATAAGAATCATGGGCCCTTATTCCACACATGCTCATACTGTTGTCACTTGTCAGTAAGCTACCAACTGCCTCTTAGGTATCAAATCATTGGTTGTCCGCACTTTGCCTGTGCAAGAAGCTGATGAGAGTACATCGACCCGGGACTTCGTCTTGATTAATGAAGAGTAAGTGTCAATGCTCATTTTTTTCCTCACCTCTTACTATTTTAGCTCCAAACATGCTTTTGCTAAAAAGAATAGAAGGCATTCACCTACAAACAACATTTATGCAGGATGATCCCCATTCTGATGCGAGCCTGGGATGATCTTCTGATTGATACATATATAAACATCCACGCAAGATACAAGGTTCCAACCTTAATTGTCGCATATGGATTAAAGGTCACTACACATAACGGTATGCTAACACTTTATTACATAGTGCATTATATCACTATACTTGCTTTCTGTATGAACCTACACACACTAAAACAATAAGCAAAAAAAAAGGTGTTGTGCATTCCCCTGCATATTACTTTGCTACTGTTGCATGTTCTCTGTGGCATACCTGTTACTTTCACTTAATAACCAGCTCTATGTTTTCAATCAGCCATCATGCTTATACTGTTTCCACCTCACAATGCTTGTAAAATTTCCAAATACATTAGCTTCCACTGTAAAGCATAAACATAGTTATGCATTTTATTTAAATATAACTATATTGCTGTTCACCTGAATACATTTCAATGCAGGCATGTCGCTAAAGACAAAGTCAGGTGCATATATATTGGAGAACCCCTCACTGAACGAACAGATACCTTTGAAAGAATGGTAAGCCCCTTCATGTCATTACTCTCATTTCTACATAGCTTGTCCCAGCTAATATCTAATATATACATTTCCCAGGTATACTGCTCATGCACCACAAATCACAACACTGGTTGAGAATAGAGCTTACAGAGATACAGCTATACTGTTCCACCCACCGTGCCCTTCTGAAATCTTGCCACTAAATTTTGCTCTTGCATCCATGGAAAATGTATTTGTACATCACAATGCTCTAACGTTTCCTTCAATTAAACTTACCCTAACATCAATACAACCTTCATCATACAGGCTAAAGCGGTTTGGACTGAAGGCAACCTAAGTTATCTGCCTGGACAAGGAAAGCTTTGGTTTGAAGCATGTGCAAAATATCTGACAGCCTTGGATGTAGGTGCAGACTGGAAAATAATGTGCTCAACCTGCCAAGAATTCACGAGTGTCTGTGTTCGGTAATAACCATTGTTTATTAGTTATATCTTTTACTAATAAATAATTTATCCCAAACACTGCTTTTCGCATATCCAACTGTTAACATGCCCAACTTTAAACACTTCAGCTCTGAGGTTGGCGTCTACCTGAGAAATGGGGCAATTGTTGTTGAAGCAACTATCAAATCACCTGAAATCGATAAACTCCTACCTTTCACAACCAATGAACTTAAACTTGCAGCTGAAAATGTATGTTTTCCACCACTATTATGTAGGATGTAATATCGCCGGATGGATCATAGATCCACCCGATTACGCAGCGGAAAGTACAAGATCTAGATCTAACAACCAAAATACATAAATAAATAGATCTAAACCTACGAGGGGGTTTAGATTGCTTACCGGTTTATTGTGACTAAACGTCTAGAACAATCCGAGATCCAAGATCCAAGAATTGAGAAGTCACCGTCTTCTTGTGTGTATCTCCAAGCAACACCAAGTGGATGGTGTTTCAAGCCGCTTGACCTCATCGATATGCTACCTTAGAAAAACCCTAAGTTTTTCTAAAACTCAAACCCAAGTATAGGAGCCGAAAATTATAAGCTCCAATACTCCCAAAAGTCAAAATTTGTGTGTGTCATTTAGGATTGGGAGAACTCTCTTTATATAGGAGAGTAATCCTTGTCCTCCAAGGATTTAATTAATTAACGGATAATCAATTATAATAATCCTTATTCCAATAAAAGATAAATACAATATATATCCCAAACAAATTAGGATAAATAAATATATTATCTAATATTCCATGATTTATCACTTAACAAATAAAAGATAAATCACATGTTAAATAATTATCCAAGAAAACTAATTCCTTAATAATTAATCAACATAAAAATGCGCCTCACCCTAGAAAAAATGGGCCTACACGCATTTTTGACACATTGGGCCGAGTCCACGAAAAATTTCTTTTCCGTGTATTAAATTATCTAGTCCAACTAAACAATTAATCCACATATCAATTAAATAGTCCAATCCAACTATTTAATTATAATTGAGGTGAAACGACGAGAAAACCTATATGCTATATTAGGAGCCACGTCGGGACCATGGACCCATATTCAGTAGCTACAATAAATTAAATAAAATTATTCGTCAGACCGAACAATAATATTCAATCTATTAATTCCGGGATTACACCACCATAAACCCGAAACTGAACTCTGCCGAATATAGATAACTTACACTCAACCATGAGTTGATAAGCATCCACTGATATAATCATTACATAAGGATAAATCCTCCATAGACTGTTCATTTCGAGTCGGGATATTTCTGCAAACCCTTCTCGAAACATATTATCCTTATTTACCATTAAACCCCTAGTGATCAATTAGTTCACATACCGGACTAGTAGCTAATTAGTCTAACATGAACTCCCGGGATCGATCAGTTTCTAGGATTAACAAATAAGGGAACTGCCTGTCTACTTCCCGAGGGAAGGAATGGATTCCATATCTGTGATAGCACAGACTACTCACTCATTCCTGAATAGAGCCAACGAGAAGTGTTGGACCACATACTGCGAAGTGATCCTTACTAACACATCAAACTCTACCCTAGTCTAAGCAGTTGTCTGTGATCACCTCGGGATTGAGATTAATCCATAGATGATCATCTTGTGATTCGATAAGACTTCTCGATCACGGAATTATATCGAGAACTCAAATCAAATCGGTTCATCCCTATATGATTATCATCATATATAAATGTCCCACTAGGTACCCTATTACCGACAGTCCGGATAAGACTGTCATACCGTAAAGTGTTCTGGGCGCATTATTAGCATATTAATCATGAGACCCATACTCAGATTAATCAACGCTACGGACTAAGTTAATTTTAAGTACATCTCACTAAATCAATCCTCTTGTGTATAGCCATACACTGAGTTATGTGATTACATAAACGAGGTACTTAGGGTTTTCAGTAGTGTCTTGATTATAAACATAAATGCATATAATAAGATGAATTATTAATTCTGTCCTAAAACAATTAGATAATTGTCTTTCGGGAACTACACCTAACATATTTTGATGCCTATTTCTGATCTTATAATTTGACCTTTTCTTTTCTTATATACTATCTATGTAATTGATAGAACACCCCGTTGACAAAAGAAGTTGAGGCATCTCTGAAAGACAAACATGTGATATGTTTTCTGAAATACTATGACCGAGAATCTAGAGGCACAATGCTTCGCCGCTACCCTGTGCTAAAAATCTACACCGAAGGTGAGGTTCATGAGTACAATTCACCTCAGCAAGCAGCAGCAGCTGTTGACACTGTTACTGCCAATCCTGAACCTACAGAACACATTGGATCCTCATCCATTACAACACAACCAGCTGCTGAAAAAACCTTTTTTACACATAGCACAAAAGCCGTGCTTGAAGAGGTGTCTAGGAACCCTTCTCTAGAACATCCACAGGTAGACCAAACATCTTGTGCTAAAAGAATGTTGCCATTCGAAGGAGCTGAATCAGGTGATGCAATAAGTTCAGGCACACGTGAGGTTCAGGCATACTTTCCTCCTCAACATGGTGCTGTTTCTACTACGGTCTGTACAGACGATGATCCGCTCCAAACTACTCCAATAAAAAGCTCAAGGGCAAAGATACACAGACCTAGCCTCTGTTCCTGTGGATTTTGATTACATCTGATCTACAAGATGTTCTGTAAATAATGCACTCTACTTCTACCTAAATAATAGCAGCATATTCCATCATTAACATTCTGCCTCTTTGGAATATTAATGATTGAGAATATGTTGCTTATTTTATATCTTAACTAGCTTGTTCAAACTTTAGTATTGGCCTCATGTAACAACCATGATCAACCATTTACCATACATGGCTACTGCTCCCAGAGTCTGTATGCTCTTTTGTCTTCCCTTTTGTAATTGACAACGTTGCTAAACAATGTTGACATGGTTTCTAAGCATGCAACATGCATCTCAGTTCCTACCATAATGTGTGTGCTTCTTTTACTGCTCTTCTATAATGGAAAATGTCTTTGGACAATGTTCACATGGATGTATATCATGTGCCATCAACATGTTTGTCATAGAATCTGGTATATATTACTAGCCAAAAAATCTGCCTACAGAGTTTGTCACTTTTAGCTTTGCATACACAATATTTCTTCCATAATCCTTCAAAAAAAACTTGCACACCTTTTCACTCAAGTATCTTTACACACGTCCAAGACACACAAATGCTATCAAATTACTGCACTGGGCATGCACCGTGCCTTGCACGGTGTACAGCCTCTAGTAATAATAAGATCTATAAGAAGCCAAGAGGGTTTTCCCACAATTGGCCACGTGGCCACCCTCTTGGCTTGACACGTGGCATTTTTTTTATTATAACTTTTTTTATTTTTTTTTATCAAACGTGTACCATTAGTAGTTTGTGAAGAAAATGGGGGGAAAAAAGGCAAGACCGACATATTATAAATCACTGTTCACACCACATTACATGTTTTTATTATTTTGAACAACATAACGTCGGTGGAACCGACGTCCGTTTGCAATACGAGCGTCACTAAAATTGACGTTGGAATACCAAATCACTTTTTACATTCTTCATACCGTTTGACAAGTGGTTTTTTCCCACCAAATGAATGAACACGAGATCAATGACGTATTCATTAATGATAAGAAATAGAAATGATGTATAGAAAATGAGTGAAACGCATGGCGGGGTTAAGCTTATGCGATTTATTTCACGTTGGGATCTATTCTTTGGTATTATTGTTGGTAACGATTTATGTTGGGCTCGCCGTGCCATGCACGGCTCACATTCACTAGTAATGTTTATAAATTTTGTTTACAGGGCTAAACCTGAATGTGATATGTTTAAAAGTATGTGCAAAATGGTTTAAATGAACATTAGTCATGATTATGTTGACAAAATGATATGTTTATGTTGTCGGACCTTGGTTATGCTTGGTATTCATATTCTTAAATATTTAGAGGTCATGTTATAAGCAGGGGCGGCTGCACCTTGTAAGAAGTAGGTCAGCCGACCCGCTAAAAAAAAATTACAGTGGTAAAAAATTTTAAGGTACAAATATATATGTGAAACTGGCCCGTTTATTCTTATATATTGATCTGTATTGACCCGTATTGAACTATAATATGAAAGATTAAATTTTGTTTACAAAATATGATAAATTTCTGACCCGCATCACCAACTTCCTGGAGCCGTCCCTGGTTAACAACTCATATTTACGGTTAAAATATGTCCATATTGGTGAATTGATACTTAGTATTTTTTTTATTTGTGATGATGATACCAATGTCTTTTTTCCAAAGATAATATCAATATCTTAAAATGGTACGGATCATGTTTTAGGGGCCGAATTAATGATTCTATGTGTAGAAGGTAAAACATGATTTATATGATCAAATGTTACTCTTTTTTTTTCAAAGAATGTCATAATAGAAGTAATTTTGGAAATGATGAACCTAACGATGCTTATGTTGATAGATTTCATGTTCATAGGGTTATGACATGCTTATGAAGTTAACATGTTTTAGATACATTGAAAATAGTGTTTCTGTGTATGAAATACACGTTCAATGTTATGTATAAAGATGTGTAACTATTATGGTAATAAACGAAATATGTGCTATGTACTAAGTGGTATGTGACATGTGCAATGTGATGTGGAACATAATGATGCGAACGATAAAGTAAAGAAGCATGTTAAACTGTGTATGACGATGATACGTATCAGTTACAGCGTGTTGTGTATGACGGCGATACGTAACTGTGCATATCACTATGTAAATGAAAGTAATGAATAGACAAGGAATCCTCGAGGGTTATTGGCATCAATTTCCCTGCTCATGGGAAAGAATAGAGAGTACATGCTAATGAATTATCGAGGGTCCCGAGCATCAGCTTCTCTACTCACGAGCAAGAATAGTTAGCACAAGACAGTCTGGTTAGTTTCCTTGTCCATGGGCTATATTAATGGACATCCGGTTTGTCTCGGTTAAGTAAAGAAAGAGCAATATCTTCATGTTGGGCTCTATTAAACATGACATAGTATTTATGAAAAACAGAAGAAGTAATGAAAAAATTATGATATGTTAATGGGAAGCAATAACCTCATTTTAGTAATGTATGTTATCTACTTTGATTGTTATGTGATTCAAGTAAGTCAGTTCAGTACTTTAATCCATGTATGTTGTATGCTTTAAGTTTAATTGCTTTGTGAACATGTAATGGTATTAAGTACCTTGGTTTCATATCTTATATGTGTTACTATTACATGTGTATTTTCATATTTGTGAAAGATATCTTGGAACTTTACCATGATCCCAACAAATGGTCTAGTTTTCTTTGATGCTAATGTTTCCTTACTAAGCGTCATAACTCACTCGTTACTTTACCACCACACAAATGGTTAGCTTTGAAATATCAGGAAGGCAAGGATGGAACTGGCCTTTGAGCCTACAACCCCTATCTATGTAGACTATTCTTGGAGCCGGGGTATCTTTAATGACTATCTCTTCTTCCATGAGTTCAGGGTGGTGGTCATCATCCGTGATGGCGAAGTTATTGATACCCATAAGTACTAATATTTCTTATATATGATGAAGCTCTTGTAACTAGAAAGCATGTTAGTAGAAGTTGTAACATTTATGTTGGTTTGTGAACCTATGATGCAATGGAAATGTTATATTAATGTAGCACAATGATGCTTTAAATAATTAAATTAATGTGTAGTGTGATTGTAGCAAACCGAGTCTGTTATAGTTTCAGCTTCCACACTAAATGACTAAGCGCACCTCACGAGGACTCGTGATTCGAGAAAAAAGTAAATAACGGGTTATGACCGAACGATTCGCATCCGAAAATATTCCTGGCTTTTCGGGTCGGGTCGTTACAACTCCTAACACAAACCTCATCAACGAATCTCTAGATCTTTTAGTTTGAAATGTTTAAAGATATTTTTAAACAATAGTTGGACCAAATTCACGCATTATTAAAATTGATTTAAGATATTTCTAAGAATTCTAAATTATTAGGTGAAGATGAGCTTATATATCATAAATCACGTTCTGTTGTTGTTTTTATTTAGGGAAAATGTGGTTTTTATTAAGCGTTGTCAATCACGCAAGCATCAATTATATCAGAGAGTGGATGATTACCCCAGTCCTTGAAGGAAAGTAATCGAAGCCACAACGAGCTAACAAAGAGATGGTATATTGCCAGCTCTCTTGACAAATGAAAAGGCGATGGAACAAAACAAAACAAATAATTTTTTGCACGCTTTTAAGATCCCTCCAGGCTCAGATAAATCCTTCGTTGGTGATCTGAGTCGTGGGATAAGTAAAAGACAGTCCCCTTCAACAATATAGTGATGACAACCATGAGTCAATGCTACCGTCAAGACGTGGTATAGAGATAAAGCCCCTCCTCACATAGCATTAGTGCATCCTCTAAGAGGGTAAGAAAAAGATGCTATAATGTTACCTTCAGAGTTGTGTATTATACTGATAGTTGTTCTCCACAATTGACGCATCAAAATTAATCTTGAAAACCCAGGTGCATGCTTCGTCCAAGTGATAGGCCAAGAAGGTGTTGGCTGATTCCCATTTTTCTTTAGTTTCTCGCTTACTTCGGCAGCTAGTGTAGTTGCTTGGGTAAGGATTCACAATACGTAGATATCTTCTCCTTCAAACATGGCATTACATCTGGATTTTCATATGAACCAAAAAATGTAAATCTCTTTGTTTCATATAATTTCATCTAGCTCAGAGAACATTCCAACAATAAGATCCGTAATCGATCTCCTCATCATGATCAGTGAGAGTTAAAAGGGTTAAGTCAGATCACAGTGCAAAGCAAGCAAGTTGACAAAGAAAATGCTGGGAATCAAGAACTTACCATGCTCGATACCGCTCCGACGAGACGAGACCATGTCATCGGGGTGATGGAGGAAATCCTTTAGATAATCAGTCATTACCACACGGTTGGCCGCACCAACCACCGTTGATAAGGCCGCCCCATCAATAAGGGACAAGTCCAGATTACTCAATTCGGACACCCTCTTCATAATGTTAGAAGCAACGAGCCTACCCTCAGCCAGGTCACAGGCTGGCGGAAGTTATCACTTAGACACATGGGGCCGCTTCCAGGAGGAGGAAAAGGACGGTGAGTCGCAGCATCAGTACCATCAGGCTGGTTTTCTGTAGAGCCTAAACCGTCCCCAGCAGTCTCCACGGCAGGATCTTTGTCACGCTGTCTCGAAGAATTCTCGATTCAGCCTCAGCGGCCCTATCAGCATAGGGGCAACATGCTCTGGAGTCAGATGCTCAGCCGCAGTTGAGGTATTTGCATCACCCGCCGTCCTCTGCTTCTTCGCTCTCTCAGCGATAGGATTAACATCATCAAAAGCTCTCCAGATCAATGAATCCCTCAGCTTGGGTCGACCCATGAGCCGGTTCCCGAATGTTAAGGCCATCATCCCGACCTGGCCTTCGACCAGCCTGGTGATGGCCAAGCTCTGAACCGGTCATCCTCGCCAGACCTTTCACTACCATAGGCGGCGTAAAGTGCCTCCCCAAAGCTAACTGTCGCTCTCTCTCATCCCACTTGAGCTTAGCCCGCCTCCTCTTTTCAGATCCCAACTGCGTGCCGGTTTTGATATCCCTGGCATTATTTGCAGCTAGTTGGGAATCTCCCTTATGGCAAGTAGAAAACCAATTGGGATTGGAAATAAGGGGGCGACATGAATCAAGGGCTGCACACCTTGTATCGGTGGGCCTGCAATCTCTACCAGTTCATTGTAGTGTTCTCCAGTGCCTAAAAGTCTCCAGTTAAACACGTATTACTGGGCATCGCTCCTCCTGTTCCAGCCAATAAGACTCTCTGCCTCGGCTTTGAATCGACTACCTCGGTCCGACGGATGCTTATAATCCTTTATCTTCATGTCGTCCGGCACCTTGGCCACCTTGTCCAAGCATTTGCGAAATGGCCACCCAACTCGAGAATCTACTAATAGACAGCGATGACTCCACTTTCTCACCTTGGGCGGAAGATGATAGAAGAGCCTCATCTTGTTCATGGGGCTCATCACAGTAACTTGCTCAGTGCTCTTATCGACTTGGAATGTGTAGAGGTGACCGAGCGCAGTAAGGGTTGGTTCGAACCTCGGCATACGATTCAGCTCTATACAAGCGAAAATGATCCCCACCGCTCCCATACCAAGGTTGGCAGGCATGATATTGACAGCATCCATGAACTCCACAAAAAACGAGTCGAACGGAGGCCGTAATCCACTGCACAAGGAGTCAAAGTGAAGAAGAAGACGACATTGGTTGTCCCTATAGCCGACATGAGACTCATCTGGCCCCTCAAAATATTCGAATCAATAGTCGTCACTCAGTTGAAACCTATGCAGAAGAACGAAAGTAGAGGGCTAGGGGTCTTGCTCTTTAATTTTCCACCATGCGATCACCCCGTCATCGAACACATCTTGCCGAGCTCTCTCTCAGATCGATGTTCGTACGACCGGTTTGACGTCCTCAACTGGCCACTCAACCGGATCGACCACTACATCATGTTCGCCCTGATCCAGTACCTGCTCAACATATTCGCCTTCCTCAATAGGCTCGATGTGTCATGCGGACTCACTAATTCTCGCTTCATCACCACAGTTCCTTAACATCCTGAAAAAAGAGGGCGAGGTGGAATATTAAATCGCTTAAACATAAGGTCGAGCCAAGATGAGCAAGCCCGTCCATCTCGACACTTCGTCCCTCCTACACAGTCATAACAGACAAAAACCCTGAACCTAATCCGAAAAGGATAAAGGGGGCAAGACAATGAAGAACGAAAGGACGGCGTAAACAAGCCTCAGAAATCCTCCAACCCAACGTCAGCTTAAAGCGATAAAAAAATCCAGCTGCAAGAAGGTGTACAAGCACCCATTCACATGCTTATCTGACAGAAAATGAAAGGGAATCGGCACGGCAAAGCATTTCAGGGAAAATCTGAGCACTCATTCGTTCAAAAACATGGAAATTCTAAATGATATGCATGAATGCTCCTAGCGAAAATTCAAAACCCGGGTATGAATAGGCCTCTAATCGGTGAGAAACGTGTTATAAGGCGGATATCTAAAGGGGTTAAAAAGATTACCTTAAATTGATTAAAGAAACGAAGCGGAAATTTGGAAATTAGTCGTAGGCTTCGCCGGAAACCTATTTCGCTCGCCGAAAATCTTGATGAGTCAGCCGAAATTCTTGCTTAGAGCCGCCAAATTTCGGAAAGGTGTCAAAGTCAGGAGTCTCCCTTTTTTTATAGGCTTGAAGGACGATTCGATTCCCGTAACGGCCTGCAATTCAATTTCAAAATTTGAAATTCGAAATTCATAATGACAGCAGTTATTCAGACACGCCGTTTTCTCGAGGAACATGAGCCAATCATTAATTGATACCAAACGTGGATAGTTACGGCTCAGTATGGTTTCAAGGCAATAATTGTCTCACACCTCTGGGGCTACGTCATTAAGCTCGCTATAACTCAGGACAAAAAAACATTCAGTAGAACAAACTCGATAAAGTCGCTTCCCGTGTTGCGCCAATCAGCTCACAAAACTTGAGTTCGACAAAAGTAAGCCCATTCGCTTCAGCACGACATTGATGCGGTCTTGCGCTTCCGAGCATGACGCATCGAGTTCATCCATTTCAGCACGGCATAAACGCGTTCTTACGTTTTCGAGCATGACGCATCAAAGACCGTCCGCTTCAGCACGACATTCACGCGGTCTTACGCTTCCGAGCATGACGCATCGAGTTCGTTTGCTTCAGCACGGCATAAATACGGCCTTATGCTTTTGGGCATGAAGCATCAAAGACTGTCTGCTTCAGCACGACATTCATGCGGTCTTACGATTCCGAGCATGACGCATCATGTACGTTCACTTAAGCATGTCATAAATGCGGCCTTACGCTTTCGAGCATTACTCATAAAGCCCGTTCGCTTCAGCACGACATCATGCGGTCTTACGCTTTCAAGCCTGACGCATCGAGCTCGTTCGCTTCAGCACATCATCTCTCAGTAAGACGCTTTCGAGCCACAAATGCTGATCAATCATATTTGCTCACTAGCATGGCACCATAACTACGCTCGCGAGCCTTACGCTAACTTACCAGGTCACTCTATAGCAATCATCACGGTATATTGTGAATCAAGTCGCAAACAACTTTACTCCATAACTTTCATTTGTACAATGAATAGCTCAAGGAGTAGAGGGCCATTAATAAGCCAAGTCAGAAAAAGAGCCTTCGGATTCACATTGGGCTTCCTCGTAGGCCCAATAACGAATATGTTCCACGGCCCCATGATTTCGCTCCACCATAAGCCAAACTGGGCCGGGTACAATCCAGCCCGCCTCGCGCTATTACAATTCTAATCATTGGCTAGACAACGGACGTCGATCAAACAACATTTAGTTCGATACAAAACACTAGAGGCCAGCCTACTCGTTTATCCAGCTCACCATGCATCAGCTCGGACAAAGCCCGCTGGACTAGGCAACAGTCCGGGTTACAGGTAAAGAGCTCGCAGCGGCCTCAGCATAAGCCCGCCTTTCATAGCTCGTCCACGACCTTACTTATACATTACTTGTACATTGTAACCGGCGACTATAGTCCCTATAAAAAGCAGCGTCTCCCTTCCCCCAGAACTACGTTATTTTGGCTTGATCCCTTGCACCCACGGGTACGTAGGCAGACTTTTTGACCCAACCATATTACACACAAAACACCCCTATTTTACTCTTTGGATCTTCATGTTGTTCTTGAGACTATTAATACAAAAAGCAACGAAATCATTCATAATTTGCTAAATATCCACCGTGTAATCTGTTTGTGATAATTCCGACATTATCAACAAACAATGCTAAAATTTTGATGCATCGTATAAAATGATTTTCGCAATATTACCACTAATTATGATTCGTGGCTTGATCTTCTACAGATTATTTCATTTCTTATCATGATTATTGTATCAATCGTTTGATATATTTTTATTAGGACTGTATCAATAATGTCTTCCTTTACGATCATAACCAAAAATTTCCATATATTTATAAATTGAGTCGCATTCTTTATAAGGAATGAAATGTCATAATTTGGTTGGGGACTCATTAGTCATATCAATGATGATTCATTATTTGTTTTCGTAATCCACATCCAACGGATTATTATTTTTCATTCATGATACAAAATCATAATCAATTTTATATATATCATAAAATCACTTTAAATGATATTGTTGCTTTAGGAGCATATCATCACTATAAAAAGTGATTTAATTTTATTTTTTCTCAAATGGCGATCATTAACATCTCATGATATATTCAGTAGATTTCTTATCCCTAAATATCAGATCACTCATGGAAACATGCCAATTTAAATGGACTTCAGGTCTTTTTCTGAATGACTTGTCCACCTTTTTTATTTTTATGAATCTCATATTGAGTTTTATGAGTATTTCTTGTAAGGGCTTATGAGTATTTGACATGTCTAACAATTACTTATATGAATTTCACATTCATTTTCGTCATTGTTTGACATGTCTATTTATGTGAATTTCATATACATTTTTTCGAGCTTTTAACAATTTTTATGGACATAAAGTCCTATAAATGCTCATTTAGAATATTTATCATCTTCACATGATCATATATATTTTTCTCCAAAATTGTCAATAAGACAACACTCGGCCTTCATGGCTCATACTGAACATAAAGTATACTTTTAATATGATATCAATTTGATTCATCATTATATTGATGTCATCAATATCACAAGTATCAACATTATATCCCCACATAAACAATACAATTATATGATGCTGTCAAATAGACTAAAAAAATATTGAAACAATATTTACCTCATATGTGGCAACCGAAAATTTTGATCAAGGATAGTTTTCTACACACCATCCTAAACCACCGAGGAAACGCCAATAAATGAAATACTCTGCTGATAGAGTCTCGTACTGATAACTTGTTATATAACTAAGAAAATAATAGACGAAGGATAAGAAAAGATACAAAGTATATAAGAAAGCAAATAATATACAAAGGACAAGAAAGATACAAAGTATATAAGAAAGAAAAATTGCTGGCGTCCTATTCTAACGGTTATATAACTAAGAAAATAATAGACGAAGGACAAGAAGAGATACAAAGTATATAAATAAGAAAAATTGCTGGTGTCCTGTTCCAAAGGCATAAAGGTATTTATTTATAATAGATATATTAAAGTGTGAACATAATAATTTAAATGAATCTGAAATCTACTTAAATCAATGATCAATAAAATGTACCAAGATTTTATTTGTTCTTATTTTCTTTTTCTTTTATCGGGTGGTGGTCCTAAAGGACAACTTTACATCTTAAATGAAGAATAGGACAAAAAAAATAATATTTGGTTGCGAAGGACAAAAAAAATAGAGATGTACACAAACACCCTTAATGATAATGTAAGATTTTTTTTTTATTTCTCACTGCAAATTCAGGGAAATAAATGCATTTAATGTCATTCCGTTTTTTCTTCCTAAAAATAAGGCATTTAGAATCTGCAACTGAGATGCGAATTAACTCCCACCGGCTCACCGTTTTTTCTTCCTAAAAATAATGACAATTTTTCTTCCTAAAAATAATGACAATTTTCTTCCAATACAGTCAAAAATCCAGAAATGTTTTCTGTTAATTCCTTATGATCTGATTTTCGTTTTAGTGATATATTGGGCGGATCGGCTCGGCATTCTTAATAATTTGATTGAATTAAGGTTTTATCTTGAATCGAATTCTGCATATTTTGAATCGACTATACCCTACTTGGGAAGGGGAACCCCAATAGGGGATTTGTGTACCTTAAGATCGTGCACATTCATTAAAAAATGCCGAAACGTTACTACATGTCCCTTAGAAAAAAAAATGCCGAAACGTTACCAAACTAAACCCTAATTGGGAAAGGGAACCCAATAGGGTATTTGAGGACCTTAAGATCGTGCACATTTGTGAAAAAATTGGGAGAAAATCGCGAACTAACTTGTCTTTCTCATCAAGCAATTCCGAAAAAATGTAGTAACATTACAAAAAATGTAGTAACATTACAAAATAATGTAGTTCCAATTCCAATTCCGGAAAAATGTAGTAACATTACAAAAAATACACAATGGTGTTACTACAAAAAAAAAATGCATAGTGGGCACAGTGGTGTTACTACAAAAATAGTGGTGTTACTACAAAAAATGCATTGATAATTCCTCAAGAACAAACAATTGATAATTCTTCAACAACAATTCTTCAAGAACAAAACTAAAGACAGTAGGATTCATACAACAACAATTGATAATTCCATGACAACAACAATTGATCATACATGCCAATTGATCAATGAAACAGTTATGAAATAGGACCACAATAATGATGCCTGACATATGAACATTTGCAATCCACCATAAATAAACAGTTTTCTTCTTCCATAATAATCCACAAGCAAAATCGAAACAAACGTCGCACCACAATTCACCGAACCAGTGATTAAGGCCGACATAAGCGAAGCATTAACTCCATACCCAATTGTCCTGAACAAAACCGGAGCATAAAACGTAATCAAATTCATACCCGTAAACTGCTGAAATGCCGGAATCCCGATCGCGAAAGTCAATTGCGGCCGGTTCGTCCGTTCGAAGATATTCGCCCATGGATGCTCCACTTTCTTCGATTCTTCACACGCGTAAATCAGATCTCCGAATTCCTCATCCACGTCTTCGATAATGAAGATTATACCGGGTACGGCGGCGCCGCCTAAACAAATCCGCCACCCGTTTTCTGGCCACCGTTTAGCGATGAAGTAGTTGATTAGGATTGCAATTAGGACAAGCGAAGGCGGTGGCGGAAAACGTTTTGGAGGAAGCTGGCGAGGAGGGGGTGGCGGCTGCAGAAGAACAAGCGAAGAATTTGGGTTTTTTTTGGAGATCTTAATCAGCAAGAATTTGAGAATTTGGGATTTTTTTTTTTTTTTTTGGAGATCTTTGAAACGTGGGGGCATGAAATAAAAAGGAAATATTATTTAAGGGTATTTTTGGATATACATTACTTTCTGTCCTTTACAACCTGTGCATTTTTTTCTTGTCCTTTTTTTTCAAATAAGATGTAAATCCGTCATTTACAACCTTATCCTATTCTTTTATTAATTCAATCGTAAAGGATTGAATTTTACACGACCATGTCGTCATTATTTTCAATCAAGTACTCAACTTAGGGAAGAAGCCTTCTCAATCTCCTCTCCTCTCCTCTCCTCTCCGTATATCTTCTTCACAAAACTCCAAAAACCAAAACTCCAAGCAATCACATAATACAGGTATTTTTTTTCTCGTACTTCTGAATTGAATTGTCCTTGTTGTCTTTGGCGCTCCATGCTTTGATAATTTGAACAACAGTGTAATCTGTAAATGTTTCGAGGGATGCTTTCATACAGATTTTTTTTTTTTCTTCAGTATTTCATTAATTGATTTTATTTTCAGCACCTCAATTTTTACTTGTATTGGCGAAATTCAATTGATTCTTTGATTGTGCGTTTTTACTCACCGGTTTGCTGGCAAGGTTTCTTTTTTAGTTCTGAAGTTTCGATGATATTGGGGTGCCCGGGGGTGTTGTGTGTGTGTTTGGAAAATTTTATTCTCAAGTTTTAAACTTTGTCATGGGTTCTCATGTGTTCTGGTATTCGTTTGATCACACACTTGGTTGTTTTTGCTGTTTGGTATGTTTCGGATTTTCTCAGAAGAATATAAATCTTTTTTACTTGCAAATTTGGGGAAATTAATGGTAGGTTTTACTCGGTATGTTTATTACTCAGCTAATTGGATTTCCTCTTTCGTTGTCTGCCTAAATGCAGTGAAAGTCTCTGATTAATCGCGTGGCTCGTGAATGATTTATGGCAACTCCAGAAAGAAAGGTGTCATCGTACACTTCCATTTCCACTGCAGAAAAGGATAACAGCAAGTTTAATTATATTGATGACCCAAATTGGGACGTAATTGCCCGACAAAATGTCCGTTCCTTTAGTCCAAGTTCTGTGAAAGAAGGTAATCACTACCTTAATCCACATGAACCTGAAGGCCTTTTCGATGATTCGGGTGATGAATCTGATTCCTTTAAGCAAGGTTTTCACTACCCTAATTTACATGAACCTGAAGACCTTTTTGATGAAGGATACAATTCAGGTGATGATCAGTATAAGGTTGTACCGTACAATGGTGCTCCAGAGGTGAATTTGAAGAATGTGTTAGGTGGGATATTCGCGATTCTGACAGGTCGTAATAAAAGTTCTGGGGTTGAAGGAAATCCGCAAGTCCCAAGTTCAAATGTTTCGTTTCTTGGTCCTGCTAAGAACGGGGAGACGGTTTTGAACTCCTCGGTTTATATTCCAAGTGCACCTCCTCTTTTCGAGCCTGGTGCACTTAACTACGGTGCTTATAAAGACGTGTTAGAAGCTGAACCTCCTGAATGGCTTCCAGACAGTAGAACTACAGTTTGCATGCAGTGCAACGCTCCATTTACGGCTCTTACTCGTGGAAGACACCATTGCCGGTTTTGTGGTGGAATATTTTGCAGAGTTTGCTCAAAAGGAAGGTGCTTATTACCTGTTAAGTTTCGGGAGAGAAACCCGCAGAGAGTCTGTGATGCTTGCTATGACAGGCTTGATCCATTGCAAGGTGTATTGATCAACACCATTAGCAATGCATCTCAGGTGGCTAAACACGACGTGACGGATTGGACTTGCATGAGAGGGTGGTTGAATCTTCCGGTGGGCTTGTCTATGGAACATGAAATATACAAGGCAGCCAATACTTTGAGGAATTACTGCCAGGTATTATTTAGTTATTTTTACGGAAGGATATCATGTTATCGTTCTTTTGATCATGATTATTACTGCCATACACAAATTGATAATAATCACAACCATGGATACTTCTGTTTAGTAACGTGTCTGGTATTCGATACGTACTTGACACGGATACACCCCGGATACTTAGGATATGCACCTGAGGCAAATTTGATACCACCAAAAATATTTATGAAAAGCTATCCTATATGAAGAAAAACTGCTGAAAATGAAAAGAAATAAAACACTATAATTACTTTAATTGATGGCTTTTAATATTCAAAATTTGGTCCTTATACTTTTAGTATTTATGCCTATCCCGTTCTTACGTGTATCCTATAATAGAATAACATTTACCCGTGTATCCCTTATTCACGTATCCATACCTGTGCAACCTTGAATTCACTACAACAATACACAATTCTGAACTTGTGGCGATGAAATAGTACTCTAATTTATGTCAGGTGAACTCAAGTATACCCTTATTTTGACAGTTATTATGATATGAACAGGTTGCTTTTCTAAACCCTGAGAAGTCCATTCCTGCAGCAGTTTTAAAAGGGGCAAAAGGATTAGCTATTTTAACTGTTGCCAAAGGCGGTGTGTTGCTTTCCTATAAACTTGGAACTGGTTTGGTTGTTGCTAGAAGATCAGATGGATCATGGTCTGCACCATCAGCTATACTATCCGTTGGCATGGGATGGGGTGCCCAGGTACTGTCATTTCTTTAATCCTCTGCTTCTTTTGTTTCTTCCTCTAGATGATATGGATTTCTCTCTGGCCTATATGTGCATTATCCACTGGAGTTGATTTGCGTGTAATACCGTGCTTTGTTTTTCATTGGGCCAAAGACATTGGATGCCCCTCAGCTTTGGTGATCGTAACATTTGGCCCCTAAACTATATATTCTTAACAAACTGTGCCCTAATCAATGTTTCTATAACAAATTGACCCTAATTGTTTCTTTGACATAAAAATCAGTTAAAAATGATCTATATTGGCCCATACATTATGAAAAAGCCATTTTTTTTCACACCACTGCATAGTTCTTGCTTATGGAGCCCAACACAACATACGACATAAAAAACGGGCTTCAAAAGCATCGGCAAGTTTGCGGTCAAAGTTGATCTCATATCGCGGTCATAGTTGATCATGGGGCTAGGGTTTTGAAGTCCAGCATCACATTGGGTGATAAATAAAGGAGGTTTAAATACCTAAATGGCCAATACATACTGATCGAAGGCCAGTTTATTTTTAAAAAAAATTGTTTACGGGCCGTTTCTTTAAAAAAAATGAGGGTCAAATGTTACGATCGTAATAGTTTAAAGGCCTCATCTTTTGCCGTTTATGAAACATCTAATACTTGTACTAGTTAATTAACATTATTATTAGTGTTTATGATTCTTGATGTTGGTTTGGTTGCTGTTGTGAATTTCAAAATGATGGTTTTATAATGTTATAGGTTGGGGTGGAGTTGATGGACTTCATTATTGTGCTACATGACTCCAAAGCTGTGAAAACGTTCTGTAGTCGGATGCATTTCGCGCTCGGGGCGGGTTGCAGTGTGTCAGCAGGGCCTTTTGGGAGAGTTTTAGAGGCAGATTTACGAGCTGGAGACAAAGGATCTGGCATGTGTTATACTTACAGCTGCAGTAAAGGTAAGTCTACTTTGGTGCCTGCTTGTTATAGTTAAAAAAAACGACTCTAAAATAAATAAAGTAAAAAGCGAAAGGAAAATCATAATTTTAGTGGTAATAAATGTTACTCCCTCTGTCTTTGTTAGTTTAAGTGTCCTATCCTTTTCGGGATGTCCGAAAATAAAGACGGAGACAAGTTGAGGACTTGAGGGTTTTGGGCAAGGACGAAGCCAGGAATCCAAGCTAAGGTGGGTTAATGGATTGTATACGGATGTTCATGTGGACTATATAGAATAACTCAGGTGGATCAAACTGAATTATATATAGGTCTTTTAGTACAAAAAACTAAATTTCGGGTAAACTTAGCTCCGTCCTTGCCCAAAACATTCAATTATATTAATCCGGTCCACACATCCATCCGAATACAGTCCAGTAACCCACCCCAGCTTCAATTCCTGGCTCTGTCCTTCCGACACCACATTGAAAATTACGACTTTCAAGAAGTTGTTTGTGAGAATTAGATTTTAAAAGAATTAAAGTTGATTATCGGTGCATATTGTGGTTTTAAGCCTGTCGTCTTTAAAGGGGTCTGATTTCTTATCGGCAACCTTGTTTCTATATGATTATAGGGTGTGTGTGTGTTAAAGAATGTAATTTGTGAAGATATATCCATTGTTGTGGCACAGGTTCGTTTATCGGGGTATCACTTGAAGGAGACATAGTTTCAACAAGAATGGACACAAATCTATGCTTCTATGGTGACCCTTATCTTACTACAGCAGACATTCTTGTTGGGACAGTGGACAGACCTAAAGCTGCTGAGCCTTTGTATGCTGCTCTCAATCAACTTCATGCTAAACTGCGAGTTGCTGATCATTGATTGATTCCCTTCTTAAATCTTTTGAAATCCCCATCCCCTCCCTCTTCTCCTTGACTTTCACTTGTTAATAATAAAAGCTTTAGAATTGTCTTGTCTTGTGTACATTATCATATTCAAAATCTTTATTTTTAGTGCTTTCTCTATTCAGATGAAAATTTGAATAAGAATATTTTATTGTGTATAATTTCAGTACAAACTATGTACTATTCTGTGTTTTATAAGTGTGACGTATTCTAGTCCAATGAAGCAGGGGAATTAAGGTGCGTTGATTTATTGGATTTCAAAATCTTAAATATGTGCTGCATCCTCAACATCAAACTGGCACATTTGTCGTACCCCTTCTCCCAACACGAGTATCTCCGTTCAGTCCCAACTCGCGTTGTGTGTGCTAATATTAAGTAAGACAAAATTATCTACACAAGAGTTATCATTCTCAATCCAATATAAAGATGAAATGCTTTGAATAAGACATTAAATTGATATGCAAAGTTTAGCATTCAAAGTTGCATAACTCAAATGTCACATTAAGAATCTTACAACAATGAAATTAGACTAAAAGTGAATTCAAGAAGTCAATCACTAAAGTAGACATTGTAATAGCTCTAGATTGGCTCCATGAAGAACAACACTAAGATGTCTACCTTTCATATGAATCTTCATCCTATGCTTTTAATGTTGATTACATCTTGATACAATTAGCCAAGGCTAAACTCGGCTCCAAGAGCCCTTGAAGAAGGACTTCAACTTTCTAGAACTGCTTCCCTCACTAGAATTCATGTAGAGAAATGCCTATTAGTGAGTTCCTTGATTGATATCTCAAAATGACACGAGAAATGCTATTTAAACTGCCATCTTCCGGAATGCTGGTGTGCACCATGAACACATGCGGTGGGTGCTAAGTACCTTTATGTCACATCAGCCAACTACCAAGGAATCTTGCCAGGGCTGTCAGAGTAGGGAAGTGGCGGACGCCACAAAGGAAAAGCTGGCGGACGCCAAGCTCAAAAACTTGAATTTCCCACTCAAACCATGAATATCTTTGGCACCTGACATCAGAGCTTGGCGTGCGCCATGAGGTGTGATGGAGAAAGCCATGGGCAAGCAGATAAGGAATCTCTCGGTCATTGAGGAATAGGAAGAGTTGAACACAATCTTCAAGGATCTCAGGACATGGTACATGTGAACTGCAAGCCAAAACCATGAGAATACTCGATAACAAAACTCGGTAATAACCTATATAAGACCAATCTAACATATGTAACAATACTAGCGTTGCACTTAGACCGAACTTAGGAAGAAATGATTCAAATTGTTGCAATAATGCTTAGAATGATTCAGAAATAGGGGTAAAAAGTCATGATCATTAGTAATAATTTGTCTCTCATCAAGTATCCATTTTATCCTTTGAAGTATCCAAGGCAATGTTAGGAAATCTACGCGGGAACGCAGCGGAATACAAAATTTATTTCCTTTGACAAGGATCGACTTCGTTTAAGAAATAAACAAATAAGCTAGTAGACGGTGGTTACCTTGTTTGACCTAAAAGATCGATGCATTGACCGTTTAAGGAGAGTAGTGAGGCACGGAGCCGCCCAAGTGTTCGGCCTCCACCGGTAATCCACATGAACAGCTCGCCGGAATCCTATCATGGATTGCTACCAGAAAAACTCGGTTGCTAGACCGACCTTTTCTCTCTCTCAAAACTCTCTCTAAGAAGCTCTCTATTTTTCACAAGAACTATTAGCTCTTGGAATTTTGATGTACAAAAGAGCTAGCCAACCCTTCTCTTATATAAAGGGTGGGGCGCCCCATGTGTCTCCCAAACTGATTGTGATTAGCTTCCTAGTAGATTGAGGAGAAAGAAAAAAATTTCCTAATAAAATAAAGAAAATACATTTGATTGATTTATCTCTTTTAATATTCAATATCTTATATTAAATATATTTCCAAGATATATATTGACAATATCTTATATTGAATATATCTTTATCTTATTACCATAAATCTATTTTTCCAAAAATCAATTAATATCCAATATTAATATTATGGTAATCTTATCAATTAAATTGCACAATCCAAGTGTATCACATACACTCAAAATGGCGCCACCCTCAACCAATAAATTGGGATCCGGAATATTCTTTATAGGTTTTTGTTAGGAATGACAGATTAATAAATAAACCAAGATGCAAGGATACTGATAATTAATCAGGACAAAACCTGTGTAAATTTCCCAAAACACCCTTTTTCTATCTATCTTTAAAATTAAAAACCCTCATTCCAAAAAAAGAGGCATCATCGTTCAAAAACATGGCCGCCGGAAGTTGCAGACACCAGACGACTCAAATCAATTTCGTCGGTCCATAGCAGGGCCACTCCTCCGCTTTTTCCTTGGGCCGGAGCATAAACACTAGATGGAAGACCAATCTTCTGCTATCCGTGGGGACTCAGACTATCTTCATATCATACTCCAAATGACCAAGTCAAAGGAACCGCCTCAACACACACATGAATCTCCGACGAGACCCTGGTCCTTGCTTCAAGCAATGAATCCACTTACTATATCAGCTATATAGTAAAAGGTGGAAGAACCGTACAAGGTTCAGGAATGAACCTTCTTAGATCCATGTATTGCTCCCGTTGCGCCTCTAAGGCACTACTGTGTTTTGGCTAAGTTGTAGAATTTACAGTGACCCATAGCCAAGAACATTTCCAGCTCACTGTATCACTTAATCAAAGTGACTGCAAACCCAGACTGTAGCTCCTACTCGCCTTCATAAGACTCAGGATATGCGTCTGTATAACTATATTTATCTGATTCCAAGTTTCGATAAACTAGGAAACCATCCTTAACTTGTTTAAGGATATTCTCGACATTCACCAAATTTACTTTCATACTTGCTCATGACTCTTCATGGACTATGAACATCTGGCATTGCTTTTATGATGGTTCCTACCGCAGAGAAAAGGAAACCTTCCATAAGCACTTTCACCCTATCTTTAGAACTAACGTCCTAACATAGATAGATCTTGAGAACACCGGCTTGCAGTATCCCCTTTTGCGATCTATGCAAAACTCTTTTAGTATCATATCTATATAGGTAAACTATAAACCAACAGCAGTTAAATCTATCACTATAGATTCTTATTTCTAAAATAAAAAACTACTAATCCAAGTGCTTTCGTAAAGACCTTGAATTACCAAACATTAATTGACTGTGACATAGGGTAATTCCCGAGAGATATCCAATACCTTACTCAAAAATCATATCACACTCCCACTATCCCTCTTGCACATTAAGCATATCCCTTATTTTGACTAAATCAAATCCCCTTGATTATCAAACAAAGAAATCGTCTAGAGAAACTTGTCTGAGTCCATAAATGGATGTTGTGGGCTCACATATCATGTTATCGTCTATGAACATCGGGTTGTTTGCCCAACGTCTTCAACACTATCATATAGCATGATATGAAGTTATAACGAGCATAGTCTGAATAGAGCTGGACTCAGCTGGCAGTATAAAGATAATTACAAGGTTTACACCCCGTAGCCTTCAGCCGTCACTATAGCCTTATGGTAATCATATTACCATCCATGTCAGCCTTTCAGGGACATTCCCTCTAGGTAAGACATACCAGGTTCACAACCTGGTTGTCACTGATGGAATCTAATTCAGATATTATGGCTCCCGGCCATATCTCTCAATCTTGCCTTTCAAACATTCATTCATAAGTCGTGAGATATTCATTCTTCAATATGAACATACCAGCAGCCTTTTCAGGCTTAAGGTTATCCACAGACTTACAGAACTTTTGTGTGCATTGAGCAGTGTTCTACACCTCATCACTATATGGCGTCTGCTCACGTTCCTATGGTTGAATTTCTCCTTGTGGCTCTCAAACTCTTTTGAGATTTCAACTTACTCCCACTGTTTCTTTTGGAAGAAACACTTCCTCTAGAAGACAGCATGTTCGGAGACAAACATCTTTTGCTCCGCGGGCAAGCAAATATTATCTAGCATACTTGCTAAGATATTCCACAAAGTTGCATATGTCGTACCAGGCTCCAAGCCTTTCTGACTTTGCCTATGACAACTTCAAATCATCGGTTAAGATAGATTTGACATTATCCCCTTCCATATCTAATATGGAATTTATTCAACCTTTATTCTTTGGAACTCGGTTAAGTATAAGGGCACCATCCCGAAACGGGTAAGAGATACTTCGAATGGCTTGCGTCACACCTTTATCATATAAAGTGTTGTTTCCATTTTAGGAACACAATCTAGTTGCGTATCCCAAAGATGGTATCCTTCAAGGGAGAATCTGATTCTATTTCAGACGACTTCTGAAACACCCTTCAAGTATTAATTGCTTCAATCCAATTGAAGATTAATTCCTAAGTAGCTCATCAATCTCATATTCGTACTAGCTCGAACTTTTCTGGCTTTCCGAATTGTTGTACTTCACCAAGTACAATAAACTATTTCTAAAAATAGTCATAGAGATTAATAAACAATTATTTGTGGCATAATTGTCATAAGCCAACAAACATCAGTATGTTTAGGCTTTAGACAACTTTCTAGATTTTATAACCTTTTTCATAAAAGGGTATTTTAGTTATCTTTAGATACGTATTTCCCACATGATTCATAATCACATGGTTCAGACATCATCAGAATGATATTTGATTACACGTTTCTCTTCAATAGAGACTATGTCTAGAACAACCACAAAGTATCAAGGATAATAGCAAGGCAATGATTCTGTCAATCAATATTTCACAAAATTGATGGTTCTGTGGGAAGAGACTATTAGGCCTGTATCAGTTTGTTCTTGTGATCCTCAATGTCACTGCAATGAAATTAGCACACTAATGGATCATATGGAGGCTGAATATGTCATGAAATTCCTAAAAGGTTTAAGGGATGAGTTTGAGCCAATGGTTTCACAGGCAATGCTGATGGTGCCTTTCCAGAAATCCATGATGCCTTTGCAATGGCCATTAATTTTAAATGACAGAAGATGTATGTAGCTAAAGGGCCAAGAATCAAGATTCTATGGTTCTCTTGTCTTAGAAAAATGGACAGGGGCAAAATCAGATTGTCAGCAAACCTAACTCTACATCCGCTGCAAATCCCAGACCTAAAAATCCCAAGAAGATGCAATGTATTTTTTGTGGATTTAATGGTCACACTTTGGAGACTTGTTACAAGAAACATGGCTATCCTCCTGGTTTCAAGTCAAAATGGGCTAACTTGGTAGATGAAGAACAGTCAGCAGAAGAAGACCAGGCCCAAAACAGGTCTGCTGGACTGGGATTTCCAAATCTTACTGCACAACAACTTGACAAGTTGATGGCTCTGTTGAGTTCTGATCCTCCTAGACATGCAGGGTTTGCTATTGGCCAGCCTGCTGAGATTGTGACACACTGATCACCTGCTACAGGGACATGTGATCTAAATTTAGTAAGATCTATACAATGGATTTTGGACTCTGGTGCCACAGATCACATTGTACGATCATTAGATCTGTTAAGCAATCCCAAACCTTCACCTGGTATAAAAATGGGATTACCTAATGAAAATAATGTTTCGGTCACACATATAGGACAAGTAAGGGTAAACCCTCAGCTGGTCCTACATGGTGTAATATAACCTTTTTTCTTTACCTACCTTTATCAATCATACAAAAGGTGCAGCTGTTTTTCTGCTAATATGTGTGTTTTGCAGGACAAGAACAAGAAAGTGATTGGTTCAGCTGAGTTACACAAAGGACTCTATGTCATGTATCAACCAATAAGACTTTATGTTGTAGAAAATCACACATTGTCTGAGGGATTAGATGATGCTCTTTTATGGCATTACAGACTAGGACACTTGCCAGATAAGAGACTGCAAGTCATTAGTACACAGTCTGCTGATGTCAAGTTTTGTAATCATGATCTTTGTTATGTTTTTCCTATGGAAAAACTGAAGAAAAATCATTTTCCTTTTAGCACTACTGTTGTGAATTCTATATTTGAACTTGTTCACATAGATATTTGGGGTCCCTTAAGACAACATACTGTCAATGGACAACAATATTTCTTAACTGTTATAGATGACTTCTCTAGATTTACTTGGGTTTTCTTATGCGGCATAAATCTGAAGCTTCTGACCTTGTTAAATCGTTTGTTAAATTTGTTTCTACTCAGTTTCGCAAAGTTATCAAAGTTATCAGGTCTGATAATGGAGCTGAGTTCCAGCTCACTGATTTTTATGCTCAACAGGGCATCATACATCAGACATCCTGTGTCAACACACTTGAACAGAATGGTATTGTTGAAAGGAAACATCAGCATCTGCTGAATGTTGCTAGGGGACTGAGGTTCCAGAGTAATTTACCCATTGAATATTGGGGGTTTTGTCTTTTACATGCTATAAAATTAATTAATTCTACACCTACACCACTGCTGAAAGAAAGAACTCCACATGAGGTGCTTTATGGCACTAAACCAGACTATTCTGTGTTTAAGGTTTTTGGTTGCTTAGTTTTTTCTTGCACACTTCAACAGTACATGACAAAGTTTGACTCAAGATGTAGGACTTGTGTCTGTCTTAGGAATTCAAATACGTCCAGGGGTGCTATTCTTTTAGATATTACCAACAAAGACATCTTTGTTGCTAGAAATACTCAATTCCATGAGACTTACTTTCCTCTATTTCAACAGGTATTAGGAAGGGCTAGACATCTTGCTAACATGCCCATTTCTTTACCAATAATGGACAGTTTGGATGATCTACTGAATGACTCAGCAGACCAGCCAGACACAGGATCAGCTGCAGGTGAGGCATCTAATGAAGAGCATGAACTAGTTAATCAGGCACCTGAACCCACACAATTAAGAAGGACCACAAGAACAAGGAAATCACCAACCTTTTATCAATGAGGTGCTCACACGGTTCAGCAGACCCCACACCTGCTGAGTGAGGTCATGAACATGGACAACCTATCAACAGACTATGCCAGATTCATTAATGCTATTGATGTTGTTAAAGAGCCTAAGACTTACAATCAAGCTATCAAGCATGATGAATGGAAGGAAGCAATGTAAAAAAAAGATTGAAGCTCTACCAATGAGTCATACATGGGAAATAGTTTATCTGCCCCCGGGCAAAAAACCCATTGGGTGCAAATGGGTGTACAGAATCAAATACAACCCTGATGGTTCAGTAGAGAGATATAAAGCTAGACTAGTAGCAAAAGGCTACACTCAAACATATGGTATTGATTATCAAGAAACTTTCTCACTTGTTGTCAAGATCACTACAGTTAGAGCCTTACTTGCAGCAGCAACAGCCAATAATTGGCATCTACATCAGATGGATGTCAACACTGCCTTTCTACATGGAGATTTACATGAAGAAATATACATGCAGTTACCCCCAGGTTGCGTAGCAACTAAACCAAATCAAGTTTGCAGACTACTAAGTCATTGTATGGCCTCAAGCAAGCCAGCAGACAATGGAATTGCAAGTTGACTGAATCCTTGGAGGCTCAAGGATTCATTCAATCCATAAATGACCATAGTTTATTCACAAAAGGGTCTACGCAGTCCTTTATTGCTTTGCTGGTCTATGTAGATGACATCATAGCAGCAAGCCCCAATGAGAAGTTAATTCAGCAGGTCAAGAATGCCCTACACCAGCAATTCACTATTAAGGATCTTGGAAAATTGAGATATTTCCTAGGCATTGAAACTGCTAGGACACCTGCAGGCATATCAATTTCTCGAAGAAAATACACCCTTAATCTCCTAGAAGAATATGAATTTTGGGAGCAAAACATGCTAAGACACCTATGGAGTCTAAGCAAACTTTATAGCATGGTGATTCACCCCTTTTGGAGGATAATACTGCTTACAGATCCTTAGTGGGCAAACTCATCTATCTTACCTTCACCAAACTAGATATTGCCTTTGCAGTTCAGCAGCTGAGTCAATTTCTAGACAATCCTACTGAAAATCATATGAAGGCAGCTTATAGGCTGTTGAGGTATTTGAAGACTAATCATGGTCAAGGAATCTTATTCCCAACAGACAACAACATTGTACTTAAAGGTTTTACAGACAATTATTGGGATGGTTGTCCTGAAACAAGAAGATCAGTACATGTTATATGATGTTTCTAGGAGATGCTCCAATCTCTTGAAAGGCCAAGAAACAAACAACTATAGCTAGAAGCTCATCAGAGGCTGAGTACAGGGCTATGGCAAATGTAGTTTATGAAATCCAGTGGCTGATTTATATACTACAGGACTTGCATGTTCCAGTTCAGTTGCCTGCTGTGTTATTTTGTGACAATGCCAGTGCAATGCACATTGCTCATAACCCAGTCTTTCATGAAAGAACAAAACATATTGAAATTGACAGCCATGTTGTGAGAGACAAAGTCAAATCAGGACTTGTCAAACTTCTTCCAGTCAACACAAAAGAACAAGTAGCTGACATCCTCACCAAGGCCTTGGATGCACCTATTTTCTCCTATCTACTAGACAAATTCGGGAATTTCAAAGATCTTCCAGAGTTCAAGTAGCTGAAGGGAATGCTGAGTGCAAGATGTTCATGTACCACTCTCAGCTTGGCGGGTGTTACAGTATATAGGCTGAAGGGAATGCTGAGTGCAGTCAGCTGATGCACCCTGCTGATAGTATGAGGACAGCAGCCTGCTGAAGCGGTCTAGTATAGTGTAATGTAAATATCGGTTATTCAGTTATAGTTTGTAGTAACCGCTTGTAACCAACTTCTAACTGATTCATGAGGTGTATGAGGTTATAAATACCACATGATCAGCTACATTGTAATCCAACTTGTAACCTTCTGTTTATCAATAATAATTCCGCATTTTACTTTCAGTCTATAATTCTATAAACTTCATCAAACTAATTTTTCTTAGAATAAATGGGCTGAAGAAATGGGTGTCTGTCGGATTGCCGACGCCGCTGGGTTTGACATGAGGGTCATCGGGCTGGCTGATATGGGTGATGGGGGTGGGTTTGGGCCATTAATGAAGGATTCCTGTGGAGGTTGGAAAGGTGACGGACAGTTGGGAAGGGGGTGGCTCCCCGATCTGGGTGAAATAATGAAGGAAACCAGAGTCAATCACGTACTTGTTGGGTTTTTTTAACAAAGGTATTATCGGAATTCCATAAAAACAAAAATAATTAAACACCATCTTATTTAAGTATCTTGAATGTTCAAATAATTAAATCTATCGGCAAACCGGTTCTTTTCATGATTTTCCTATGAAAATAAAGTGAAACAAATCTATATGGTCAAAGTTTGTCAAACTTCAAATCAAATACGTGAGATGTTGAGCTCATATTCAAATGTATTGTATTAGTATTCAAATTGATAATACAAATTTTAATTTATTAAAATTTGTCGAATTATTGGAATTGGATAAGCGAGCACTTGCGTCCCCACCTCTGCTTTAGGTGTGACGTTGATAAAGATGACATTGATTTACTTTTATTATCATTTTATCTTTTTTAAGCCTTTGTATCCGGAGCCAACTTCATTTCTCCCTTCTTCTTCTTTGTTATTTTTATTTCTATCTTCATTTTTTTTCCGACAAGAACCGTTCCCCTTCTTTGGTGAAATGCCTATTCCGATTAGTGAAAATTTGAAGAAAAGGTTGTAACATTTCCGGGGTAGACACATTCTTTTTTTTTTTTTCTTTTCCTTTTGAGAAACTAAATATATGCATACAATTTTTTGTCTTTCACCGAGACTCAAGGGCGACTGTAGAAATTGTGGGACATGGGTCGGGGATCGAGAACGACACATCGTATTTTAAGTTTATAAGCATTAATTTTAAAAATCCAAGTAGAATTATAGGTCAAAGGTCAATTTTTAAAAAAATTAATGGATCGGTTAGCATATATTAATGTATAAAAAATTTAAATAGTGTAAAAAATACATATAATTTTTTTTGGACATTGTTATTGACACCACACCTGATTTACTTTGGCACCCCAAATTAGGTGGCACCACACCATTTTAATGAAATATACTGTGGCACCACACTTATCAATATTGGCACCACACAATTAATTACAATTTTACCACATTTATCACTACACCACATTCTTTTACTACCTCCACTCCAGAAAAAAAAAAATCTTCATCTTCTTCTACATCATCCATCCTCCTACGGCCGCTACCTCACCGCCTCAAACCACCCAAGCATAAATGAAAGCAAACATAAACAAAAAAATAATAATTATAATATTCCACCCTCAAACATTTTCACCAATCTCGTAACCAGCATTTACCAATTTACAAAAAACAGAGAACAAGAAACACAAAATCAACAACAAAAAAAAAAGTCCTATTGAAGAGGGGGTTTGGAATAGTGGTGCTTGAATACTATTTACAACTTTTCTTTTTAAAAAAATGTTTTTCATAAGAAGTTGGCGTGGAGATGAAGGTGTACAAATGATGAAAGATGAAGATGGAGAAGGCGGTAGGATTTCTTCACCGCCGCCGCTGGATGAGCTGGGTTTATGAAGTCACCGTTAAGAGGATTTCTAGTTAACGGGAGTGGCTATGATTTTATGGAGGAAGATGGGTTAGTTAAGTTTTAGCAAAAAGGTTGTGGTGGTGGCAATGGTATGAAGCAAGCAGGTGGGCGGCCGGTGAAAGATGTGGGGGAGGAGGTGGTTCTGGGGAGAAGGAGGGAGTCGACCATATATTTTTAGAAGGGAATGAATTTTTTTGTATTAAAGATTGACAAAAGTAAAATAAAACTGGATTTAGTGAAGGTGAACTAATAGGTGTGGTGGTTAAAGTAGATCCATGTTAATCAAAAATAACATGTGTGGTGCCGTTATAAATTGTCATTTTATCAATAGATGGGGTGCCAACAGTAAATCCGGTGCGGTGCCAATAACAGGGCTCATTTTTTTTTGTTAGGGGTCATTTGAACCATATTGGTCCTCTTTTGAGCCGCCCCTGCTGAGACTCGAATCCTAATTGCACATTTTTTTGTCCCCACTAAAACTCGAATCTGGATACTCGAATTAAGAGGCCACAGTGATTACCACTGGACAAATGTCTCGACAGACACATTCTTTATTCTTTGTCATTTATCCGGTTAAATTTAGGCGGAGTGATTTAAAAGGACAAAAAAAAGGGAGAAAATTGAAATCAGAACAATGGAAATTTAAATTGGGTGATAAAGACAAATCCACTGTTCATAACCCAAAATCCACTGTTTGCAGCAGTGGAACTGATCTCAAATCTAATGTTTTACCATCAAAGTGGAATAAAGACATGTTCTTTTACCCAAAAAAAAAAAATCATCCGTTCATTTTCCATATTTCTATGTTCAAATTATCATTTTTAACAATAAACCCTTAAATTTATTACTACCGTTTGTAGCCTACTTTTATTTATTCTTTAAATTACTTTTTATAAACAAAGGTAATTCCAATGGATATGGATAATAAATATTGACAAGTGTAGTGATTTAACCGGATAACATCATCATAGGGAAAACTTGAAAAATATGCTTTAAAAATGGAAAATGATATGTACATTATCTTTCTTTTCACTACAAATTTCACTATATATTTTTTATCCATTGATTAAAGTGTTTTCCCTTTTCTTGAAAGGGTAGTGATACATCTACTGCTTTTTCAACCACAACATCTTACACAACACAATCAACACCACATATTCTGTTGGGACCCACCACAAAAAATAATTGATCACTTGAATCAAGAGCTACCACACATGTAGTATATTTTCCATCTTGAAATATGTTTCACAATCATCAAGGGTGATAATATTGTGTTGTGCAAATGTAGTGAACAAAAGTTAGTGGATATATCATCACTGTTAAAAAATTGTTATTTGTGTACTATGCTTTAAAAGATAACATTTAGAAATTGTGTATGAAAAATATTTCATAGCGATTTTCTAGTTATTCCACAACGAATGAATACACAACGAAATACATTTCAAACATATTTTTCAAATATTATTACTTTGAACCATACTACACCAATAATAAGTTTTTGAGGCATAGTTTATCAGGATGTTTTTGTGTGGTATATCCATTTATACCGAATTGACATATAAACAAATATGGAGCACACAGTTTGAATTCAGTATAGAAATACAATGTGTAGATCTTGCCACATGGGTGTGGAGTGCGGGTGCATCAATGAAGTGGATGAATTTCATAAATATTACTCCCTCCGTTTTTTTAACTGACGGAGAGAGAAGAATCACACAAATTAAGAATGTGATTAATGTGTTTGAAAACGAGTGTAAAATAACACAATTACCCTTCGTTCCTTGTGCATGAAAAAATGTACCAAAATTTGGGTTATTGAAATGAAGGGTAAAGGTGAAAAAAAAATAATAAATGCTGCATTAGAAATGTAATATGACATATAAATAAAAACAAAGAAAATTCTGAAATGTGACAGTTAAAAAAACGGAGGGAGTAATAAATAAATTTCAGTTATAAGGTGGAAAATATTTAGGTGTAAGATGTTAAAAAATCATAATAGATACCCCAACCGTCCCAAATTATAAGTCATTTGTCTACACACATATTAATAAAATGGTGAATGTCATAAATTTTAAAGAGAAATTCATAAAATATCATTTGACTATCATTAATGAAATAGTTATAAAATATTTAAAAGTACTACCTTCATTCTGGAATATAAATCATCCTACATTTTTTGATTTGTCCCACAATATAAGTCATTCTACATTACCAATGCAACATTTATTACAATTTTCTTTATCTTACCCATAATTTCTTATCATTCCAACCACATTTCAATACTTAACAACAATTGCATTAATGATAATCAATGAGTATTTTAGATATTTAACACTCAAATTTATGACAGTGTGAAAACTACTCAAATAACTTATATTTTGGACCGGAGTAGTTGGATTATTTATAAATTAATGATAAGATAGAAAAAAAAGTAATAAATGTTATAAAACTAAAAAAATATTGGAGGAAGAACAAGAGAAAATACAAGTATAGAAGAAGAGAAAATTGCTTGTCTCTTATTCCAATAGTATAAGAGGGTATTTATAGTAGAGATTACAATGTGAACACAATAATCTGAATTAATCTCAAATCTACGTAAATCAATCTGTTGGTCCCAGAGAAGGGTGAAACTATAGTCAGAGGGGGGGGGGTGAATGACTATAGTGGAGTTTCAAAAACTTTTCTTTTGTTTAAAAGCTTTTGGGCAGCGGATAAGTCCCTTCTTACTATGTTGTTTTCAAATCACTTTAGACAATCACAGATATAAGGTATGATCTAGGCAATTTAAATAAATGCTGTAAAGTAAATTGCAGAAAGTAAATTGACACACGGCTTATAGTGGTTCAGGGTGGTGTAATCCCTTAATCCACTCTTCTCCTGTGATGATCGGAGGAATTCACTATTGTTTTCACAGATACAATAGTATGATTGTCCTTGGCTTCCCAAGCTTCACAATCTACAAGACTATCACTCCTTGACTGCAACAGCTTCAGTGATTCAGTCTCTTTTGCTGCTCCTTGAGATCAAAATCCTTCAACAGCTATCACAGATTCAACTATTTCTCAGATTGCCTCTGATTCAGTTGCTTCAGTTTGATGTGAATGTGTTTCACACACTTGCTTGATCAATCTCAGTGCTGAATATAACTTTGTAGCTCTGATATTTGAGTTGATCACTAGATGTATCCTTGTAAGTTCAGAGAGAAGGCTTTTTAAATTGACAGAGTTTCAGCTTGATTTTTCTTTTCAGATCATTGTTTGTTTTTCTATCAATGCCTTCTATTTATAGCCTTGAATAACCTTGATTTTGAAATTCCGTCCGTTGGCTATATTAATGAGGGAATAATCCTTGATTTTATTCTTGATTCCCCCTTAATTGCATTCTCCTTGATTTCAGTGATCGGATTCTTTCTTCCAACGTATAGCAGAAAATCCGTCCTTGATTGGTCCTCTATTGATTGTGCATTTAATGCATGATCTTCTGAATCTTCAACGTATATTAAATCTGATCTGGTAAGTGTTACTTCGCCGTTTTCAGAACGGTCGAGTGATCCTTCTGACTTAGCCGATTTAGATCTTCCTTCACCGTTTTGTCTTCCCTCAGCCGAAGGTCAGTTTACTTTGCCGATTCACTGTTTTCTTCTTTGCTTCAGTTTAAGGAGAATCTTTGTACTTCACTGATCCTTGATTGGGGTGAGATCAGTGTACACCATATTTGAATATTAAGTTTCATCACTTAAAGGGTAACTTGGACTTATCCAAGGTCATCACAGACTTCCTTGGTTATAAGTCAGACCATTAATGTCTTCATTGCTTCTCTGCTGGTGCTTGGCTGGCTTCACTCTGCCGAATACATGTTTTTACTTTGCCGTCCTACCAACTAGTACAATACTTGTCTGACTCAACTTATACAACATGTCAGACTCTAAGTAAAGACTTATACAGAGAATTCTAACTTATTTCAGGCTTGCTATAACAGCTAGTATGGCCATCATCAAAACATAATAGAATGCTCCTAACACAATCAGAATAATAGATAATTCATCAATGATATTATTTCATAACACTTCCCCTTAGATATCTATTATTAAAAATACAGCAGATATGATATGCCGCATCAAAACCTTACTAAGAGAAAACCCAGTGGGAAAAAATCTTAGTTAAGGAAAAAGAGTACATATTTATCTGTTTGATTTACTCCCCCTGAACCAAGCATCAATTTAGATATTTCAATTGCCGCATCTCAATGCTCTTCACTAGTCTTTCAAATGTTGCAGTCGACAATGTCTTGATAAATAATTATCGGTTGACCGGATCTGTTGCACATCAATCTCTTCATTCTTTTGCAAATAATGAGTAAAGAAGAACTTGGGTGAAATATGTTTTGTTCTATCCCCATTAATATAGCCCAATTCAATTAAGATATGCAAGATGCATTGTCTTCATATAGTGTAGTTAAATGATTTTCATTCTCATCTAGACAATGTCTCAATTAATAAATGGTAGAATTGATTGTCTCGATCGTAGTTGCATAACGTATATGTCATGTACTATTAACTTTGCTAGAAAAACCCAGTGGGAAAAAACTAGGCAAGGTAAATAGTTCATGCCAAATGCGTTTTTATGTGTTGCAATGACTGCCTCATTAAAAACCTTTAACTAAGAAAACCCTTTGGGAAAAACTTGGTTAAAGGGAAAAAGAGTACAATCATTGGTTTTAAGACCAAATCCACACCAAAGTTTTGAAGTTGTCGCTCTTCTTGACGACAACAATAATTCAAATGTACGCATTCCATTATTATAAACACTTATTATCCAAAACCGAGGTAGGAATAATCTTAGTAAACAAATCTATTAGATTGTCACTATAGCGTACTTTTTCATATCACTCTCTTTTAGAGTTTATTGGATAGTCAAATGTAGGGGATAATAAGTGTCATTTTCACTACTCACTTGTGCAACACATGCAACACAATCAACGCTGTAATCAGCTAAATAATGGGGCAAGTAATATAATCGAAATTTACATGCATATATTTCCATTGTCATGCATCGTAATTCCTTAAAATTTATGACATTAAGAATGCATTACTTACATATTCCTTTCTCAATAGGAATCTACTCAACTGGTCATACTACATTCAACATGAATGTTAATGACCTTAACCATATGCATGTTGCGATTGTCATATTAATTCATTTTTTAAATCCACCAAGGATTTTCATATCAATATTAATGTCCAACGACCCATAAATATACCGTCATCATAAAGTTACTGCCAGATATATTTATTAGTTAGAGGAACATTATATTATCTATAATGGGAGAATATATTTGATCATTAACAAACAAATATTTCCAATTCAAACTCAACCTCAATTGCTTATTTCATTTTTACCTAGTCTGAGTGTTTCTGACACTCTGCTGATGACTTAGGTACTGGATCCAGATATTATAATAGCAATTAAAGAGGCAAATATGTCATCGACGACTATGATGTTTTATTATAAATTTCTCCCTTAAATTTCATTGCTAATTAGCATAAACCAATTCCTTATCAATGTATGGATTGGTTGTTCCGCAACCCCAATATTTAATCATCTGTCGCACGTGTAATTTTATTGTGGGGTTTTCGCCTTGAAGACGGATCTCTTTAAGAGATTTCATAAGTGACTGAATGTGAATTCATTTTCCGTGGATTTTTACCTTTTACGCCGATCGGTATTTTACACTTCTGGCATAGAGAAATATCATCAATCATATTGTTGGTGCCTTTATAAATAGTGTTGGAAATAAAATTTATGTTTTGATGATAATTCATCTTATTTGTTAAAATACTATCTTAACCCCATTGATGAAGTGCTGAAGCCAGTTGTTATAGTGGAAAGCTAAAAGATGTCTAGAACTGAATGTATAATTTTTACTAGAGTCTGATATTTGTATAGGTTACATCAGACAAGCACTGTAATTGTTAGTGTGTCGTAAAACTGAAAACTGGAAATCATTTAGAAAATTGAAAATCATCAAGACAAGCAAACTGACTCAGAATACACCTACATGGAACTGAAGAAGGTAAGTTCGCTGAGAGTTACAGACTCGGTTGGCTTATCTATAAGATTGAAGAACTGAGGGACACAGACTCAGTTATTGAAGAATGAAGAACTAAGGGTTCAAACTCGGTTATGAAGATTATAAGTCGAGACTGTAAAGTTAGACTTCAGGCAAGATTGTGGTGACCTGAACTGACTTTATAGATCTTGTATGAAGACCTAAGAATCATAAGGACAATGCATTCTTAGATGATAATGAATCATGGTGTACTCTGATTAAGTCAATTATAATCAGATGAAAACTGGAGTACTGATATTTGAAGAAGAGTAAAATGTCAGTTAATGCTCCAAGTCAGTTAGAAAACTGACATAAGAAAAACTCAGTACAAAACTGATAAGGAAACTCAGTTTTATGAGTCAACCATCCAACAAACTGATCGTACAGTCGAACGTTATAAAGAAAGCAATTTTATTGGATGAGTTACTGACACAGAAGAACGGTCAGAAAAATATAGCCGTTGCAAGATAGACGTTGATACAATTCAAATTGAAGCCAGTTGAACGTTGGACTTCACACTATAAATAGAAGACTTTGCACTAACAACAAAAATATAGAACAGAGCATATACAAGAATTAACAAGCAATTTTGTGCATCAGTCTATTGAATTGTTATCATCTATGAACTATAACAAGATCACATCTAGTATTTCTTCAAGTGTTCAAGCTACAAGAATTTATCAAGGATTAAACACTTTGAAGAACCACAAACAAGAATCAACTTACTGATTCTCAGCCCAACCTTGATTCTACATCAAAGGTTTTAGACTGTGAAGCAAACCGGGAAGGTTTCGCCAAGGACAGTTGTGACAAGCAGTCGGGTAGACTGTGTTTGTGGTGGAAGCAGGTGAAGAGGCAATCCTACCCTCTAAGGACCAGTGGTTCAAGCATTTGAAGAGCAGCAATTCTACCTGTTCTACAATTGTTTAGATAGTGAAGCTAGGGATTAGCCAAGGACTATTGTTTAGGACTTTTTGTAACAGTTCACCTCAAGAAGTTCTAGTGGAATTTTCCTCCGCACCACAGGGGAAGAGAGGACGTACAGGATTACACCACCTGGAACCTCTATAATTCTCATCTTATTTACTTTACGCACTTATTTATTTATTCAGCATTTACTTCAGCATTGTGATACTTGATTGTTATACACCTCACAGTCACAACTGACATTCACCAGAATTCAGTTCACAACACTCAGTTTTCATGATAGAATAACAAGATCAAGAAGAAGGCTAAAAACATATCCGCTGCCGGTTGACTCAGTTTCAGCTTAAGTCAGTTTGACTTAATCTCAGCTTTGTCAGCTTAACTTCACACAAGTTTTTAACTGAATCATAATTTGTTTTAAATCCAGTTTTAGGGACAAGTTTATTCACCCCCCCCTCTAAACTTGTGTTAGCCTTTCCAAGGGACCAACAATTGGTATCGGAGCAGTGTTTCTTTAACAGGATATCATTTGCTCTTTATCTCCTCTAGTTGTTCTTATTTGAAAGCTCAGTTTTCCAGTTATCCTACTGTCAGTCTTCACTCACTCACAATGGATAACAATCAATATGCAAGACAAATGCTTATGTGCAACATGGACAGGTTTGACGAATATAAACGTCGTATGCAGGCATTTCTAGCAGCTACTCATGATGAAATGATGGATGTACTCACTGATGGACCAATTCAAATCACTCATATGCAAACTGTTGGTGGAGAACAAGTTCGAGTTGCAAAACCCAAATCTGAATGGACTAGTGATGATCACAAGCGAAACAATCTTAACAATGTTGCCATGGACTTTATCCTCAGAACTCTTGACATCAACATGTACTTGAAGGTGAAAGAATGCACTACTGCTAAAAAAATGTGGGACAAACTTCAGTTAGTTTGTGAAGGAACATATTCAATCAAGGAAAATAAAATTTCCGTTGCAAAACAAAAATTTGAGAATTTCAAGATGAAATCTGGAGAAACCATTGACCAAATGGAGACAAGATTCAGTGCTATCATGGATGAACTAGATCTACTCAAGATTGAATACTCAAAGAAATTCATCAACACAAGAATCTTGAAGGCATTACCAATGTGCTGGAAGATGAAGGTCACTGCTATGGAAGAATCCAGGAGACTTGATGTAGAAGACTCATTCAAGATCTTTTCAGATCTGAAAGCTTATAAATTCAGTGAAGATTTCACAACCACAGCTGCAATAATCAAAGCTCTGGAAGAACCAAAGACCACAGCACTTGCAGCAGCATCAAATGAGATTCAAGAAAGCTCATCTAACAATCTTCATGAATTGGATGAAATGGAAGAACAAATGGCTCTAATGATGAACATAATTCGAAGAATGAAAAGTGGACACCCAGTCACTCAAAAGTTCATCAAAAGGACTCCTGAGAAAAGAAAAGACGATGAATACCTCTGTTTCAACTGCAAGAAACCAGGACATTATAAAGCTGAATGTCCAGAACTGATCAAGAAGACACCACCAAGAAGAGTTGGTAGAAGAGCACTCCTTGCTGGAGATGAATCAGATTATGAAGCTGGTACTGAAAGATTATCAGATGACACAGCTTTGATGGCACACATGGAAGATACAAATGAGGTATGTGAATCAAACTCTAAATACTCTTCAGCTCAGATTTCCATAATAAATGCATGTTCTTCGACTCCCGACTCCAATCCAAAAAATCTAGAATTAGAAGAAACTCTTGACGAGTTGATGAATCAGCTAGTAACCATACAAGTTGGTTATGAATCAATCAAAGCTGAGAAAGAAAGTCTAATTCTTGAAGTTGAAAGATTGAAGTCCGAACTAAAGATGTTGAAACTGACTAAAACCGATAAAGAAAAGATTCAGCATCAGCCTACTGCATCAGCAGCAACAACTGAATCGTTTGCTCAATCAAGTTCAATTGCTGGATTCAAATCAAGAAAACCATATGGAGACAAAACTGGTTTAGGATTTGATACACAACAATCTTCAAAGAATGGAACTAGCAAAACTGCTGGACCTAGTACCAAAACTGGTATTAAGTTTGTAGCTGAGCAACTTCCACAAACTGAGAAAATTGCTGAACTAGTAAAGCCAGTATCACACAGGATAAATCAGTTTTCTAAGAAGACAACTGCATCTACCAACAAAGGTAAACCAAATGGTAGATCAGCTGTATCCAATGGAAACCGAAACGGCAAATCAACTGCCAGATCCACAAAAACCAATGAAGTCAGGAACCAGAAAAATTACAATCAAAGTAAATCCAAGAATGTCAATCATTCAAAGATTCACACATTTAGGGGGAAAGGAAGACTATATCCCACTGATGATGATTGGAATTTTACTGAATTTGTTAATAAAACTGATGATAACAATCATTCCAGACCGAAAACTTGTCACAAGTTTCAGTCCAAAACTCAGCAGAGGACTAATCTCAGTTCTCAGCATAAGTTTCAGTACAAAGGTCAATCCAGACCTCAGTACAGAAGGAATGATGGTTATTACTCTAGCTTTAATAACAGAAATCAACATGGAAACAAATTTCAGTCAGAAGATCTGAGAAATCATATAAATAAGACACAGTCCAAACATAGACACTATGAGAGTGTGGCTTACATATATGAAAACAAGTGCAACAATATCCGAAGAATCCCAAAAGGATATATTCCCAGAGTTGTACTGACAACTGACCCCCATGGACCCAAACTGAGTTGGGTACCTAAAAACTTCTAATTTTCATTGCAGGATATATGGTACTTTGACAGTGGTTGCTCTAGACACATGACAAAGAGCAAAGACTGTCTCAGTAATTTTATTGCAAAGGATAGACCAAAAGTCAATTTTGGAAGTAAAGATAAACCTGGTTACACCAGAGGTTTTGGCACCTTAATCAGAAATGGACTTACAATCAAAAACGTATCTTATGTAGAAGGACTACACTACAATCTACTCAGCACAAGTCAATTCTGTGATATGGGATACAAAGTTACTTTTGATAAAGATTTCTGCGTTGTCATCAGCGAATCAGCTTATCAAGTTGTCCTAGCCGGAAGAAGAAAGGAAAACATGTATGTGGTAGATTGGACAACTGCCGTTGCTGAAACTTGTTTGCTCGTGCATACCAAATCAGAAATCAGTTGGTTATGGCACAAGAAACTGAGTCATCTCAATTTTGATGACATCAACACACTTGTTAAGAAGCAGCTAGTCATTGGACTACCAGAGATATCATATAAGAAGGACAGCTTATGTGATGCATGTCAACAAGGAAAACAAACAAAAGCAAGTTTCAAGACCAAATCTCAGCATTCAACAACCAGACATCTGGAATTGCTACACATGGATTTATTTGGACCTATTACACCAATTAGTATCAGTGGAAAGAAATATACATTGGTGGTAGTAGATGATTTTTCAAGATATACTTGGGTAATCTTTCTAACCAAGAAAAGTGAAACCAAGCAAAAGCTCACAGAACTTCTCAAGAGACTTCAGAATCAGAAAGGAGTTTCAGTTGTAAAGATAAGATCTGATAAAGGAACTGAATTCCTCAACAGTGTGATTATTGAATATTGTGAAGAAAATGGTGTCTTACACCAACTTGCTGCCACAGGAACACCACAACAAAATGGTGTAGCTGAAAGAAGAAACAGAACACTCAAAGAAGCTGGGAGGACTATGATCTGTGAAGCTAAACTACCCGAAAGATATTGGGCAGAAGCAGTTAACACAGCCTGTTACACTCAGAACAGAGCTCTCATGAACAAGAGACATGAGAAGACTCCTTATGAAATTTGGAATGGAAGAAAACCAAATGTTTCATACTTTCATGCTTTTGGAAGCAAATGTTTCATACACAATAATGGAAAAGATCAACTTCACGTTTTTCAACCCAAAGCCGATGAAGGAATTTTCCTAGGATATTCAAGTGTCAGCAAAGCCTTTAGAGTACTAAATAAAAGGACACTCAAGCATGAGGAATCAATACACGTAGTATTTGATGAACCAAACTTCCCTGGTGAAACAACTGAAGACCGACCAGAACCAGTTTCTCAGTCTCAGTTACCAGTCACACCAGAACCAGTTTCAGTTGACGTTGAAGACTACAAATTTCAGAATGTTCAGATCAAGATCAGCCTCAATTTCCAATTGCTCAACAACTTGAACAACTTCATTCAGATTCAGTTGAACAAGTTCAAGAACCAGTTTTTGAAGATTCAGTTGAACAAGTTCAAGAAGAATCAGTTGAACAAAATGCAAATCAGTTGATACAAACTCACACACATCAATGGATGAGAGATTACCCTGAAGAACAAGTTATTGGTGATACTCAAGCTGGAGTTCGAACAAGACATCAACTAGATGCAATGATTGCATGCTTTCTATCTCAATCAGAACCTAAAGAAATTGAAGAAGCCTTGAAAGATCCAGATTGGATATTAGCTATGCAAGAAGAACTCAATGAATTCGAGAGAAATCAAGTATGGGAATTGGTAGATAAACCAATTCATGTCAATATCATTGGAACCAAATGGGTTTTCAGAAATAAACTTGATGAAGATGGGAACATCATCAGAAACAAAGCCAGACTTGTAGCCAAAGGATACTCTCAAGCAGAAGGCATAGACTTTGATGAAACTTATGCACCAGTTGCAAGACTAGAAGCAATCAGACTATTTCTTGCTTATGCAGCTTACAAGAAATTCAAAGTTTATCAGATGGATGTCAAAAGTGCGTTTCTAAATGGAATTCTTGAAGAAGAAGTATATGTTCAACAACCACCCGGATTTGAAATCAAAGATCAAGCAGATAAAGTTTTCAGACTAAGGAAAGCTCTTTATGGACTTAAACAAGCACCGAGAGCTTGGTACGAAACTCTATCTCAGTTTCTAGTGGATAATGGATTTATCAAAGGAACAATCGACAAAACCTTATTCAGGATGAAGAATGGAGAAGATACTCTACTTGTTCAAATTTATGTTGATGATATCATTTTTGGATCAGAAAATGAACAGTTATGTGAGAAATTCGCAAGCTTGATGAAAAGCAAATTCAGATGAGTATGATGAGAGAATTAAATTACTTCTTAGGATTGCAAGTTAAACAATTAACTGATGGAATTTTCATTCACCAAACCAAATATACAAGGGAACTTATCAAAAAGTTTGGTATGGAGAAATCTACTGGAATTTCTACACCAATGGGGACCAACATCAGATTAGATGAAGACAAAGAAGGTAAAGATGTTGATCAAACACTCTACAGAAGGATGATTGGAAGCTTACTCTATCTTACAGCAAGTAGGCTAGACATATCTTTTACTGTCGGTGTATGTGCAAGATTTCAGTCAAGACCAAATGAAAGTCATCTCACAGTTGTGAAAAGAACTTTGAAATATCTGAAAGACACAGATGGTGTTGGAATTTGGTATTCAAAAGAAGGAGAATTCAAGCTGATTTCTTATTCAGATTCAGACTATGCTGGATGCAAAGTGGACAGAAAAAGCACATCAGGCACATGTCAGTTATTGGGAAATAGACTTGTGTCATGGTTTAGCAAGAAGCAAAATTCTATTTCAACTTCAACAGCTGAAGCTGAGTATATAGCAGCTGGAAGTTGTTGTGCTCAAGTTTTATGGATCAGACATCAATTAAGAGACTATGGGATAGAAGAACGAACAATTCCCATAATGTGTGATAACACAAGTGCAATTGCAATTACTGATAATCCTGTTTTACACTCAAGGACGAAGCACATTGATGTCCGTCACCACTTCATAAGAGATCATGCAGAGAAGAAGGATATAACAGTTCTTTATGTACCTACTGAAGATCAGTTGGCAGATATCTTTACAAAACCATTGGACAAAGAAATATTTGCCAAATTAAGAACTGAGTTGGGAATAATCAAAGTCAGTTAAGTCAGTTAAGCTAGAGATTCGTCAAGGGGATTAATCTTTGTTATGTTGGGTGCGCTCACTTAACAGATTAGTCATTGACATCAACAATCTCAAACTGACAAGCTGAAGAATTTGACAAAAATGAATAATTTGATGGAACTGAATTACCTCTAGAACTGACCTCAGCATCAGTTTTCATTCCAGTCAAATTTAGTCAAAGGTTGATAAGATAGAATCAACAGCGGTTATATCGCATTAAATTACCACAGTTCTTTTTGTCAGAATTTCGTGTGTACACCCCACGATTGGCAGAACAGTACACGTATCGGTTATCTAAACCATCATGGAATTTGAAAAGTTGTACCACTCAACCGCCAGTATATCCTACCTATTTATTCAACCTCCGTTCACACTATTCTCTATCAAAATTCAAAATTATTTTCAGAAAGCAAAATAGACTCTTTGCAACCTTCTCTTTCAAAAATCAAACTTTTGTGTTCACACTCAGATATGGCCACTTCAGATGATTCAAAAGACAAACGATTGATCACAGAGCTGGATGAACTAACACTCGAAATGTATGAAGGAATGTGTCAAAACACCTTGTTAGCCAGCTGTGTACGAGATAAAATCGAAAAACAACCATGATTGAACAACGTTCTCGAAGTTCGTTTCAAAGAAAGACGAGATGTGGAAGGCATTTTGCAATTTTGGCAAAACATGCGATTAGTCAGAGACTCCTTGACAACTACTGTTCGTGGAGATCGCATTGTACTCAATGAAAGAGTATTGAGATCACTTTTTGGCTTTGCAAATACAACAGCAACTTCAACAGAGTTAACCACCCTACCATTGAAGAAAGAAGCTTTTCTCGCAATGATTACTTTGTCTACAGAACCAATCGTACCTGGTATTCATGTCGACAAAATCAAACCGGAATTTGGAAATCTCAGTAGATGGCTCAGCAAACACGTCATTGGAAAATCCAAAGGGATTAGCATACTTTCAGAACAAAATATCTTGCTGATGAACATAATCTGGGATAATGTAGAATTTAATTGGGCAGGTTATATAGTCAATCAATTCAAGAAGCAACACTTAGCTGAATTAGACAGTGTGAAAAGAGCTCAAGCTGAAGGACAAGTAACTGATGGCAGATTCTGACTGAAGAAGACTCTTAGTGGAATCATTCAGTTTTACTTAGAAAGAATTAAGGAAGGGAAGCAGGCAAGGCCAACTTCAACAACGAAAGGAATCGTAGAAACAACTTCCCAACCTGAAGCAGGTCAGACAACTGTGTCTCAGCAGGAAGCTGAACACAAAGGGACTAAGCAAAAAGCTGAATCCACAAAAGGAAGATCAGTTGCAAGATGTTTGTACCCTGAAATCTCAAGTGACAAAGCACCAACTGAGGGGGAACAACAACATCAACTGACAACTAACGATACTCAAGAGAATGTCACTTCTGACCATACTTCTCAGTTACAACAGCAATCAGTTCAACAATTAGCACCAGTCTTCGAAGCTGACAAAATCATTAAGTTGATGAAATTAAAACTTCAACCAGAAGGGTCTCGAGATGTCAGTTTACAGATTGAAGAGAAATTACTCTTAGAGAAATTGGAAGTTAGAGATCTTTACTCTCTGTTTCCTATTACAGAATTTCTTGACAACTGTTTCAAAAGATTTACCGAACTAGCAAAAAGAAGATAATCAGGCACATCATCCAAAGACATCTCAAAGAAAAAGGATGATGATGACCATGATAAGTCAAGAAAAGAAGCTGATGATACTACAGTTTTGCAAACAGTCACTCAACCTCAACCTCTTACAACGCAAACTGTACCACATCAAGAAGGATTGCCAGTTGGAAATCAGACACCTCACAATCAGCAAGCAGCTGATGAAAACAGACAACTGATGGTTATTACTGATAATAATCAGGATAAGGATCAAATAGAAGCTATTTATGATCCTTCTGATTTTCTATCTAAGGATGAATTGGCCAGAGTTCATGAAAATTTGAAAATTGTACTCAGTCAAAGAGATACACAGAATGGCCTTTTATCAAGCATCTCTGGATATCTTGATTATAGAACTAGAACTGATGTTTCAGTTCATGCAAGAGTAGAGATGATTCACAAATCAAGCTCAAGTTCTGCTTCAGAGATTGTGTTACTCAAACAACAACTCGAAAATTCAGCCGCAGTAGATAGAGAAACTCATGCTCAGGCTCATTGGCATATGAATCAGCATATCTACGGGTTAGAAACTCAGCTTAAAGAAGTACTTGCTTCTCAGCGACAGATTTCAGAAGATCAAAAAGCAACCCATGCCCTGGTAGATCAGTTATATGATGCCAAAAATGGGGAAGATGAAGAAGAAAAGCTGAAATTACTTAGAGAAATGAAGCGACTTGAAGAAGAATTACAAAGATACAGATCAGATCCTAAATTTTTGAAGAAAGAGTTAACTGATGATCAACTTATTGAAAAATACAATCAACCTGGAGACAGAAGAGTTACTCTTACAAAGGATCTGTGGACACAGTTTATCAAAGATTACAATCCTATTAAAGCCAAGTACAGGGACAGGACAACTGAAGAATCCCTGAACTACTTTTTATCTGATTTGTTCTCAAAGCAGAAAATGGCACAATATAAGAAGAATCAGAGGATTGATGATAAACTGAAGATTAAAGACAAGACTGAACAGATGAGAGCCGATCTAGTAGAATTTGAAAATTACTACTTGAAAGACTCAAGCTTACCCAAGCTAATTCAATGCAAAAGATGGAAAGAAAGTAGTCAAGTTGACTACAACAATACCTTTTCAAAAGAAGACTCCAAGCTTGAAGAAGATTTTCGCTTGTATGACCAAGAAAAAAGATATGACTCAGTCTTGCAAAAAGCTAAGAATAAGCTTAGTCTTTAATCACAATTATTTGAACAAATTGTACTTATCCAGTTTTTGCTCATTCTAATGAAAACCAGTTTTCCAGTTTTACATTGTTTTACATTGTTTTGATCTTTAAGCTTTTCTTTTAGGGAGAGTTTTGGCATCATCAAAAAAGGGGAAATTGTTGGAAATAAAATTTATGTTTTGATGATAATTCATCTTATTTGTTAAAATACTATCTTAACCCCATTGATGAAGTGCTGAAGCCAGCTGTTATAGTGGAAAGCTAAAAGATGTCTAGAACTGAATGTATAAGTTTTACTAGAGTCTGATATTTGTATAGGTTACATCAGACAAACACTGTAATTGTTAGTGTGTCGTAAAACTGAAAACTGGAAATCATTTAGAAAACTGGATATCATCAAGACAAGCAAACTGACTCAGAATAAACCTACATGGAACTGAAGAAGGTAAGTTCGCTGAGAGTTACAGACTCGGTTGGCTTATCTATAAGATTGAAGAACCGAGGGACACAGACTCAGTTATTGAAGAATGAAGAACTGAGGGTTCAAACTCAGTTATGAAGATTATAAGTCGAGACTGTAAAGTTAGACATTAGGCAAGATTGTGGTGACCTGAACTGACTTTATAGATCTTGTATGAAGACCTAAGAATCATAAGGACAATGAATTCTTAGATGATAATGAACCATGGTGTACTCTGATTAAGTCAATAATAATCAGATGAAAACTGGAGTACTGATATTTGAAGAAGAGTAAAATCTCAGTTACTGCTCCAAGTCAGTCATGAAACTGACAAAAGAAAAACTCAGTATAAAACTGACAAGGAAACTCAGTTTTATGAGTCAGCCATCCAACAAACTGATCGTACAGTCGAACGTTATAAAGAAAGCAATTTCATTGGATGAGTTACTGACTCAGCAGAACGGTCAGAAAATATAGCCGTTGCAAGATAGACGTTGATACAATTCAAATTGAAGCCAGTTGAACGTTGGACTTCACACTATAAATAGAAGACTTTGCACAAACAACATAGATATAGAATAGAGCATATACAAGAATTAACAAGCAATTTTGTGCATCAGTCTATCGAATTGTTATCATCTCTGAACTATAACAAGATCACATCTAGTATTTCTTCAAGTGTTCAAGCTACAAGAATTTATCAAGGATTAAACACTTTGAAGAACCACAAACAAGAATCAACTTATTCATTCTCAGCCCAACCTTGATTCTACATCAAAGGTTTTAGACTGTGAAGCAAACCGGGAAGGTTTCGCCAAGGACAGTTGTGACAAGCAGTCGGGTAGACTGTGTTTGTGGTGGAAGCTGGTGAAGATGCAATCCTACCCTCTAAGGACCAGCGGTTCAAGCATTTGAAGAGCAGCAATTCTACCTGTTCTACAACTGTTTAGATAGTGAAGCTAGGGATTAGCCAAGGACTTTAGTGGAATTTTCCTCCGCACCACAGGGGAAGAGATGACGTACATGATTACACCACCTGGAACCTCTATAATTCTCATCTTATTTACTTTACGCACTTATTTATTTATTCAGCATTTACTTACAGCATTGTGAAACTTGATTGTTATACATCTCACAGTCACAACTGACATTCACCAGAATTCAGTTCACAACACTCAGTTTTCATGATAGAATAACAAGATCAAGAAGAAGGCTAAAAACATATCAGCCGCCGGTTGTCTCAGTTTCAGCTTAAGTCAGTTTCACTTAATCTCAGCTTTGTCAGCTTAACTCTACACAAGTTTTTAACTGAATCATAATTTGTTTTAAATCCCGCTTTAGGGACAAGTTTATTCACCTCCCCTCTAAACTTGTGTTAGCCTTTCCAAGGGACCAACACTTTGTCATACAGACGATAGTCATCTTCTAGCTTGGAGTCTTCCTTTGAAAAGGTCTTGTTGTAGTCAACTTGACTTCCTTCTTTCCATTTTCTCCATAGAAATAACTTTGGTAAGTCTGATTCTTTTAAGTAGGATTTTTCAAATTCTACTAAATCAGCTTTCATTTGTTCATTCTTGTCTTTAATCTTCAGTGTATCATCAATCCTCTGATTCATCATAAATTGTGCCATTTTCTGCTTTGAGAATACACCAGATAAAAAGTAGTTCAAGGATTCTTCAAATGTCCTGTCCATGTACTTGGATTTGATAGGATTGTGATCGTTGATAAACATCATCCACAGATCATTTGTAAGGGTAACTCTTCTATTTCCAGGTTGACTGTATTTTTCAATGAGTTGCTCGTCAGTTAGTTCTTTCTTTATGAACTTAGGATCTGATTTGTTTCTTTGCAATTCGTCTTCAAGTCACTTCATTTTTGTGAGTAACTTCAGCTTTTATTCCTCAGCTTCCCCCTTTTTGGCATCATACAGCTGATCTACCGAAGCATGGGTTGCCTGCTGGTCGGCTGATATACGTTGCTGAGAAGCAAGTACCTCATTAAGCTGATTTTCTAACCCGTAGATGTGTTGATTCATATGTCTGTGAGCGTGAGCATGTGTTTCCCCATCTGCTGTGGTTGAGTCTTCTAGTTTCTGTTTAAGTAACAGAATTTCTGAAGCAGAACTTGAACTGGATTTGTGGATCATCTCTAGTCTTGCATGAACTGAGACATCTGACATCTGTTCTAGTTCTATAATCGAGATATCCAGAAATATTTGATAGAAGGCCATTTTGTGCATCTTTGTGACTGAGCACAATCTTCAAGTTTTCATGAACTTTGGCCAACTCATCCTTTGTTAGGATGTCAGAAAGATCATAAGTCGTTTCAGGATGATCCTTGGGCTGAGTGATATCTTCATTAATTATCAGTTGTTGATTATCAGTTTCATCAGCTGCGTGCTGAGTGTCAGTTGTCTAATTTCCAACTGCCAACTCTCCTTGCTGACTTAAAGTTTGCGTAGCTTGAGGTTGGGGTTGAAATTTTGAATGCAAAACTGTAGGCACATCAGCTTCTTTTCTTGTATGATCATCTTCATCATCATCCTTTTCTCTTGAACTATCTTTGGGAATAGACGATGTGGGTGATTATCTCCTTTGAGCTAGTTCAGTAAATCTTTTAAAACAATTTTCAAGAAACTCTGATACAGGAAATAGAGTATATAGATCTCCGATTTCCAATTTCTCTAAGAGTAACTTTTCTTCAGTCTGTAGACTAGCGTCACGAGAATCCTCTGGTTTGAGCTTCATTTTCATTAGTCTGATAATTTTATCAACTTCAAAAACTGGGGCTGATTGCTGAACTGATTGATGTTGTAATTGAGAAGTATTATCAGCAAGAGTGTTTTTCCTTGTATCTTCAGTTGTTAGTTGTTGTTGTTGTTCCCCCTCAGTTGTTGTTGTCTTACTTGAGGTTGCTGGGTATAAACATCTTACAACTGATCTTTCTTGTGCTGAGTCTGCCTTTCGCTTGATTCCTCTGTGTTCAGCTTCCTGCTGAGACACAGTTTTATGACCGGCTTCAAGTTGAGATATTGTTTTTGCTGCGATTTTCTTTGTAGCTGCATCTTGTCTTGCTTGCATCCCTTCCTTGAGTCTTTCTAGATAGAATTGAAAGATTCCACTGAGTGTTTTCTTCAGTCGAAATCTACCAATAGTTGCCTGACCTACATCTTGAGCTCTTTGTACACTGTCTAATTCGGCTAAGTGTTGCTTTTTTATTTGATTGAGTACGTAACCTGCCCAATTGAATTCTATTTCGTCCCAAATTATGTTCATCAGATAAATATTCTCTACAGATAGTATACTAATTCCTTTGGATTTTCCAATGACATGCTTGCTGAGCCACCTACTGAGATGTCAAAATTCTGGCTTGATTTTGTCAACATGAGTACCAATTTCTATGGGTTCCGTAGAAAAAGATAGTTGTTTTAGAAATGCAGCCTTATTCAATGGTAGAGTAGTCAAATCTGTTGGTGTCACAGATGAATCTGTAAAGCCAAAGAGTGACCTCATTAATCTTTCATTGATAGCAATGCGATCTCCAGGAACTGTTGTCATTAAGGAGTCTCGTACCAATCGCATATTCTCCCAAAATTGCAGAATTCCTTCCACATCATGTGGTTCGTTGAATTTAACTTCTAGAAGAATTCTTAGACCTGGTTGTTTCTGTATTTTATTACAAATCCAACTTGCTAACAGAGTATTGTTGCACATTGCTTCATAAAAATCGAGTGAAAATTCATCTAACTCTGTGATCAATCTTTCTTGTTTTGATTTGTCTGAAGTGGCAATAACTGGGTGTGAACACAAAAAAAATTAATTTTTGAGAGGAAAAGATTTCGATGAGTCTGATTCTGTTTTAGGAAAGAGACGAAGAATTTGAAATTTGATTGAAAATAGTGTGAACGGGGGTTGAATAAATTGGTAGGATATACTGGCGGTTGAGAAGTACGACTTTTCAAATTCCATGATGGTTTGGGTAACCAATGTATGCACTATTCTGACAGTCGTGGGGTGTACACGCAATATTCTGACAAAAAGAACTGTCGAAATTAAATGCGATATAACCGCTGTCGCTTTTATCTTGTCAACCTTTGACTTAAGTTGACTGGAATAGAAACTGATGCTGAAGTCAGTTTTAGAAATAACTTTCAGTTTCGTCAAATCATTCAGTTTCAGTAAAGTCTGTCATTTTTAGTTAATTAGTTTGAAATTGTTGATGTCAATGACTAATCTGTTAAGTGAGCACACCCAGCATAACAAAGATTAATCCTCTTGACGAATTTCTAGCTTAACTGATTTCAACTAACTTTGATTATTCCCAATTCAGTTCTTAATTTGGCAAATCTTTCTTTGTCCAATGGCTTTGTAAAGATACCTACCAACTGATCTTCAGTAGGTACATAAAGAACTGTGATATCCTTTTTCTCTACATGATCTCTTATGAAGTGGTGACGCACATCAATGTGCTTTGTCCTTGAGTGTAAAACTGGATTATCAGTGATTGCAATTGCACTTGTGTTATCACACATTATGGGAATCCTTCCTTCTTTTATCCCATAATCCCTTAATTGCTGTCTAATCCATAAAACTTGAGCACAACAACTTTCAGCTGCTATGTATTCAACTTCAGCTGTAGAAGTTGAGATTGAGTTTTGCTTTTTTCTAAACCATGCCACAAGTCTATTCCCTAGTAACTGACATGTGCCTGGTGTGCTTTTTCTGTCCACTTTGCATCCAGCATAATATGAGTTTGAATAAGATATTAGCTTGAATTCTCCTTCTTTTGAATACCAAATTCCAACTCCATCTGTATCTTTCAGATATTTTAATGTTCTTTTCACAACTGTGAGATGGCTTTCCTTTGAATTAGGTGTAGTGCCCGAAAGACAATATCTGTAATTGTTTTTGACAGGATTTATAATTCATCTTAATATTTGCATTTATGCTTATATTATACACTACTGAAAACTTTAAGTATATCGGTATGTAATCACATAAGTCAATGTATGGCATACACACGAGGATTGAGTTAGTGATGATATGCTTAAAACTAGTTAGTCTGTGGTGAATTTAATCAGAGTATGGGTCTCATGATTAATATACCAATAATTCACCCAGAACACTAACGGTGTGACCGTCTTATCCGGACCATCGGTATAGGGTACCTAGTGGGGCATTTATATATGATGTATATCATATAGGACTGGACCGATTTGATTTGAATTCTCGATATATTTCCGTGAATGAGAAATCTTATTGAATCACAAGATGATCATATATGGATTAATCTCAATCTAGAAGCGATCACAGTCTACTGCACGTTTCAAAGTAGGGTTTGATGTGTTAGTTAAGGATCACTTGGATACATGTGATCTGAACACTTCATGTTGGCTCTATTCTGGAATGAGTGAGTGGTCTGTGACTTCACAGATATGGAATCAATTCCTTCCTGCGGGAAGTAGACAGACAGTTCCTTATTTGTTAATCATAGAAACTGATCCATGGGCCCAGTTCATATTATATTAGTTATGAACTAATTGATCACTAGGGGTTAATGGTAAAAAAGGATAAGATGTTTTGATAAGGGTTTATAGAAATATCCCGAATCAAAACGAACAGTCTATGGAGGATTTATCCGTATGTAATGATTATTTCAATGGACGCATTTACTCAATGATTAGAGGGTAAGTATATATCTATAATCGATAGAGTTCAGTTTCGGGTTTATGGTGGCGTAATCCCGGAATTAATAGATTTAATAAGAATTGTTCTGTTCGATGAATAATTTTATTTAATTTATTGTAGCTACTGGTTATAGGTCCCCGATGTGGCTCCTAACATGCATATGTTTCTTGACGTTGGGCCTCAATAATAATTAAGTAGTTGGACTATTTAATTGATATGCGATTTATTACTTATTGGACTAAATAATAAAATACATGGAAAAGATATTTTTTGTGGACTCGGCCCATTATGTGAAATTTCGTGTGAACCCTAATTTTCTAGTATTGGGGCGTGTTTTGTGTCTTGGTAATTATTAAAGAATTAGTTTTCTTGATAATTATAAGACATGTGATTAATTGTTTATTTGTTAAATAATTAATTAAGGAAAATATATAAGATTGATCCTTAAATATTCTAGATTTATTCTAGATTATTCTAAGAGTATCTTTTATGGAAAAATATTATTATAATTGATTTTGAATTAATTATTAAATCATTGGAGGACAAGGATTTCTCTCATATATAAAGAGAGTTCTCCTAAGCCTTTTCAATCAAAATAATGCGCATACATGCACACAAAATAAGCTAAGGAATTCGGCCAAAGCTTAGGGTTTGAGTTGGGAAAATCTTTGGGATTTTCCGGGTAGCAAATCAAGGAGGTCAAGAATCAAGAATCGGCTTCCGCCGGTTGTTGCTTGGAGATACACATCGGAAGACTATGGCTTCTCGATTCTCGGATCTTGGCTTATTCTTTGGATCTTGGCTTATCTTTTGATTGGTAAGTAGATCTAAAATTCTTGTAGGTAGATCTTAAATTATGTGCTTTAATGTTATATTGTTCGTGATCCTTGTTATTCCGCTGCGTAATCGGGCGGATCTAGATCCGTCCGGCGATATTACATCCAACAGTTCGATGTTTGGGGAATTGTTTTTGTTAGGCCTTTTAGATCCTCAAAATCGAATCGTTACATCCTGGTAGCAGTCGAATATGTTTCCAAATGGGTGGAGGCTGTGGCCTCACGTAAATAAGACGCAAGGGTTGTCCTGAGATATCTTATGAAAAACATTCTGACGAGGTTTGGGGTACCAAGAGCCATAATTAGTGATGGAGGGATCCATTTCTGAAATAGGTTGTTTGAAAAGCTGATGATAAGGTATGGTTTTTGGCATAAGATTGTAGAACCATATCACCCCTAGACAAGGGGACAAGTGGAAGTGACGAATATAGAGATAAAAAGGATTTTCGAGAAAACTGTGAATCCCACAAGGAAAGATTGGTCTTTGAAATTAGACGACGCTCTATGGGTGTACAGAACTGCTTATAGGACAAGAATTGGGATTTCACCATACATGATAGTTTTTGGAAAGTCGTTCCATTTACTGGTTGAGCTAAAGCATCGTGCCATGTGGGCTACTTGGTTCTTAAACATTGACAAGGGCTTAGCTGGAGAAAAAAGTTTATTAGATGTGAATACACTGGAGGAGTTCAGATAGCAGCCATATGAGAATTCCAAGATTTATAATGAAAGAACGAATCACCAACACAACAAAAGAATTCTAAAGCGCACCTTCGTTGTTGGAGACAAGGTGCTAGTATACAATACGCTTCTTTGTCTGTATCTTGGAAAGTTAAAATCCAGATGGTTTGGACCATATGTTGTCACAAAAGTCTTCAATTCAGGTGCGTGTGAAGTTAAGGATGAACACTCTTGGAGGAGTTACACAGTCAATGGCCATAGGCTGAATCATTATCTAGAGCGCAATTACGATGCTGAGTTGGAAGTCTTTATGTTGGACAACCTGAAATAAGAGTTAAAGGAGTCTTAATATTACAGTCCATCTGGCGACTATAAATTCAGAACTCTTCTACATTTATTGCCTTTTTTATTTAAATTGTTTGTGTGAATAAAGTAGCATGACAACCGCAAGGTTTTTTTCATCACATATAACTTTGGTCCTTCGACTCGAGATATATGTGGTTTTTTCCTTCACGATTCTCATGTGATGCCCTCGTAAAAGTTTTCGCGTCTTGCAATGGTCAATAAAGAATAAAGTGACTTAAAATGTTTTTGCGCATTCATCATGTATGCACAATTACCGCCACCTTATTTTCTTATTCCCGGCACCTGTTATTGAAATTTTTTGGAGTGTTTTGCGATATAGGATGATGGAGCAACTAGGAACGACTTGACATCAGTTCGGTTCCACGATTTATCAAGACACTTGGACAGCCAATTCTAGAGATAAGTACATTTTCTTTGCTTTATTATTAGTCATTGGGGACAATGTCTATAATAACTGGGGGGTAAGGGTGGTCTTATATTACTTAATCGAAAAAGGGAATAATTTTGAAATCTAAAAACACTATATTTTTTTAGCTTTTTGATAGCACGTCTTGAGTAAGGAATCAGTAGAAAAGGAGCCCAAGAATGATTTGGAGTTAATTATAGCATATTCAGTACAATATGGAAGAATGATCAAGTGCTATGTTGCATGAAGTAGTGACTTACTAATTGATATTTTTCCATTTGCATTCAATTTTTGAGCACATAATCTGAGTGAGAAGTAATTGGATAAGATGAAGAGTTTGTTGGAAGTAGCGCCTGAAATACAATTAATGTAATTTTTATAGATTTAATAAATGACAGATTTATTCTCATCTTATTATTTGCTTCGTGCATGTAAGTAATACACTACTGAAAACCCTAAGTCGTATCATATGTAGCCATATAACTTAGTGTGTGTCACACATGAGGATTAACTTTATGGTGATACACTTGAAATGTTAGTCCGTGGTGAAGTTAATCAAAGTATGGGGTCTATTGATTAAACCACCATTAATGCGCCCAGAACACTCTATGGTGTGACCGTCTTATCCGTACCGTCGACATTGGTTGTCTAAGTGGGTCATTTATATATGATGATAGTCATATAGGACTGGACCGATTTAATCTGAGTTTCTCATATAATTCCATGATTGAGAAATCTTATTAAATCACAAGATGATCATATATAGATTAACCTTAATCCCGAAGTGATTACAGACTCCAACTTGTTTTAGGATAGGGTTTGATGTGTACGTTAAGGATCGCTAAGAGGCGCGGTCCGAATCACTATCACGTTGGCACTATTCTGGAATGAGTGAGAAGTGTGTGTCTCACAGATATGGAATGCATTCCTTCCTACGGGAAGTAGAAGACAATCCCCTTATTTGTTGATCCTAAAAACTGATCGATCCCGGGAGTTCGTATTGGTTATGAACTAATCGATCACTAGTGGGTTAATGGTAAATACGGATAAGATGTATTGAAGAAGGTTTACAGAAATAATCCTACTTCGATACGGATAGTATACGGAGGGTTAGTTAATATGTAATGATTATATCAATGGACACTTATCGACTCGACTTGAAGTTTTGAGAATAAGTTATATTTATAATCGATAGAGTTCAGTTTCGGATTTATGGTGGCGTAATTTCGGAATTAATGAATTAAGTAGAAATATTATGTTAGATAAATATTTTTTTTTAATTTATTGTAGCTACTGGTTATAGGTCCATGGTCCCCGGGTTGGCTCCTAACACGCGAGTGTTTTTTTGTTTTATGGAACCTCGAGAATAAATTAAATAGTTGGTGTATTTAATGAATATACAATATTATTTATTTGGTAAATAATATGTAAAATAGAAAAGACATTTTCTATTATTTTAATGATGATGTTGGCGCCATTTATTGTGGATAATTTAGGAGAAGAAATTTACCTAGATAATGTCACATGTGTAATTAATTAATTATCTATTTGTTTGATAATTAATGGAAAAATATGAGATTGATTTTTTGGGAATTATCTCTTATTTTGTAGCAAAAAATATCTTTTCCTTATGTGAATAGGTTTTTGTGGTGTGAAAATGATAACTGTAACGCCCCGTTCCTGGACACCGAGTCCTTATCTGGAAAAGGAACGTCTGGCACGTATAATATAAAATAAATTAATTTTAGACGTAAGTGTTGGTCCCTTGAAAAGGCTTTGGTTAAGTTTAGAGGGTGAATAAACTTAACACTTAAAACTTTTGGGTTAACAAACTTAGCAACTTCAGCAGTCTGCTGATACTCAGTAGTCTGCTGACTATTGACTTTACTGAATTTGTTGCAGCGGAATATATTTAAATTAAGCCTTAATACTTGTTGTTAAAATATGATACTAAGTATTAGATACTCAGTAGTGTATGTGTGTGAATCAGTTGTTAGTTCAGTAGGTTGATGTGCTAAGTATACTATATGCAGAATATAAATGCAGAAAGTAAGTAGGCAGTGTTTATAGTGGTTCTAGGTGGTGTAATCCTGTACTCCACTCTTCTCCTGTGATGTTGGAGGTAATTCACTAGAGATCTTTGATGTAGCTGTTACACAAATCCTAAGTTGCTTGTCCTTCACCAATAACTATGGCTTCACAAACTGAACACTTGGAACATGTGAGATTGCTGTTCCAAAGTCTTCCACTGGTCTTTGAAGGGTAGGATTGCCTCCTCACCAGCTCCACCACAAACAACAGTCTTTCACACCTCAAAAGATGCTTCACAGTCTCAGCAGGTTTCTTGTAAAGAAAGATTGAATCAAGTAAGTGATTCAGCTTTCAGCAGCTTGATCAGGATGATTTGATCAGCAGCTTGAGATCTTCAAGTGAGTAAACTTGATGTAGCTTGAAAGCAGATTACACTTGAAGAATTTACTGGATCAGTAGCTTTAAGCTCAGTAGGGCCAGCAGGGTGTTTGATCGATTGAAATTTTATAGCTCAAGATAGATCCTTAATTTTCATCACTTGTATCTGAATTAGGAGTCCTCTATTTATAGGTAGGAATCCTTGTGACTGATATTTGAAATTCAAATATAGCCGTTTCAGACTTGTCCCATCTTGACTTGCTTTTTCTGACAGTTCCTAGGACTGACACTGTCAGATTCCTTTTTGACTGTAAACAGTCTGTCCATTCATTGACTTGTATCCATTGGATAAAGGTCTGAATCATCCCAACGTCCCTTTTAATCTTAACCATTGATGTGTTTGATAAAATCAGAGGTTGTTAGCTGTCCCTTTCTTTGTAGTCTTCCAATGTAGCCTTTGAATAATTCGAAGTGTATGTATCAGCAGGTTCCTGTGAGCAAGAGTCTGCTGTAGTACATATAAGTCAGTTGAACCATATCTTGTTGTGTTTAATGAAACAATGCAGCTGACTTCTTTTATCTAACTTTTTATTGTGAAGTTAGACGACACCATTTGAAATATAACCAAGTCTCAATCACCATTTAACTTATGGAACTTAGACCTTGTACACAAGGTATATGTAATCAGTTTAGGTCATCACAGACTTCCCTAAATTCTGATTCCATATCCTTGACTTTCACTACTAAGTTTGATCTCTTAGCCTTCAGTAACTGAGTTTAAGCCCTCGGCCTTCAGTCTTCAGCAGGTTCCTAACTAGTCTACTGACCTAGGTACCCTACTGACCTAAACAGGTCCGCTGATATAAGTCAGCTAACCATTACAGTGCTTGTTTGATCAAACCTATACAGAGATCAAACTCTAATAAACCTATACATTTGATCTAGACATCTTTTTGCCTTTGCTCTATAATAGCTAGTCAGGCACTCATCACTAAAACTCAAAAATAAGTCCAACAATTTCACCCATTTTGGTGATGATGCCAATACCCTCCTTACAGCAAAGCAAAAAGATTGAAAACAAAAACATAACAAATTCCAGTTGTTTCTCATTATAATCAATTTTGTTCAAGAGTATTACAGTCTAGAATCAGCAAAAATAAAGCATATGAAGTATGTTGATCTAGTGTCTTCTTTCTCTTTCTTCTCTTCCCTTCTCTACTTGCTCTTGATAGGCTCTTATTTCTCCAATCATTTCTCCCATCCATTAATTTTTAATAAGAGAGAAATCAACATGAGGATTCACTTCTTACCACCATTTCCATTCCTCAGGTAGAGTAAGATTGATTTGATGTACTCTAAAGCCTAACTACATGCATACATGTTTGAATTCATTTAGTGATTCCTTTGCTGATGTGGTAGGTAAACCCCTTCCACCTCTACCACCTCTTCCACCTCAATGAGCAACTCTCAAGGCCTTGACTCTTGTTTCCCAAAACTTGAGTCCCAGAAAGGAGTTCAACCCTTCATGAAAGCCCTTGTCATGATAAGGTCTCCTTTTGCTATTGTATACCTTCTTATATTCTCTGAGAAGATCATCAGTGAGTGGAAGTCTGCCAGGTGCAGGTTCTCTGAATGCATTTGTATCCTCTTCCCATCTTTTCTTAGCAAATATTCTGGCCGCCTCTTTTGCTTCTGCTGTTTGGCTCTCTTCCCCCTTATTGACATCATCAACAAAATAGGACAGTAGGCCATGAACACTCTCCTGTGTGATGACTAGATTACTCAGTCGTCCCTCCATAATTTCAGTTCTTGTGTCAACTGCAGTAATCCTTGCTTGCATGGTTTGCTCCAGCAGATTGATCCTTTCAGTAAGCTTAGGATCCAATTGAGCAGGTTGAAGTGTTCCAGCAGCCTCAGCAGGCTTGGGTGCCTCAGCAAGTTTATCAAGTTTTTTATGAAGAGATGTAAATTGATCTTTCAAAAACTTGTCCTTCAGTGTATTACCTTGCTTAATTCCTCTCACATCTAGGGTAAGGTCAGCAAGAGCATACTGAGTCGAGGTGATATTGAAGGCAACTGTTTCTGTAGTCCTTCCTCTATTTTCCACCAGATTGATTAAATCTTCAAACCTCTGCTCTTGCCTGTCAAGTTGAGTTCTTAAACTTATAATATCACTCCTGATAGCCCTTAACTCCTCAAAGACATGTTCTGGTACCCCACCATCCATTCCTCCATCAGCCCCATCAGCAGGTTCTTCCACATTATACTGTGCTCTCTGTCTGTTGATAACCAATTCAAAGCTCATATCCCTTCCAGCAAGGTTAGGTCATTGGAATTCCTCCAGAATAGGATCAAGAGCAGGTTCTTCAAAAACTGGTACAAATGCCTGTTGAGGTTCATCATCAATAAGTTCTTCCTCAGGCACTTGAAATTCCTCATCACTGTAGTCATCGTCCAGCAGCTGTTCATCTTCATAAATAACAACAGTCTGCTGACTATCTTTCCCTTCAGTGACCTTTCCTCCAACCGGCTCTACTACAGCAGCCTGTTCAACAACAACAGCTGGGGTTTCCTCCAATCCCAAAGTTAGTTCCAACCTTTGTCCAGGTTCTGTTTGAATCTCATCAACCTGTACCTCATGTTCCAACCTTTGTTCAGGTGCTGTTTGTGCCACAACAACCTGTACAGGGAATACTTCAATATTCTCTTTTTGAAATTCCCTAATATCAGAAATCCTTCTTAGAAAATTGGCAGTCTTGGAGAGAGTGTCCTCAGTGTCAATCCATTCTTGATATTGAGTTGAATCCTCAGAACTGACATCAGGCTCACTATGATTAGTGACTCTCTCATCATCCAAATCTTCTGTTTGCTGGTCTTCAGCACACTCACCAGCATCAGCAGATTCATTTGCTGCACCATCAGTAGATCTTTGACAAGTGGCAACATCAGTTGTCCCTTTCGCCACTCCACTCGTCTCCCCAGGGAACATGGGGGGATCATCATAAGAGTCAGATGAATCTTCACTGTCAAGTGTGTATTTTGGATCCTTGAACATAAGTTTGGCACTTTTCTTCCCTTTATCCATCAGATCCATCAGGCTAGTTTGCAGCAAGGTTGTATCTACTAATTCCAATAGGTTGTCCACACCCAGCTGATCGAATGCCCATTCTTCAAATCCACTCATTGGATCAACAGCTGGTTTTTGTTTCTTGTAGAAACCAAACTTCCTTTGAAAATATCTTTGCACTCTTTTGAAGTTGGGATCTACCTTATCCTTCTTTGATGTCTGCTCCCTCTTTTCATATGGCATGGTTGGCTTTCTTGGAGCAGGTTGAGTACCTTGATGACCTCCAAAGGTCTCAATTAGCAAGTTAAGAGTCTCATCAACAAATGTTTCCAGGTCAGTAGGTTGCTCAGATTGTACATTAGTGCCTACTACCTCTATCTGTTCCACACTGGGTTCCCCCTGACTAACATGCTCATCAGCAGGGTTAGCAGCAGACTGCTCTTCCCCCTGACTTCTTGCAGAACATGTAGGGTCTTGTACCAGTGTATCAACTTCCACAGCAGGTGCAGACTATGTAGTCTGTTGTGGTTCTTCAACAAGTTGCTCAACAACAACTTGTGCAACTTCAGTAGGCTTAGCAGCTTCCACAGGAGAAGGTTCAACAACATCTACAGCAGGCTCAGGCACAGCAGTCTATTGTGACTCTTCAGTAGGTTGCTCAACAACAACCTCTACTGTTTCAGTGGGCATGATAGTTGTTAGGGGCTTTATGGCCAACATAGTAACGACCAACCTTAACTGGTAGAGTACCAGGTCGGAAGTACTATAGAGGTGAGCAAGGTCGTATCCCACGAGGAAAGTTATCGAATACCAAAGTCAACTTCGGATTTAGTTTAGGTCAACCACGATGTTTCAAGTATTCAACTACACTAAAACGATATGTAAATTAAGGAAAAGAAAAGATATAAAGAGAAACATAGCCAAACCATGATCCAATTGATTACTTTCACCCCTCCAATCGATTAGCTCGGGAATGGGATTAACCAACCTACCAACCTCTACTTATATCGACTCATTCATGGGTGCAAACTCCTAAGCTAGTGTACGACGCCATGCAACAATCGAACACCCTTTGCCCGGTTCAACAGTCCGCCTTTAAGAATTTAATTGACCGAAAAAAGATTAACTCGCCTTCTGAACTGTCTTCTTCATCACTATCATCTGAGTCATTGTCAGATGATTCTTCATGCTTTTCACTGCTGGATTCTGCCTTAAGTGCCTTCTTGCTCCTTTTCTTTTCAGATGCTTTGTATTTCTTCTTTTCATCATCTTTGTCATTTTCTTCAGGACAATCAGCCTTGAAGTGACCTTTCTTGTTGCAGTTGAAGCATCTGTATTCATCATCTTTCTTCTTCATGTCTCTGGTTGAGCTTGACTTTTTGTTTGATGATGAATTTCCTTTGAATGGCTTGTTTTTAAACCTTTCAAAACGTTTAACTAATAAAGCTACCTGTTCTTTTAGTTCTTGTGTCTCTTTGCTGATGCATTCAGCAAAGTTACTTTGCTGGGTGCAGCTAATGCAGTGATTTTGTGTGTCTCTGCCGGAGCACCATCTTCGCCGTTCAATTCGAATTCATGAGCTTTTAATTGGGACATCAGTGTCAGAGTGTCAGTGCTTGCAAGATTTGTTGTTCCTCTGATTACTGATGTTATGATCTTCCATCTTTCAGGTAGTCCTCTCAAGATCTTCAAGCATACTTCTTTTTGGGGATATGTGTGACCAAGATGTTGCAGTTCACTGATGATGCTTGAGAATCTGTTGTCCATCTGATCAATGGATTCACCTGCCTTCATCTTGAAATTTTCAAACTTCTGTTTTGCAACAGATAGTTTATTTTCTTTGACTGCTTCAGATCCTTCATTGATTAGTGCCAGCTTGTCCCACATCTCCTTTCCTGTTTTGCAATCTTTTATTCTCATGAACATGTTGATGTCTAGAGTCTTTAAGATCATATCTTTTGCTACAAAGTCTAGGTTTGCTCTTCTCCTGTCATCTTTGGTCCAATCTTTCTTGGGTTTGTTTATCTCCTTTTCCTTGATCTGCTCCTGTACCTACCACAGTAGTGATCATGATTGGGCCGTCGTTGATTACATCCAGCATCTCCTCATGAGTTGCTGCAAGATGAGATAACATTCTTATTTTATATTCATCAAAATTATTAACATTGAAAACAGGTACTTTTGACAAGAAGTTTGAGGAATCCATCAGTGCAATTGAAGATATAAATGACAGTGAATGAAAAACTCAGATTTGAAAACTACTTTGAAAATATGTGATCTCCTTGTTACCAGAAATTAGATCTGAACATGTTTTGATACTAGGAACACTGCTCCGATACCAATTGTTGGTCCCACAGAAGGGTGACACTATAGTCAGAGGGGGGGGGGGGTGAATGACTATAGTGGAGTTTCAAAAACTTTTCTTCTTCTAGTTAAAAGCTTTTGGGCAGCGGATAAGTCCCTTCTTACTATATTGTTTTCAAATCGGTTTAGACAGTCACAGATGCAAATTATGATGTATGCAAATTAAATGAATATTGTAAAGTAAATTGCAGAAATTAAATTGACACAAGGCTTATAGTGGTTCAGGGTGGTGTAATCCCTTAATCCACTCTTCTCCTGTGATGATTGGAGGAATTCACTATTGTTTTCACAGATACAATAGTATGATTGTCCTTGGCTTCCCAAGCTTCACAATCTACAAGACTATCACTCCTTGATTGCAGCAGCTTCAGTGATTCAGTCTTCCTTCTGCTGTTCCTTAAGATCAAGATCCTTCAACAGCTATCACAGATTCAACTCCTTCTCAGATTGCCTCTGATTCAGTTGCTTCAGTTTGATGTGAATGTGATTCACACACTTGCTTGATCAATCCTCAGTTCTGAGTATGACTTTGTAGCTTTTAAGTCTGAGTTGATCACTAGATGTATCCTTGTAATTTCAGAGATAAGGCTTTTCAAATTGACAGAGTTTCTGCTAGATTTTTCTTTCTTGATTGTTATATACTTTTTCTGTCAATGCCTTCTATTTATAGCCTTTAATACCTTCGTTTTTGAAATTCCGTCCATTGGCTATATTAATGAGGGAATAATCCTTGATTTTATTCTTGATTCCCCCTTAATTGTATTCTCCTTAATTTCAGTGATCGGATTCTTTCTTCAAACGTATAGCAGATAATACGTCCTTGATTGATCCTTTAATGATTTGAGCATTTAATGCATGATCTTCTGAATCTTCATCGTATATCAATTCTGGCCTTGTAGGTGTCTCTTCGCCGTTTCTAGAATGGTCGAGTGAGCCTACTAACTTAGCCGTCACTTCTTCTTCACTGTTTTGTTTTCTCTTTGCCGAAAGTCAGTTTACTCAGCCGATTCACTGTTTCCTTCTTTGTTCTAGTATTTGCAGAGTCTTTGAACTTCACTGATCCTTGATTTGGGTGAGACCAGTGTACACCATATTTGAACATTTGAGTTTTATCATTTAAAACATAACTTAGACTTATCCAAGGTCATCACAGACTTCCTTGGTTATAAGTCAGACCATAAAGTCTTCATTACCTCTCTGCTGGTGCTTGGCTGGCTTCACTCTGCCGAATATCTGTCTTTGCTTTGCCATCCTACCAACTAGTACAATACTTGTCTGACTTAACTTATACAACTTGTCAGACCCTAAGTAAAGACTTATACAGAGAATTCTAACTTATTTCAGGCTTGCTATAACAGCTAGTATGACCATCATCAAAACATAATAACATGTTCCTAACAATTTCCCCCTTTTTGATGATGCCAAAACCCTCATAAGCCTGAACATAAGTAATCAAGATTTTCATAATACACAACAGATAAAAAGTTCAACAATTTTATTCATCCATCGAAGGGTAATAATTTCTAAGACTTTATTCAAGTGTTACAAACTACATTTTGCTCAATTCAGCCTTGTACCTCTTGAATTTCGTAGTTTGAACCTCTTCCATGTCTTTCCAGTCAATTTCTGGAAACTTCCACTTCCAGTAAGCCAAAGCTGTGTATTCAGATACACCCTGAAAAACTCTTTTGGCAAAGAGTCTGTTGAAATTAGGCATGGTCTCATTTGCCTTAGGTTCTCCAAAATATTTTTCAAGTCTTTCCCTAGCCTCAGCAATATGTGAATCTGCAAACTTGAGGCTTTTGTAGAGACTCCACTGCTCCTGTTTTTCCATTCTCCCCATAGGGTTGAAGAATTTTGCCATATATTTGAATTCCTCTTGCTTTTCAGCTGGCAAGTCTTCTGGTCCTTTTGCAGATAGTGGTATGGCTGAGCTTGGTTTATTGTTGGCTTGTTTGAGAAGTGCAAATTCTCTTTTGACTTCATTGTAAAGTTTGGCCATATCGGTTCTCATCCTTTCATCCTGATAGCTTAGCCAATCAGCCCAGGCTTCATCTTGTGAGGAGTGAGGATAGAGTCCTTCTTGTACTCTGAAAAATTCTCTTACATGGTCCAGTACATCTGCATCATATTCTGCTTTGCTTTGGTGACCAGTGTAAGTCCTGTGCTCCTCAGTATATCTGGAGCTGCTGCTACCTCTGCTGGTTTTTCCTCCGGTGCTGAGTCTGTGTTGACTGGCTGATCCTCTTTGCTGGCTGGATCCAGGCCTTTGCTGTCTGCCGGATCTATCTCTATCATCATCTCTTCTTTGCATAGGGTGAGGAAATCCAATGCAGGGTTCCTTTAGGGCCTTTTCCCTTTCTTCTCTGACCCTTCTTTGCTGTTCTTCTGCTTTATTTCTGATTCTTATTTCTCTGTCCCTTGCCCTCAGTTGTTCTTCAGTGAAGTTTGGGGGTCTGATTGTTGATCCTTCAGGCTTATCCTGGTTTTCCCCCTTTTTGGCAGCATCATCCCTTTGCTGGAGTAGGATGCTATTGGTGGCCTCTGCCGTTCCAATCAGAGAGTCAAGTTTTGATTCAATGGAAGTGAATCTTTTGTTGTGATCTTTCAATTTCTCATGGACACTCCGAAGTCTAGTCCCAAAAGCTACTGCCAGTGATTCGTTTTCTTGGGAGATGTGTTGCCTGAGGCCTGCAAGACTGTTGGTAATATTGATGTTGAGTTGCTTCATCATATCTCCTTGTTGTTGAACAACAATATTTTGTGCATCAATGTATTCTGCAATGGCCTGAAACTTGTTTTCAATGGAGGAGCTTTTGTCATTAAAAGCTGAAGTCATAGATCTGAGATACATTGCTTGCTGTTCCAATTCTTCAGCTAGCAAGTCTGCCGCTTTCTCAAAAGTTTCATTTGTAATGCCAGTGTTCAGCTGAGAGATTTTCTGCCTTGTTTCAGCTGGTTCTGGATCTGTCTGCTGTCCCTTGTCTGGATGTTGAGTGACATCTGCATGTACATCTAGATCTTCAAGTATTTGGGTAGATGTGTATGCTGGTGTGGCTTGAGCTGCTGTTTCCCCTATTTCTATTCCGGGGGTTGTCTTGACTGGAGTGGCAGCAGCTGAGCCAGTGTCCACAATGTGTTTGCTGTTGGCTGGAACGCTAACAGACAGCGGTTGAGTGGATGTCTTTGCTGGAGATGTAGACTTGCCGGAGGCTTGTGTTTTCATAAATGTACGGAGAAGAGTGGTGTCATCAATTGCATCTGGTGCAGGAGAGTTCTCTTCTCTGTCTTGATCAAGATCATCATTATCATCCTGATCATGATCATTATCATCATTGTCATCATGATCATCACCATCATCTTGATCATGATCATCCCCATCATCTTTTGAGTCATCACTTTGTCTCCCAGAGATCTGGGGCAGTTTTGCCTTGGCTGCATCAACCATTTCCCATAGAGGTGATTCATCAAGTACACCTACCAGAGTTGTGATTCCCAGAAAGTCAAATAGCCATGCTTCTTCAGCAAGCATGTGATCTGAGTCATGAAGCTGTTGTTTGGAATCACCTTCCTTCCACTCAAGATATTTTGCAATTCGAGCATCTATATCGTTTGCAGTCAATTGTACAGCTTCTTCTGGAGATGATTCCTTATCCTCTCCAGTGTTTTCTTTATTAGGATGCTGTTGATCCCCACTGATTTCTTCTTCTTGCTGTTCTGCTTCAGTGTCAGAACCTTCTTCCTCTTCTCCTTCATCAATCAATTGTGCAAAGTCGGTCTTTTCAAGACTTCGCTGAATCTTTTGTTTCTTCCTTTGACCGGTGGTGCTGCGTGTAGGTTTCTTTCTCTTCCCTTCTCCTTCCTTCTGTTGTTGTTTAAGATAAGTAAACATGACTTTGGATTCATGCAGTTTGTGGAGTTGTACTGTGGGGACTTTGAGACATTGCAACAAATAGTGTAACTGAATACCATATGACTTTTTTACCCAGAATTGTCCTTTCTTTGTCTTCCCTTCTTTTGTCCCATTGTTTCCTGCTTTTTCTTCACCTTGGATTTGCTCTTTGAGTCTTAGAAAGAAGTATTTTGCCCAGTTGAATTGCATATTATTGTAGATGATTCCCATCAGCGTCATTCTGATTTCTGTCATTGCATTATTTGCTCCCAATTTTCCTTCAATGGTCTTGCCAATTAGGGCACTGAACTCATTGAATGGTTTCTTTAAAGCAGATCTCAAACAGTTGACCTTTGTGGATCCTGGGTTTGCCGTTTTGGCAATTGTTGCCCAGAAATCATCCAAGTTTTGTGATACAAGTGTCACTTTTGCTTGACCTTTATTGGAAAGTATGAGATGTTTGTGAATTACCTTTTCTGTAATCGTCACTTCCTTTCCGTTGACAGATGCTACAATCTTGTCTTCTTCCCACTCGTCACCTTCTTCAGCAGGGAGCCCATGCACGTATTGTGCAGATTTCCAGAAGGAAATCAGACTTTCATAGCAAACCTCGGTGATAGGAGGATTGAGGAAGGTTGATAGCTTTAGGATTTTGCAACCTGCTGCTAATCGTTTGGCATCTTCGTCATTTCCACACAGTTTCAAGTAGTGTTCTTCTTGAAAGAAGGATCCCGTGGCAATCGATTTTTCATATCCAGCTTGGGTGTTTGTGGAGGATGATGCCATTTTTGAAGAGGAGAGAAGTTTTGGAAATGAATTTCAGTTTGCAATAGAAAGAATCAAGAGTAGAGTTTGTAATTGACAAGAAAGCGTAAAGATTTCTGAAAATCTCTATGTCTTGTTTTTATAATGTGATTTGGGTAGTGTGAACGTGGTTTTGAATATGGAAGGATTTGTGGCATAATGGCGTGATTTTGCGTATAAAAATCGCGATATTCGAGTGGAGTGGGGGTGTGGTTTGAGGCAAGTAATGATAGAGCCCGGGAATCGAGGAGTTTATAATTCGAAAAATAATATAATTACCTCCATGATCATAAGTTGATCGCCACGTGTGTATAGAATAATCCTCCATAATTTCCTTATTCTCCACGTGTAATCAGAATAGATTTTGTTCACACTCTTAATTTGTCCAAGTCTTTATTTCGGTGAAGTGCCTTCGCTGGCCACTTAGCCGTTCTATAGGTTCTTTACTTAGCTGCTCCATTTCACTGTTCCTAACAATCAGTTAAGTTACCTTCGCTGGATGCTAGTGCCTTACTTGCTGCATCTCCTGTAACGACAAAGGTCGTACCAGTTAATGAAGTCACTTAGCCGATTACTCCAGTTAGCCGCTTTTTGATACTTATTCAATTTCAATCATTCCTAACTCAGTTCTTAGCTTGCTGAATCTTTCATAACTGAGTGGTTTAGTGAAGATGTCAGCCAATTGATCTTTAGTGGGTATGTGTTTTAGGATGACATCCCCCTTTTCAACATGGTCTCTGATAAAATGATGTCTTACATCAATGTGCTTTGTTCTTGAGTGCAATACTGGATTTTCTGTGATAGATATTGCACTTGTGTTATCACACATGATTGGAATTGTTTTCTCTTCTACTCCATAGTCCCTTAGTTGTTGTCTTATCCACAGTACTTGTGCGCAACAGCTACCTGCTGCTATGTATTCTACTTCAGCTGTTGATGTAGATATGGAGTTTTGCTTTTTACTGAACCAAGAGACTAGTCTGGTTCCTAGCATTTGGCAAGTTCCAGAGGTGCTTTTTCTATCTATTTTGCATCCAGCATAGTCAGAGTCTGAATATGATATCAATGAAAATCCTCCATCTTTTGGATACAAAATACCAACATTTAAAGTGTTTTTCAAGTATTTGATTATCCTTTTAGCTGCTAGAAGATGTGATTCTTTTGGTTGAGCTTGAAATCTTGCACATACTCCTACTGCAAATGCTATGTCAGGTCTGCTTGCAGTTAAGTATAATAATGATCCAATAATTCCTCTGTACAATTTTTGATCAACATCTTTTCCTCCTTCATCTTTTCCAAGTATGACTCTGGCACACATTGGTGTGTCTGCTGTGCCACTTGTATCCATCCCATACTTGTGTATCAAATCTCTTGTATACTTTGCTTGACTAATGAAAATGCCATTCTTCATTTGCTTTACTTGAAGGCCAAGGAAGTAGTTTAATTCTCCCATCATCTGAAATTTGCTCTTCATCAGGTTTGCAAATTTCTCACACAGCTTTTCATCCTCTGATCCAAAGATTATATCATCAACATAGATTTGCACTAGCAATGTGCTTGCTCCTTCCTCCAGTTTAAAAAGAGTCTTGTCAATAGTTCCTTTGCTGAATCCATTCTTGATCAGAAACGGTGACAGTGTTTCATACCAGGCTCTAGGTGCCTGTTTGAGTCCATAGAGGGCCTTCTTGAGTTTGTATACTTTGTCTTTTTTTCCTTTAATTTGAAATCCAGGAGGTTGTTCTACATAAACTTCTTCTTCCAAGAGTCCATTTAGGAATGCACTCTTTACATCCATTTGATAGACTTTGAAGCCTTTGTGTGCAGCAAATGCTAGAAAAAGTCTGATTGCTTCCAATCTTGCTACTGGAGCAAAAGTTTCATCATAATCTATTCCTTCAGCTTGGGAATAGCCTTTTGCAACTAGCCTTGCTTTGTTTCTGACAACAGTTCCTTGCTCATCAATCTTGTTCCTGAATACCCATTTTACACCAATGATGTTGGCCATTTCAGGTCTGTCAACAAGTTCCCAGACTTCATTTCTTTCAAATTCATTTAGTTCTTCTTGCATGGCTGTGATCCAATCTGCATCTTGGATTGCATCATCTATGGTCTTAGGTTCCACTTGTGATAGAAAGCAAGTTAGCATGTGCTCCAGTTGTCTTCTGGTTCTAACTCCTGTGTGAATATCTCCAATGACTTGTTCTTCAGGATGGTCTCTTAGCCAATTTAGATCTGGTTGAAGTTGATCTTCACTTGGTGCTTCCATACCTTCATGCTGAGCATGAACTTCAACTTGAGGAGCTTCATCTGGTGTATTGGTATGTGGCTCCTCTTGATCTTCAGAATGATGATTCATGATTGTAGTTGGTATGGTTGTATTTGTATAGATTTCTCTTTGTGGTGCTTTCTCTTCTTGATCTTGAAGATCTTCACCATTTGTGTTTGGTTCATCAAAAACCACATGTATTGATTCTTCAATTACCAAAGTTCTTTTATTTAGTACTCTAAATGCTTTGCTGGTGTCTGAGTATCCCATGAAGATTGCTTCATCAGCCTTCTCATCAAAGGTATGCAGTTGATTCCTGTTTAAGACAAAACATTTTGATCCAAACATATGAAAATATGAGATATTGGGTTTTCTACCATTCCATATTTCATATGGAGTTTTTCCATGGTGTTTTTTGATGATTGATCTGTTTTGTGTATGGCATGCTGTGTTTGCTGCTTCAGCCCAAAATCTCTTTGGTAAACATGCTTCTGCTATCATTGTCCTGACTGCTTCCTTGATGGTTCTGTTTCTTCTTTCTTCTACACCATTTTGTTGTGGAGTTCCTGCTGCAGATAGTTGATGTAATACTCCATTTTCTTCACAATAGGTTCTGATAATTTCATTTAGAAATTCAGTGCCTCTATCTGATCTGATCTTGATAATCTTTAGTTCTTTCTCATTCTGGAGTCTTCTCAACAAATCTGGCAGCTTCTTGAATGTTTCTTTCTTCTTATTCATGAAGATGGTCCAGGTGTACTTTGAGAAGTCATCCACCACTACAAGAGTGTATTTCTTACCACTCACACTCACTGGTGTGACTGGTCCAAACAGGTCCATGTGTAGCAGATGTAGAACTCTTGTTGTACATTGATGAGGCTTTGACTTGAATGAGCTTTTTATTTGTTTTCCTTTCTGACAAGCATCACATAGACTTTCCTTTTTGAATGTGATCTCTGGCAGGCCTTCAACTAACTTGCTCCTTGATAGTTTGTTGATGGTCTTGAAATTCAGGTGATTTAATCTTTTGTGCCAAATCCAGCTTGTTGATTGTTTATTCTTGACAAGTAGACATGTTTTCTGCCTTAGCTGTTCTCCAATCCACCACATACATGTTGTCTTGTCTTCTTCCTGCAAGAACTATTGTGTTGGTTTGACTGTGAATCACTTTGCATCCTTCTTTGTTGAAGTGCACATTGTAGCCTTTGTCACAAAATTGACTGATGCTCATCAGATTGAAGTTAAGTCCCTTGACATATGCCACATTCTAAATCTTTAGATTGTTCTTGATTATTTTGCCTTCCCCCTTAATTTTGCCAGGGTTTTCTTTACCTCCAAATGTGACTTTGGGTCCATCAAAAGCTTTGAAGTCAGTGAGCCATCTCTTGTTTCCTGTCATGTGTCTGGAACATCCACTGTCTATGTACCAGACATCCTACAAAACAAATTAATTAAGTTTAGGTACCCAACACTGTTTGGGTCCATACCTGTTAGCAATCATGCCTCCCATACCAAGTGTGTATCCAAAAGGTCTTCTTTTTGGATAATTGAAGTCATCAACTTCATATGTATAAGGCATGGCAGAATAGCTTCTAGTATTTTTACTGAAGGTATTCTGATACTTTTCTCCACCTTTTGGTGCATTTGCATCCTTCTTTAATTTCCAAAATGTAGTAGGAAACCTTTCTTGCTTCATGTGTCTAGGAACAGATTGGTTTTTCTTAAACACATGATGCATTTTGTGGAATGGTTTCTTCGTGTATTTTGCAGGAGCAACATTCCAATCATCCTCTGAAGGGTAAAGTCTTCCTTTTCCTTTCAGATGGTTTTTGTTCTTGATTGACTGGAATGAGGATTTAGTTTGCTGTTTCACTACACTGGGTTTTGACTTCACCGGAACAGGATGATCTGTTGGAGACATGGTCTCTCTCTTTCTAAATTTTGGTCCATTAGTGGTCCTCAATTTAGAATTGTGTTGACCATTATTCCTACGTTCATCCTGACTGTTGTAGCCAAGACCAGATCTGGATCCAAACCTTTTTGGGGGTTTGTAAGCTGGTGCCTTTAGTGGTGCAGTGGATACCTTCACTGGTGAGGAGATTTCCTTAACTAATCTGTTAATAACAGATGTATGATCATCTGCTTTTTGTTGATCATTTAAGTAGGTCTCCTTACTAATTCAGCTTTTGCTTTATCCAGTTCTTTCTTTAACCTCTTATTCTCTTTCCTTAGATCCTTGCATTCCTTTTCCAGAATTTCATGATCCTTTTCAATTTCATCAAATTTAGTCATGAGATTTTGGACTAGGTCTGCTGTATCTAATGGAAGACTGGAGGATTGTGCAGTGTTAGATGTGGATGCATTAGATGAAGAATAGGAACTAGATGTTACCTCAGTTTCATCTGATTCTTTAGCCATTAAACATAGGCTTGTTTCCTCAGTGTCTGAGCTATCACTTTTATCTTCATCCAATTCTTTGGTCATGAGACATAGGCATGCTTTTTCATTTTCTGAACTGTCTTCTTCATCACTATCATCTGAGTCATTGTCAGATGATTCTTCATGCTTTTCACTGCTGGATTCTGCCTTAAGTGCCTTCTTGCTCCTTTTCCTTTCAGATGCTTTGTATTTCTTCTTTTCATCATCTTTGTCATTTTCTTCAGGACAATCAGCCTTGAAGTGACCTTTCTTGTTGCAGTTGAAGCATCTGTATTCATCATCTTTCTTCTTCATGTCTCTGGTTGAGCTTGACTTTTTGTTTGATGATGAATTTCCTTTGAATGGCTTCTTTTTAAACCTGTCAAAACGTTTAACTAATAAAGCTACCTGTTCTTTTAGTTCTTGTGTCTCTTTGCTGATGCATTCGGCAAAGTTACTTTGCTGGGGTGCAGCTAATGCAGTAATTTTGTGTGTCTCTGCCTGACCACCATCTTCACCGTTCAATTCGAATTCATGAGCTTTCAATTGGGACATCAGTGTCAGAGTGTCAGTGCTTGCAAGATTTGTTGTTCCTCTGATTACTGATGTTATGATCTTCCATCTTTCAGGTAGTCCTCTCAAGATCTTCAAGCATACTTCTTTTTGGGGATATGTGTGACCAAGCTGTTGCAGTTCACTGATGATGCTTGAGAATCTGTTGTCCATCTGATCAATGGATTCACCTGCCTTCATCTTGAAATTTTCAAACTTTTGTTTTGCAACAGATAGTTTATTTTCTTTGACTGCTTCAGATCCTTCATTGATTAGTGCCAGCTTGTCCCACATCTCCGTTGCTGTTTTGCAACCCTTTATTCTCATGAACATGTTGATGTCTAGAGTCTTTAAGATCATATCTTTTGCTACAAAGTCTAGGTTTGCTCTTCTCCTGTCATCTTTGGTCCAATCTTTCTTGGGTTTGTTTATCTCCTTTCCTTGATCTGCTCCTGTGCCTACCACAGTAGTGATCATGATTGGGCCGTCGTTGATTACATCCAGCATCTCCTCATGAGTTGCTGCAAGATGAGATAACATTCTTATTTTATATCATCAAAATTATCAACATTGAAAACAGGTACTTTTGACAAGAAGTTTGAGGAATCCATCAGTGCAATTGAAGATATAAATGACAGTGAATGAAAAACTCAGATTTGAAAACTACTTTGAAAATATTGTTAGGTGTAGTGCCCGAAAGACAATTTGTGTAATTGTTTTTAGTAATGGATGACAGATTTTATCTCACCTTATTACTTGCTTTGTGCTTGTAAATAATACACTGCTGCAAACCCTAAGTATATCAGTATGTAACCGCTTAACTCAGTGTATGGCATGCACGTGAGGATTGAGTTAGTGGTGATATACTTAAACTGTTAGTCCGTGGTGAACTTAATCAGAGTTTAGGGTCTCTTGATTAAAACACCAATAATGCGCCCAGAACACCTTAGGGTGTGATAGTCTTATCCGGACTGTCGGTAGAGGGTACCTACGTGGGGCATTTATATATGATGGCATTCATATAGGGCTGGACCGATTTAATCTGAATTTCTCGGTATAATTCCGTAATCGAGGAATCTTATTAAATCATTAGATGATCATATATGGATCAACCTTAATCCTGAGGTGATCACAGGATGCTGCTTGTCCCGGGGTAGTGTTTGATGTGTTAGTTACGGTTCACTTTAATATGTGTTCCAAGCCACTTCTCATTGGCACTATCTCCGGATGAGTGAGTAGTTCTGATTTTCACAGACATGGAATCCATTCCTTCCTGCGGGAAGTAGAGAGACAGTCCCCTTGTTTGTTAGCCCTAAGAAAGTGATCGATCCCGGGAGTTCACATTTGACTAATTAGCTACTAGTCAGATATGTGTGCTAATTGATCATTAGGGGGTTAATGGTAAATAAGGATAAGATATTCTGAGTCGGGTTCACGGAGACTTCCCACTCAGAATGGACAGTCTATGGAGGGTTAATCCGTATGTAGTGATTATATCAATGGACGCTTATTCACTCTATGGGTTGAGTATAAGTATATATCTATAATCGGTAGAGTTCAGTTTCGGGTTTATGGTGGCGTAATCCCGGAATTAATAATTAATGTGCTTATTCTGTTCGATGAATAATTAATTATTGGAGCTACTGATTATAGGTCCATGGTCCCCGATGTGGCTTCTGTAATTCGGACTAATAATCTTGTTACTTGGGCCTCAGTGATAATTAATTGGCTGGGCTAATTAATTGATATGCATGGATATTATTTAGTTGGGCTAAATAATATAATACACATAAAAGACATTTTATGTGGGCTTAATTAACCTAAAAGTGGCGCCTCCTCCTTTATTAATTATCACAAGAATTATTTTTTGTGATGTGGAAAATAAAAGATATTCTTGTTATATGATTGGTTGGATGACTTGTTATTTGATTTCCTATTGGTCAATACATGTCACAATTAGTCATTAAGGAAAATATCTTTTATTTTGTTTAATTAATTATTTATTTAATTAATTAAAACTTGGAGGCCAAGGATTTACTCTCCTATAAAAGGAGAGTTATTCCAAGGGTAATTCACAAGTGTGAATTTCGACTACCACCACTAAAAGGAGAGAAATAATTAGTTTTCTCATCTAGGGTTTTGTAGAAGAAAAACTCTAAGTTTTTCTTGAGTGTTGCATATCAAGGAGGCTTGAGTATCAAGAAGGGTGTCCACCAACCGCCGTTTGGAGAACACATCGGAAGATCTTGGCTTCTCTTCCTACTATTGGTAACATGATCTTAACCCCCTTGTAGTAGTTTAAGTCCTTTAATTATGAATTGTGTCATATAAATCGTGATCCATCCGCTGCGCGTAGATCTAATTCGTTTAGATCTAAGAACCTGCATCCTTCACAGGTCTGCTGCTTTCTCAAAAGTTTCAGTTGTAATGCCAGTTGCCAGCTGAGAGAGTTTGTGCCTTGTGTCAGCTGGTTCTGGTTCTGTTTGTTGTCCCTTGTTTTGATGTTGAGTGACATCTGCTCCAGTTTCCAAATCGTCAAGAATTTGGGTAGATGTATATGCTGGAGTTGCTTGAGCTGCAGTTCCCCTATCTCTGTGCCGGGGGTTGTCTTGACTGGAGTGGCAGCAGCTGAACCAGTGTCCACAATGTTTGTGCTGTTAGCTGGAACGTTGACAGACAGCGGTTGAGTAATTGTCTTTGCTGGAGTTGTAGACTTGCCGGAGGCTTGTGGTTTCAAAAATGTACGAAGGAGAGTAGTATCATCAATTGCATCTGGTGCAGGAGAGTCCTCTTCTTTGTCTTGACCAAGATCATCATCATGATGATCATTATCATCATTATTATCATGATCATCACCATCATCCTGATGATCATCTCCACCATCATCTGAGTCGTCACTTTGTCTCCCAGAGGTCTGGGGCATCTTTGCCTTGGCTGCATCAACCAATTCCCGTAGTGGAGATTCATCAAGTACTCCTACAAGAGTTGTGATTCCCAGAAAATCAAATAACCATGCTTCTTCAGTAAGCATGTGGTCTGTGTCTTGAAGTTGTTGTCCGGAATCCCCTTCCTTCCATTCAAGATATTCTGCAATTCGATCATCTATATCGTTTGCAGACAAATGTACAGCTTCTTCTGGAGAGTCCTCATCGTCTTCAGTGTTTTCTTCATTTGGATGCTGTTCATCCTCACTGGCATTTGCTTCTTCTTGCTGTGCTTCCTCATCAGAATCCGCCTCTTCTTCTTCTTCATCAATCAATTTCCCAAAGTCTGTCTTTTTCAGACTTCGCCGGACCTTTTGTTTCTTTCTTTGTCCTGAGGTGGTGTGTGAGGATTTCTTCCTCTTTCCTTCTCCTGCCTTCTTTTGTGGTTTGACATAATTAAACATGACTTTGGATTCATGCAGTCTGTGGAGTTGTACAGTGGGGACTTTGAGACATTGCAACAGATAGTGCAACTGTATCCCGTATGACTTTTTCAGCCAGAATTGTCCTTTCATTGTCTTTCCTTCTTTTATCGATTTTTCGCCTGCTTTTACTTCACCTTGGATTTGTTCTTTGATTCTCAAAAAGAAGTATTTTGCCCAATTAAATTGTAGCTTGTTATAGATGATTCCCATTAGCCGCATCCTAATTTCTGTCATGGCATGATTTGCTCCCAACTTTCCTTCAATGGTTTTGCCAATTAGGGCACTGAACTCATTAAAAGGCTGCTTCAACTCAGATCTGAGACAGTTGACTTTTGTGGATCCTGGGTTTACCGTTTTGGCAATGATTGCCCAGAATTCGTCCAAGTCCTGTGGTACCAATGTCACTTTTGCTTGACCCTTATTTGAAAGTTTGAGATGTTTTCGAATTACCTTTACTGTAATCACAACGTCTTTGCCATTTACAGATGCTACAATCTTGTCTTCTTCGAACTTGTCACCTTCTTCAGTAGGGAGCCCAGGCACGTATTGTGCAGATTTCCAGAAGGAAATCAGACTTTCATAGCACACCTCAGTTATTTGAGGATTGAGGAAGGTGGATAATTTTAGTTTTTCGCAGCCTGCTGCCAACCGTTTGGCATGCTCATCATTTCCACACAGTTTCAGGTAGTGTTCTGCTTGGAAGAATGAACCAGTGGCAATCGATTTTTCATACCCAGCTTGGGTGATTGAGGAAGATGATGCCATTTTTGAGAAGGAGAGGGGTTTGAAAATGAACTTGAGTTTGCAATAGAGATAAACAAGAGTAGGGTTTGTAATTTGCAAGAGAGCATAAAGATCTCTGAAAATCTCTAAGTCTTGTTTATATAGTGCGATTTTAGGTAGTGTGAACGTGGTTTGAATATGGAAGGATTTTGTGGCATAATGGCGTGATTTTGTGTATGAAAATCGCGATATTCGAGTGAAATGGGGGTGTGGTTTGAGGCAAGTAATGATAGAGCCCGTGAATCGAGGAGTTTATAATTCGAAAAATAATATAATTACCTCCATGATCATAACTTGATCGCCACGGGTGTACTGAATAATCCTCTATAATTTCCTTATTCTCCACGTGTAATCAGAATTGATTTTGTTCACACTTTTAATTTGTCCAAGTCTTTATTTTGGTGAAGTGCCTTCGCTGGTCACTTAGCCGTCCCAATAGGTTCTTCACTTAGCTGCGCCATTTGACTGTTCCTAACAATCAGTTAAGTTACCTTCGCTGGATACTAGTGCCTTACATGCAGCATCTCCTGTAACGGCAAAGGTCGTACCAGTTAATGAAGTCACTTAGCCGATTACTCCAGTTAGCCGTTGTTTGATACTTAGTCAATTTCAATCATCCCTAACTCAGTTCTCAACATACTAAATCTTTCATAACTGAGTAGTTTATTGAAGATGTCAGCCAGTTGATCTTCAGTGGGTATGTATTTTAGGATGACATCTCCCTTTTCAACATGGTCTCTGATAAAATGATGTCTTATATCAATGTGCTTTGTTCTTGAATGCAATACTGGATTTTCAGTAATAGATATTGCACTTGTGTTATCACACATGATTGGAATTGTTTTCTCTTCTACTCCATAGTCCCTTAGCTGTTGTCTTATCCACAGTACTTGTGCACAACAACTACCTGCTGCTATATATTCTGCTTCAGCTGTTGATGTAGATATGGAGTTTTGCTTTTTGCTGAACCAAGAGACTAGTCTGGTTCCTAGCATTTGGCAAGTTCCAGAGGTGCTCTTTCTATCTATTTTGCATCCAGCATAGTCAGAGTCTGAATATGATATCAATGTAAATCCTCCATCTTTTGGATACCAAATACCAACATTTATAGTGTTTTTCAAGTATTTGATTATCCTTTTAGCTGCTAGAAGATGTGATTCTTTTGGTTGAGCTTGAAATCTTGCACACACTCCTACTGCAAATGCTATGTCAGGTCTGCTTGCAGTTAAGTATAATAATGATCCAATAATTCCTCTATACATTTTCTGATCAACATCTTTTCCTCCATCATCTTTTCCAAGTATGACTCTGGCACACATTGGTGTGTCTGCTGTGCCACTTATATCCATCCCATACTTGTGTATCAAATCTCTTGTATACTTTGCTTGACTAATGAAAATGACATCCTTCATTTGCTTTACTTGAAGGCCAAGGAAGTAGTTTAATTCTCCCATCATGCTCATCTAAAATTTGCTCTTCATCAGGTTTGCAAATTTCTCGCACAGTTTTTCATCCTCTGATCCAAAGATTATATCATCAACATAGATTTGTACTAGCAATGTGCTTGCTCCTTCCTCCAGTTTAAATAGAGTCTTGTCAATAGTTCCTTTGTTGAATCCATTCTTGATCAGAAACTGTGATAGTGTTTCATACCATGCTCTAGGTGCCTGTTTGAGGCCATAGAGGGCCTTCTTGAGTTTGTATACTTTGTCTTCTTTTCCTTTAATTTGAAATCCAGGAGGTTGTTCTACATAAACTTCTTCTTCCAAAAGTCCATTTAGGAATGCACTCTTTGCGTCCATTTGATAGACTTTGAAGTCTTTGTGTGCAGCAAATGCTAGAAAAAGTCTGATTGCTTCCAATCTTGCTACTGGAGCAAAAGTTTCATCATAATCTATTCCTTCAGCTTGGGAATAGCCTTTTGCAACTAGCCTTGCTTTGTTTCTGACAACAGTTCCTTGCTCATCCATCTTGTTTCTAAAAACCCATTTTGCACCAATGATGTTTGCCATTTCTGGTCTATCAACAAGTTCCCAGACTTCATTTCTTTCAAATTCATTTAGTTCTTCTTGCATGGCTGTGATCCAATCTGCATCTTGGATTGCATCATCTATAGTCTTGGGTTCCACTTGTGATAGAAAGCAATTTAGCATGTGCTCCAGTTGTCTTCTGGTTCTAACTCCTGTGTGAATATCTCCAATAACTTGTTCTTCAGGATGGTCTCTTAGCCAATTTAGATCTGGTTGAAGTTGTTCTACACTTGGTGCTTCCATGCCTTCATGCTGAGTATGAACTTCAGCTTCAGGTGCTTCTTCTGTTGTATTGATATGTGGTTCCTCTTGATTTCAAAAAGATGATTCAGGATAGTAGCTGGTATGGTTGCATTTGTATAGATTTGCCTCTGTGCTGCTTTCTCTTCTTGGTCTTGAAGATCTTCACCATTTGTATATGGTTCATCAAAAACCACATGTATTGATTCTTCAATCACCAATGTTCTTTTATTGAGTACTCTAAATGCTTTGCTGGTGTCTGAGTATCCCATGAAGATTGCTTCATCAGCCTTTTCATCAAAGGTATGCAGCTGGTTCCTGTTTAAGACGAAACATTTTGATCCAAACATATGAAAATATGTGATATTGGGTTTTCTACCATTCCATATTTCATATGGAGTCTTTCCATGATATTTGTTGATGATTGATCTGTTTTGTGTATGACATGATGTGTTTGCTGCTTCAGCCCAAAATCTCATTGGCAAGCATGCTTCAGCAATCATTGTTCTGACTGCTTCTTTGAGAGTTCTATTTCTTCTTTCTGCTACACCATTTTGTTGTGGAGTTCCTGCTGCAGATAGTTGATGTAGTACTCCATTTTCTTCACAATAGGTTCTGATAATTTCATTTAGGAATTTAGTGCCTCTATCTGATCTGATCTTGATAATTTTTAGCTCTTTCTCATTCTGGAGTCTTCTCAGCAAGTCTGGTAGCTTCTTGAGTGTTTCTTTCTTCTTGTTCATGAAGATGGTCCAGGTGTACTTTGAGAAGTCATCCACCACTACAAGAGTATATTTCTTACCACTCACACTTACTGGTGTGACTGGTCCAAAAAGGTCCATGTGCAACAGATGTAGAATTCTTGTTGTGGATTGATAAGGTTTTGACTTGAATAAACTTTTGATCTGCTTTCCTTTCTGACATACATCACATAGACTTTCTTTCTTGAATGTGATCTCTGGCAGCCCTTCAACTAGCTTGCTTTTTGATAGTTTGTTGATGGTCTTGAAATTCAGGTCATTTAATCTTCTGTGCCAAATCCAGCTTGTTGATTGATTATTCTTGACAAGTAGACAAGTTTCTGCCTTGGCTGTTCTCCAGTCCACAACATACATGTTGTCTTGTCTTCTACCTGCAAGAACTACTGTGTTGGTTTGACTGTGAATCACTTTGCATCCTTCTTTGTTGAAGTGCACATTGTAGCCATTGTCACAGAATTGACTGATGCTCATCAGATTGAAGTTAAGTCCCTTGACATATGCCACATTTTGAACCTTTAGATTGTTCTTGAGTATTGTGCCTTCCCCCTTAATCTTGCCAGGGTTTTCTTTTCCTCCAAATGTGACTTTGGGTCCATCAAAAGCTTTGAAATCAGTGAGCCATTTCTTGTTTCCTGTCATGTGTCTGGAACATCCACTGTCTATGTACCAGATATCCTACAAAACAGATTATAGGTTTAGGTACCCAACACTCTTTGGGTCCATACTTGTTAGCAAACATGCCTCCCATACCTAGTGTGTATCCAAACGGTCTTCTTTTTGGATAATTGAAGTCATCAACTTCATATGTATAAGGCATGGCAGAATAGCTTCTAATATTTTTACAGAAGGTATTCTGATACTTTTCTCTACCTTTTGGTGCCATTACATCCTTCTTCACTTTCCAATATGTAGTAGGAAACCTTTCTTGCTTCATGTGTCTAGGAACAGATTGGTTTTTCTTAAGTACATGATGCATTTTGTGGAATGGTTTCCTCTTGTATTTTGGAGGTGCAACATTCCAATCATCCTCTAAGGGGTAAAGTCTGCCTTTACCTTTCAGATGCCAGTTGTTCTTGATTGACTGGAATGAGGATTTGATTTGCTGTTTCACTACACTGGGTTTTGACTTCACCGGAACAGGATGATCTGTTGGAATCATGGTCTGTCCCTTTCTAAATTTTGGTCCACTAGTGGTTCTGAATTTAGAATGGTGTTGACCATTATTCCTACTTTCATCCTGACTGTTGTAGCCAAGACCATATCTGGATCCAAACCTTTTTGAGTGTTTGTAAGCTGGTGCTTTTAGTGGTGCAGTGGTTACCTTTACTGGTGAGGAGATTTTCTTAACTGATCTGTTAATAACAGATGTATGATCATCTACTTTTTGTTGATCATTTAAGTAGGTCTCCTTACTAGTTAATTCAGCTTTTGCTTTATCCAGTTCTTTCTTTAACCTCTTATTCTCTTTTCTTAGATCCTTGCATTCCTTTTCCAGAATTTCATGATTCTTTTCAATTTCATCGAATTTAGTCATGAGATTTTGAACTAGGTCTGCTGTATCTAATGGGAGACTAGAAGATTGTGCAGTGTTAGATGTGGATGCATTTGATGAGGAATAGGAACTAGATGTTACCTCAGTTTCATCTGATTCTTTAGTCATTAAACATAGGCTTGTTTCCTCAGTGTCTGAGTTATCACTTTCATCTTCATCCAATTCTTTGGTCATGAGGCATAGACATGCTTTTTCATTTTCTGAGCTGTCTTCTTCATCACTGTCATCTGAATCAGATGATTCTTCATTCTTTTCACTGCTGGATTCTGCCTTGAGTGCCTTCTTGCCCTTTCTCTTTTCAGATGCTTTGTATTTCTTCTTTTCATCATCTTTGTCATTTTCTTCAGGACAATCAGCCTTGAAGTGACCTCTCTTATTGCAGTTGAAGCATCTGTATTCATCTTTCTTCTTCATGTCTCTGTTTGAGCTTGACTTTTTGTTTGATGTTGAACTTCCTTTGAATGGCTTCTTTTTAAACCTGTCAAAACGTTTAACTAATAAAGCTACATGTTCTTTCAGTTCTTGTGTCTCTTTGCTGATGCATTCGGCAAAGTTACTTTGCTGGGGGTGCAGCTAATGCAGTGATTTTGTGTGTCTCTGCCGGAGCACCATCTTCACCGTTCAATTCGAATTCATGAGCTTTTAACTGGGACATCAGTGTCAGAGTGTCAGTGCTTGCAAGATTTGTAGTTCCTCTGATTACTGATGTTATGATCTTCCATCTTTCAGGTAGTCCTCTCAAGATCTTCAGGCATACTTCTTTCTGGGGATATGTGTGTCCAAGCTGTTGCAGTTCACTGATGATGCTTGAGAATCTGTTGTCCATTTGATCAATGGATTCACCAGTCTTCATTTTGAAGTTCTCAAATTTCTGTTTTGCAACAGATAATTTGTTTTCTTTAACTGCTTCAGATCCTTCATTTATCAATGATAGCTTGTCCCACATTTCCTTTGCTGTTTTGCAGTCTTTGATTCTCATGAACATGTTGCTGTCTAGGGTCTTCAAGATCATGTCTTTTGCAACAAAGTCCAGATTTGCTCTTCTCCTGTCATCCTTGGTCCAATCCTTTTTAGGTTTGTCAATTTCCTTTCCTTGATATGCTCCTGTGCCTACCACCGTAGTGATTGTGATTGGTCCATCATTGATTACATCCAGCATTTCTTCATGAGTTGCTGCAAGATGAGATAGCATTCTTATTTTATATTCATCAAAGTTGTTAACATTAAAAACATGTACTTTTGACAAGAAGTTTGAGGAATCCATCAGTATAATTGAATATATAAATGACAGTGAATGGAAAACTCAGATTTTAAAACTGCTTTGAAAATATGTGATCTCCTTGTTACCAGAAATTAGATATGAACAGGTTCTGATACTAGGAACACTGCTCCGATACCAATTGTTGGTCCCAGAGAAGGGTGAAACTATAGTCAGAGGGGGGGTGAATGACTATAGTGGAGTTTCAAAAACTTTTTTCTATTTAAAAGCTTTTGGGCAGCGGATAAGTCCTTTCTTACTATGATGTTTCCAAATCAGTTTAGACAATCACAGATATAAGTTATGATGTAGGAAAATTAAGTAAGTGCTGTAAAGTAAATTGCAGAAATTAAATTGACACAAGGCTTATAGTGGTTCAGGGTGGTGTAATCCCTTAATCCACTCTTCTCCTGTGATGATTGGAGGAATTCACTATTTTTTTCACAGATACAATAGTATGATTGTCCTTGGCTTCCCAAGCTTCACAATCTGCAAGACTATCACTCCTTGACTGCAACAGCTTCAGTGATTCAGTCTTCCTTTTGCTGCTCCTTGAGATCAAAATCCTTCAACAGCTATCACAGATTCAACTCCTTCTCAGATTGCCTCTGATTCAGTTGCTTTAGTTTGATGTGAATGTGATTCACACAGTTGCTTGATCAATCTCAGTTCTGAGTATGACTTTGTAGTTCTGATATTTGAGTTGATCACTAGATGTATTCTTGTAATTTCAGAGAGAAGGCTTTTCAAAATGACAGAGTTTCTACTTTCTTTCTTTTTGAATCGTTATTTTCTTTTTCTGTCAATGCCTTCTATTTATAGCCTTGAATGACCTTGGTTTTTGAAATTCCGTCCGTTGGCTATATTAATGAGGGAATAATCCTTGATTTCATTCTTGATTCCCCCTTAATTGTATTCTTCTTGTTTTCAGTGATCGGATTCTTTCTTCAAACGTATAGCAGAAAATCCGTCCTTGATTGATCCTTTAATGATTGTGCATTTAATGCTTGATCTACTGAATCTTCAACGTATATCAAATTTGATCTTGTAAGTGTCTCTTCACCGTTTGCAGAACGGTAGAGTGAGCCTTCTGACTTAGCCGTTAGTTCTTTCTTCACTGTTCTCTTTGCCGAAAGTCAGTGTACTCAGCCGATTCACTGTTTTCTTCTTTGTTCTAGTTATTGAAGAGTCTTTGTACTTCACTGATCCTTGATTTGGATGAGACCAGTGTACACCATTTTTGACTATTGAGTTTCATCACTTAAAACATGACTTAGACTTATCCAAGGTCATCACAGACTTCCTTGGTTATAAGTCAGATCATAATGTCTTATTTCTTCTCTGCTGGTGCTTGGCTGGCTTTCCTTTGCCGAATATCTGT
>CM044900.1:32556589-32654403 GCA_024500145.1 Gentiana dahurica var. dahurica | reverse complement strand
CAAGAAGATTTCAAATATATGGCAAAATTCTTCAATCCTATGGGGAGAATGGAGAAACAGGAACAGTGGAGTCTCTACAAAAGTCTCAAGTTTGCAGATTCACATATTGCTGAGGCTAGGGAAAGACTTGAAAAATATTTTGGAGAACCTAAGGCAAATGAGACCATGCCTGATTTCAACAGACTCTTTGCCAAAAGAGTTTTCCAGGGTGTATCTGAATACACAGCTTTGGCTTACTGGAAGTGAAAGTTTCAAATTGATTGGAAAGACATTGAAGAGGTTCGGACTACAAATTCAAGAGGTACAAAAATGAATTAAGCAAAATGTAGTTTTATAGTTTGAATAAAGTCTTAGAACTTATTGCCTATGATGGATGAATAAAATTGCTAAATTTTGTTCATTGTTATTATGAATTTTGATTACTTATGTTCGGGCTTATGAGGGTTTTGGCATCATCAAAAAGGGGGAAATTGTTAGGAACATTTTACTATGTTTTGATGATGGCCATACTAGCTGTTATAGCAAGCCTGAAATAAGTTAGAATTCTCTGTATAAGTCTTTACTTAGAGTCCGACATGTTGTATAAGTTGAGTCAGACAAGTATTGTACTAGTTGGTAGGACGGCAAAGTGAAAACAGACATTCGGCAGAGTGAAGCCAGCCAAGCACCAGCAGAGATACAGAGAAGGGATTATGATCTGACTTATAACCAAGGAAGTCTGATGACCTTGGATAAGTCTAAGTTATGTTTCAAGTGATGAAACTCAATATTCCAATATGGTGTACACTGATCTCACCCAAATCAAGGATTAGTGAAGTATAAAGATTTTCCTGAAACTAAAGCAAAGAAACTGAATCTGAGTAAAGACGCAAAGTGAAAACAAAGAAGAAAGAACTAACGGATAAGTCAGGCTCACTCCGTTCTAGCGGTGAAGACGCTTACAAGATCAGTTTTAATATATTGAAGATTAGATCATGCATTAAATGCACAATCAATAGAGGATCAATCAAGGACGGATTTTACGCTATACATTTGAAGAAAGAATCCGATCACAAATCAAGGAGAATACAATTAAGGGGAATCAAGAATAAAATCAAGGATTATTCCCTCATTAATATAGCCAACGGACGGAATTTCAAAACCAAAGTTACTCAAGGCTATAAATAGAATGCATTGACAGAAAAACAAACAACGATTTGAAAAAGAGAAATCAAGCAGAAACTCTGTCAATTTGAAAAGACCTCTCTCTGAACTTACAAGGATACATCTAGTGATCAACTCAAATATCCGAACTACAAAGTCATACTCAGAACTGAGTTTGATCAAGCAAGTGTGTGAATCACATTCACATCAAACTGAAGAAACTAAATCAGAGGCAATCTGAGAAGGAGTTGAATCTGTGATAGCTGTTGAAGGATCTTGATCTAAAGGAGCAGCAAAGGGAAGACTGAATCCTTGCATTGATCAAGGAGTGATAGTCTTGTAGATTGTGAAGCTTGGGAAGCCAAGGACAATCATACTATTGTATCTGAAAACAATAGTGAATTCCTCCAATCATCACGAGAAGAGTGGATTAAGATTACACCACCACGAACCACTATAAGCCTTGTGTCAATTTAATTTCTACAATTTACTTTCTGACATTTAATTTAATACATCATAACACATATCTGTGATTGTCTAAACTGATTTGAAAACAACATAATAAGAAGGGACTTATCCGCTGCCCAAAAGCTTTTAAAACACAAGAAAAGTTTTTGAAACTCCACTATAGTCATTCACCCCCCCTCTGACTATAGTTTCACCCTTCTCTGGGACCAACAACCTTATCTTTTAGGACTGACATCCTGTCATAGATAGATCCTGAGAATACCGGCTAGCAGTATCTCTCGCATTGATCTATGCTAAACTCTTTTAGCATCCCATCTATCAGGGTGAACTGAGATGATTAAGCAGTAGCTAAATCTATCACTATAGATTCTTATTTCCAAAATAAGAATTTCCATTCATAGATCTTCGTAAAGACCTTAAACTACCAAACATTAATGTAACATGGGGTGTCGATTTTGAGAAGGATATCCGATACCTTGCTCAAAAACCTGTGACACTCCCACTAACCCTTCAGCACATAAGGCATATCTCCCTCTTGATGAAATCAAACTCCTTTGATTTATCAATGCAAGGAACTTATATAGAGGAACTTGTTTGAGTCCATAAATGGATCTCATAAGCTTACATATCACGTTATCGTCTATGAACATCAATCCATTGGCCTAACATTTTCAACACTATCATATAGCCATGATACGTAGCTATGACAAACACTATCTGAATAGACTTAAGCATAGCCGGTAGCTGATCGCGTGCAAAGCACTTACTAGCAATAGGACTAGGTCTACCCTAGTAGAATATTGGCGAGTCAAGGTCGAATTCCACCGAGACTCGTAAGAACGTCTAATTATCAAGATTGAGTTGTCACGATAACGGTCTACGACCAACTATAATATATAGACAGTAGTATTGGTGCCTCAAACTAACAAGATTATGCAAGTTCAACGAAGCAACTAGAGTTTCTAATGTATTAGTTCAATTATGAGTAATTAGTTATTTCCCCCACACATGCAACAGTCCTCCCCATTTGTGAATTTATTCATTGTTCAGCTATGGGTACAACTCCTAACCCTATCTACTCCGACAATGGTAGTAGACAATCTATACGCAAGCTACCCTCCTTAATTGGTCCGTAATAGCCCATACGCATAAAGAACTAGATCTGCCGATATTGTGTGTTGCCTCATACCGCAAAACCGCCTAGACAGTTGTCGACATTGACCAGCACGTTCCTAGGGTCCATTCTAAATAATGTCCTAATTAACACTTCACTTGCGGTCCTTCATGTTAATTTACGATAACATGCAAATAGTTGATCAGGCTACTAACAAGTAAATTAAATCTATCGATCAACGTAGCTGGTGCCGATTATCATGAATTAGTAATTTACTAGGTATCCAGATCTATCGATATAGACCGTCGCAGATCTGAAGAACGGAACTACTATCTCATGATTTCTTCACCAATGAATCAGATCTATAACACTTAGGGTAAAATAAACTAACTACTACATAATTAAACTAAATAAGCAATTAAAACATGCAATTCGAATATAACGACGATAGATCTACATCTTGGAAAAGACAGAAAATCATACCCTCGAAGACGAGCGTAGATCTCCTTCGGATCTCTCCCTAGGCGGCGACTCCGTCGTCTCTCCGACCAGAACTCATAAAATAAATAAAATAAAGAACAAAGAACTTTTATTGCATAATTTCCTTGAATAATTTGAGTACATTGTGTCCTGAGGCGAAGCCTCTTATTTATATCTATCTAAACCGACTTAGAATCATCTAGTTTGACCCCTCATCCAAGAAAACGTGTTTCGAAAGATTCTGGGACCTCGGTAAGTCGGCACCGCCCCTCGGGTTACCGAGGGTATTTTTACCATTTTTCTTCAACCGACTTAACTTGGATGCTTCTAGAATACCCTAGACCCATTCCTTTCGCCCAGTCCACTCCAGATTCGTCCATCATGCTCAGCCCAATATTCCGTATCCTGAAAATCATCAAATAATACCCAAAATAATATCGAAACAAGGAAAATAAACGCTAAGTGCACATTTCTCGACTCACGAACCCGACATATGATATTCAACGTAAATGGTTCATATTTATAGGTCGAAACAACTATTTTTAGCTCGTAATGGATAGAATATTGATGCCGTAGGATATACTATTTTAACCGTCATCAACTTACCCCCACTAGCCTTCTGCTCGTCCGCGAGCAGAGTATCAAGGCGGAATGTACCTCCAAGAACAATCCCCATCAACTACCACATATTCAATAAAGATTTCCGGCAGAAACATACTTCAAGCCTCAATCCATAAGTTCCCCATTAATCACTACTTATCACGCATCAATGTGTCATGTGATGAATCAGTTGTGATAGTGTGTTCGTGAGAAGAATCAAGTTGTATTAACCACACAATCTTAACTTGCTTGCGCATACACTCGCTCATCTTGCTTTCAGACTTGGTTACACAACATGGTACCGATATTGGTTCGGGCAGACTCGGGGACTGAGCATCGCTCTTAAGTCCTCGTTTGTCTCTTTTGATGCGAGGGTTGTGCCCTTTTTACACGAGTTCGCTTCCCTCACTGCCTTTATTGCATTTCTTTTTTTTTTCAAAAATTTTTTCTAGTAGATTTCCTCACTTTTCTCTCTTTCTCTCACAAGTCCGTTTATCCCGGTCACCTTTCGTCATCCAAGTTGCTTCCCTTGTCTTACAACAATTTGTTAAAGTATATAGACAGACAAATAATGATTCCCAGTTAAAACAACTCATCATCTAACCTTAAACACTTCTCACTCAGATTATGTGCTCAAATATTGATTGCAATGATAGAATAATAATTAATAAGCTACTACTTCACGCAACATAACATATGCTCATTCTTCCATACTAAATTGAATACTCTATAGCTCACTTCAAATTGAACTTGGGCTCCTTTTCTACCGATTCCTTACTCGAAAACGTGCAAATAAGCAAGCTAAAAACAGTGTATAAATTTTCAAAAAATATTCCCTTTTTCGACTACCCAACTAAGACGCCTTACCCCCAACTTATTATAGACATTGTCCCCAATGACTAATAATTAAGAGGAGAAAAAGTACTTAGCTCTGGAAATGTCGGCTGAGTCAAAACGAATCCCGGAGCGTAATCGTTAGCTCCTAGGTCATTCCTCTTCCAAGTTATTACCTGCCATCCAAATGCTTCCAAAAACTGTGAGTAACATGCGAAGGGCAATAAGAAAATAAGGTGGCGGTAATTGTGCATACCAGAGGAATGCGCAAAAACTGTTTAAGCCACTTTCATCTGTTATCGGCCTAAGCAAGACGCGAAAACTTTTACGAGGGCATCACATGAGAATCGTGAAGGAAAAAACCACATATATCTCTAGTAAGATGACTGAAGATATATGTGATGAAAAAAACCTTGATATTGTCATGCTTCTTTTTTGACTCAAAATAAATAAACAAATGCAATAAATAAGGGTTTAGAAATAGTTCTGAGTTTATAGTCGTCAGCTCGATTCTATAATAGGGCTCCTTCATTCATATTCTGGTTCCTCTAATGCAAAGACTTCCAATTCAGGGTTATAATTGTGCTCTAGGTAATGTTTCAGCCTGTGGCCGTTAACTGTGAAATTTTGCCCAGAGTGCTCATTTCTAACTTCACATGCACCTGAATTGTAAACTCTCATGACTACATGTGGTCCATACCATCTAGACTTCAACTTCCCAGGAAAAAGACGAAGACGCGAATTGTACAACAGCACTTTATCTCCAACTTGAAATGTGCGGTTCAGAATCTTCTTATCATGCAGGCGTTTCGTTCTTTCCTTATAAATCCTTGCATTCTCATACGCTTGAAGTCTAAACTACTCCAACCTATTCAACTCTAGCATTCTTTTTTCACCGGCTAAATCCTCATCCATGTTTAGAAGCCTTGTAGCCCACAGTGCTCGGTGCTCGAGTTCTACCGGTAAATGACATGCTTTTCCAAACACTATCATACATGGTGACATCCCAATCGTGGTCCTATAAGTTGTTCTGTACGCCCAAAGAGCGTCATCTAATTTCAAAGACCAATCTTTCCTCGTGGGATACAGTCTTCTCTAAGATCCTCTTAATCTCTCTGTTCGTGACTTCTACTTGTCCACTCATCTAAGGGTGATATGCTGCTGCAATCTTATGTCTAACCCCATATCTCATCATCAATTTCTCAAACAACCTATTATAGAAATGAATCCCTCCGTCACTAATTATGGCTCTGGGCACACCAAACCTCGTCAAAATGTTTTTCTTAAGAAATCTCAGGACAACCCTGGCATCATTAGTAAGTGAAGCCACTGGTTCCACCCATTTGGAAACATAATCGACTGCTACCAGGATGTAACGATTTGATTCAGACGATGTGAATGGCCCAACAAAATAAATTCCCCAAACATCGAATACTTCCACTTCTAAGATACTCTGCAGTGGCATCTCATTCGGCTTAGAAATATTACCAGTCATTTGACAGGAATGACAGGATCTTGTAAACTCGTAAGCAGATTTATGAATTGTTGGCCAATAGAATCCACACTACAGTACCTTTGCTGCTGTCTTGTCTGGTCCATAATGACCTCAAGCTTCTCTAGCATGACACATGTGCAAAATACTTGGAATCTCATCATCATGGAGGCATCTCCTAAGAATGGCATCAGGGCACAATTTGTATAGGTAGGGATCATCCCAATGATAATACTTCAGATATGTGAAGAACTTCTTCTTATATACATTATTGAATTCTGGTGGTAGGTACTTCCCTGCTAAGTAATTGACAACGTCACCAAACCAAGGGTATACCTTGCCAACTCTTGATGTATGATATCGGGTCTGAGATTGAACCCGAGCTACCACTGAGACGGCAAATAGTTGTTCATCAGGAAAGCTTTCTTTGATCTCAGTCGGTTGCTCTTCTTCCAGTAAAGTTAACCTCGACAGGTGATCAGCCACCTGGTTCTCAGATCCCTTTTTATCTTTGATTTCCACATCAAACTCTTGTAAGAGTAGAATCCATCTTAATAGTCTTGGCTTGGAGTCTTGCTTGGTTAGAAGGTACTTCAAAGCTGCATGATCAGTGAATACAGTGACTTTCGATCCTATTAGATAAGGCCAAAACTTGTCAAATGCAAATATGACAGCTAAGAGTTCCTTCTCCGTGGTCGCATAATTCCTCTGGGCACTGTTAAGGGTATGACTGGCGTAATAGATAGGCTTAAAGATTTTATCCTCCTTTATCCCAGGGCTGCTCCAACTACCGTGTAGCTTGCATCACACATAAGCTCAAAAGGTTTGTTCCAATCTGGTTCTACCAGAATCTGCTTCAATGTGTTGAATGCTTTCTTGCACTCATCTCCAAATACGAAAGGTACATCCTTTGCAAGTAATTCCGTCAAAGGTATAGAAACTTTAGATAAGTCCTTTATAAACCTCCTATAAAATCCTGTGTGGCCAAGAAAGGCTCGCAACGTCTTTAAGTTCATTGGAGGGGGTAACTTCTCTATTACCTCTATCTTTGCTCTATCCACTCCCATTCCTTTCCTTGAAATCCTGTGACCCAACACTATTCCTTCTGTAACCATGAAATGACATTTTTCCCAGTTAAGTACAAGGTTGGTCTCTTCACATCTTTTCCACACTTTACTCAAATTGTCCAAGCATTTATCGAAGCTATCTTCAAATACAGAGAAATCATCCATGAAAATCTCTAGAAAATCCTCCACCATGTCCGCAAATAATGACATCATGCACCTTTGGAATGTTGCTGGTGCATTACATAACCCAAAGGGCATGCGATTGTACGCAAACGTTCCATAGGGACATGTGAAAGTTGTTTTCTTGCGGTCCTCGGGGGCAATATGGATCTGATAATAACCAGAATATCAATCTAAGAAACTATAAAACCTATGACCGTTTAATCTTTCTAACATTTGATCAATGAATGGTAGGGGAAAATGATCTTTACGAGTTGCATCATTCAGTTTCCTGAAGTCTATGCAAACTCGATGTCCAGTAATTAATCTCACGGGTATTAGCTCATCAAACTCATTAGGTTGTACAGTGAATCCTCCTTTCTTGGGCACCACATGACTCGGGCTCACCCACTCACTGTCTGCAATTGGAAAAATGATTCCCATCTCCAACATCCTTATGATCTCTTCCTTAACAACATCCTTCAGTTGTGGTGTCAACCTCCTTTGAGGTTGTGCTACCGCTTTCTTTTCAGGGTCCACAGAGATCTTATGCATGCACACCGATGGGCTTATTCTTCTAATATCTGCAATTGTCCATCCAAACGCTCCCTTATGCTCTCTCAGTACTCTCAAAAGTTTCTCCTCCTCTAAGGATGATAATGACGCTGAAATTATAAGGGGGAGAGTATCATCTTGTAAGTATACATACTTCAGGTGAGAAGGCAAAGGTTTCAACGTTAAGTTCCTTGGTGGATCTTCCAACGATGATCTTAACAACTTACCAGTCAATTGTAAATCAAAGAATGCCAGGAAGGTCTGTGAATGGTTCCTCCTAAATCCACAGAGGATATAGGCTCTATTTCTCGCACTTGACCTTCACTGCACCCATGCCAGGTTTCCTCATAACTTTCTTCATCCTTCAAGAGTAAAGTTTCTGCTACTTCAGGGTCTGTGCCACTTGCTGATATAATTTTAAAACAAGTTCGTCTATGGCATCTAGCATGTAGCATGCTTCTCCTTCATCTTTAGCATATCTCTTTGAGTTCATAACATTGAACACTACATTGTCCTCATTCACTCTCAGAATCAGCTCACCCTTATGAACATCTATCAATGTTTTGCTCGTAGCTAGGAAAGGTCTTCCTAAGATCAATGGAACATTATGGTTAGCTTTCATGTCCAGCACCACAATATCTACGGGGAATACTAACTTATCAACTTTTACCAAAACATCCTCCACCACTCCACAAGGTTGCTTCATAGACATATCTGCTAATTGAAGGGTTATAGATGATTCATTCAACTCCTTCATGCCTAACTTATGAAAGATAGAGAGTGGCATCAGATTGACACTGGCTCCAAGATCACATAATGCTTTGTTCAGGCATACTCATCCAATTGTGCATGGTATGAGGAAGCTCCCAGGATCTTTAAACTAGGAGGCAGTTTGCGTTGCAAAACTGCCGAGCATTCCTCGTTAAGGCAAATGGTTTCCAGGTCTAACAATTTCCTCTTGGTAGAGATGGCTTCTTTCAAGAATTTTTCATACTCTAGCATTCCGGCCAGAGCTTCTACCAGAGGTATATTCACTTGCAAATTTTTAAACATCTCTATAAACTTTTTGTAACGCGCATCATCATTATTCGGCATATATTTTCTAGGGGGATACGGTAAAGTAGCAGGATTAATAGTTACAGTTCGTGAAGACTTACCTGTTGACTGTTGTTGCTCTGCCTGCTTCTCTGCTGAAATTTCAGTCTCTCTGTTTACCGGAGCATTGTCCCGGGTTACCGGCCCCTCTTTTTCTCTAGATTTTGTTGCGTTCTGCTGCTGAATGCTTTCTGATTCTTCCTGGAAAGTTGGTATAACTGGTCCAGGCAGTTCATTTCCGCTTCTAGTCATAATTGCATTCACGTCCTTCGGATTCTTCTCAGTATTACATGGCAATCCTCCTGGAGGACGGACTGACACTTGTTCTGCAATCTGTCCCACTTGGTGTGACAGATTCTGCAGTAAGGCTTCTTGATTGGTCAGTCTTGTATTATTCTTCTGACAATATGTGGTGAAGTTTGTATTCAGCTCAGTCATGGATTTCGTAAGTTGATTGACCGTGTCGGTCACAGTTGAGCTCATTTTATCCATGGCTGCTTCCCAACCACCGGACTTATTGAATTGAGGCATGAATCCACCAGTTTGTCTCGGTCTCTCTCCACCGTTTGAATCACTTTGTCGAAAACCCCCAGTAGGGTCGCTCATTCTAAAACCAGGGTGGTCATGAGAACCTAGGCGATATTCGCCCCCATAAGGATTTCCTTGCCTCCCTATATAGTTCACGTCCTCAGTGTTGGTTGCTTCAATCTCTTGAACTTTCTCAACCTTGGCTATGAGATCTTGCATGCCATCTATCTTTTCGTTCATTGCCATTAGCTGGTATAAGATATTTTGAGAAGTATCTTCTCCAAATACACCTTCAGCTACTTTGGCTGTTTCAACTTGGTGTGTTCCCCATTGACTTGTAAGCGCAATTTGCTCCAATTTCTCTTCGGCTTCTTCAGGTGACAGCAACGCAAAACATCCGTTGCATGATGCATCAACTCTCATTTGTTCACTTGGCCGCAATCCGTGATAAAAACTATGCATTCGTACGGGAAAAGTGATGTCATGATGAGGGAATCTCCTCTGTGCTTCCTTGAATCTTTCCCAAGCCTCTTCAAATGTTTTAGTGGGTTTCTGCTTGAAATTCATGATATCTAGTCTCATCTGTAGTGACTTCCCAGGTGGGCAGTCTTATTCATAAACTTCTGCAATAGATCGGTCCAAGTTTGAATCGATCCTGGTGCTAGAGATAATAACCATATCTACGCTTTGTCTTTCAGAGTGAATGGAAACAATTTCAGCTTGATATTGTCTCCTGGTACACCTGCTGTCTTAACCGTGCTGACTATTTCCAGAAAGTTGGTGACGTGTACACTAGGATCCTCGTTCATTACTCCATGGAAGGTAGTGTAGTTGGTCACCATTTGTATAACATTCGGTTTAGGGTGAAATACCTCAGCTGCATCCTCAGGCTGAACAATTGCTGGCACGAATTTCTCGATCGTTGGCATTGCATAGCTCTGTAGAGTTCTCCTATCTGCTTGTACCCCAACTCCTGCTTCATTCTGTCCGTTCTGCCCATGTTGTTTTCTGTGTCTTCCAACGGTGGAATCTCTTTTTCTTTCTCGCTGTGAACTCAAGACTCAACAAAAAGAAAAAGTTAGTGACTTGCCTCGCCGGCTGTTACACACGCCTGGCAGACTCAAAAATACAGACTCTGACTACTGACTCGACTCTGAACTAACAGAAACAATTCTGGCAAAATTGGGACCCGCGGTTTATCGGAGGTAACCCTCGGTAAACCGGTTGTACCTTTTTTTCCAGATTTTAACAGGACTGACTCTATATGACTCTAGTATTAACAGACTTAAACAGACTCAAATATATACAACAAACTCAATCTTAAATAAAAAAGTATTCTTGACACGAGTCCCCGGCAATGGCGCAAAAAAATCTTGATCGCGTGCAAAGCACTTACTAGCAATAGGACTAGGTCTATCGAAGTAGAGTACTGGTGAGTCAAGGTCGAATCCCACAGAGACTCGTAAGAACGTCTAATTATCAAGATTGAGTTGTCACGATTACGGTCTACGACCAATTATAATATATATACAGTAGTATTGGTGCCTGAAACTAATAAGATTATACAAGTTAAACAAATCAACTAGAGTTTCTAATGTATTAGTTCAATTATGAGTAATTAGTTATTTCCCCCACACATGCAACAGTCCTCCCCATTGGTGAATTTATTCATTGTTCAGCTACGGGTACAACTCCTAACCCTATCTACTCTGACAATGGCAGTAGACAATCTATACGCAAGCTACCCTCATTAATTGGTCCGTAATAGCCCATACGCATAAAGAACTAGAGCTGCCGATATTAAGTGTTACCTCATACCGCAAACCTGCCTAGACAGCTGTCGGCATTGACCAACACGTTCCTAGGGTCCATTCTAGATAATGTCCTAATTAACACTTCACTTGCGGTCCTTCATGTTAATTTACGATAACATGCAAATAGTTGATCAGGCTACTAACATGTAAATTATATCTATCGATCAACGTAGCTGGCGCCGATTATCATGAATTAGTAATTTACTAGGTATCTAGATCTAGAGATATAGACCGTTGCAAATATGAAGAACGCAACTACTGTCTCATGATTTCTTCACCAACGAATCAGATCTATAACACATGGGGTAAAATAAACTAACTACTACATAATTAAACTAAATAAGCAATTAAAACATACTAGTAGAATATAACGATGATAGATCTTCATCTTGGAAAAGATAGAACATCATACCCTCAAAGACGAGCGTAGATCTCCTTTGGATCTCTCCCTAGGCGGCGACTCCGTCATCTCTCCGACTAAAACTCATAAAATAAATAAAATAAAGAACAAAGAACTTTTATTGCATAATTTCCTTGAATAATTGAGTACATTGTGTTCTGAGGCGAAGTCTCTTATTTATAGCTATCTAAACCGACTTAGAATCATCTAGTTTGACCCCTCGTCCAAGAAAACGCATTTCGGAAGATTCTGGGACCTCGGTAAGTCGGCACCGCCCCTCGGGTTACCGAGGGTATTTTTGCCCTTTTTCTTCAACCGACTTAACTTGGATGCTTCTAGAATACCCTAGGACCATTCCTTTCATCCATTCCACTCCACATTCGTCCATCATGCTCAGCCCAATATTCTGTATCCTGAAAATCATCAAATAATACACGAAATAATATCGAAACAAGGAAAATAAACGCTAAGTGCAGATTTCTCGACTCACGAACCCGACATATGATATTCAACGTAAATGGTTCATATTTATCGGTCGAAACAACTATTTTTAGCTCATAATGGATAGAATATTGATGCCGTAGGATAGACTATTTTAACCGTCACCAGTAGCATAAAGGTAATTACAAGGTTTACACCTCGTAGCCTCTTAGCCATCAACTTAGCCTAACAGGTAATCGTATACCATCCATGTCAGTCTTTCATAAAGACATGCTACACCTTTCAGAGACATTCCCTTCAGATAAGACATACCAGGCTCATTACCCGGTTGTCACACATGGAATCTACTTCATACATTATGGCTCCAAGCCATATCTCCTAATCTTGCTTTCAAGCATTCCTGCATAGTTCGCGAGTTCTTCATTCTTCAAGATGAACATACCATCAGCCCTTTCAAGTATGTGGTCATCTGTAGACTCATAGAATACTTGTGTGCATTGAGCAGCGTCATGCACCTCATCGCTATGCGGTACCCGCTCGTGTTCTGATGGTTGCATATCTCCTTGTGGTTCTCAAACTACTTTTTAGATCTAAATTTACTACCACTGTTTCTCTTGGAAGAAACACTTGCTTTAGAAGACAGCATGTTTGGAGACAAACACTTTTGCTCCACGGGTAAACAAATAATATCTAGTGTTCTTGCTAAGATATCCCACAAAGTTGCACGTGTCATACTAGGCTACAAGCCTTTCAGACACTGCATGTTTTCTAGAAGCACGACAACCCTAAATCATCGGTTAAGATGGATTTGATGCCATCATCTTCCATATCTGATATGGAATTTATCCAACATTTATTTTTCGGAACTTGGTTAAGTATATGTATTGTATAAGGGCACCATCCTGAAACAGGTAAGGGATACTTTGCATGGCTTAATTAGCATCTTTATCGTAGAAAGTGTTATTTCCATTTTAGAAACACAATCTAATTGTGCATCCCAAAATGGTATCCTTCAAGGGAGAATCTGATTCCCTTTCAGAAAAATTCTGAAACACCCTTCAGGTATTAGTTACTTCAATCCAATTGAAGATTAATTCCTAAATTGTTTACCAATCTCATATTCGTACTAGTCCGAACCTTTTAGACTTTCCAAAATTCGTACTTCACTGAGTACACCTGACTATTTCTAAAATAATCAAAGAGAGTAATAAACAATAATATCATTCGTGGAATTAATTGTCATAAGCCAACAAACATCAGTATGTTTAGGCTTTAGCCAAAATTTTCTAGAATTTACAACCTTTTTCATAAAAGGGTATTTTAGTCATCTTTAGATAAGATACGCATTACCCACATGATTCATAGTCACATGGTTCAGACATCATCAGAATGACTTTTGACACACGTTTCTCTTTAATAGAGACTATGTCTAGAACAACCACAAAATATTAAGGATAACAGCCATATAAATATTTGGTTGAGATTTCATCACCTATATCAACTATATAGTGACATTGATCTGGTATGTTAGATTTAAAGACTATTCAACTCTATTTGAATAACATTTATTCCTTCAATTGATTTGTCTACTAAGTCATAATAACTGAAATCGTGTTCTTCATAAGAACCGGAACATAATAACATTTATTTAGTTCCTTTATCAGTTTACTAGATTCAGAATATTATATGGTAAATGCTGCAATTTTTGCTTCACTCTCAATATCTTAAAATATTCTATATTTAACTCTTTCTAATTTAATCATAGTCGTGAGGTATCATATATATGAGAGTTGACTTGAGTTTAGAAAAACTTATCTCAACCTTCTTGCCTAGAACGGAGACTTCGATAAGTTCTCTATTTAAGAACACATGCCTTAACTTTTTTTTTTCAATCCTTTCAGCACTTGTAAATATTTCTTAGTTTTAGTCTTCATAAGGCTTAAGAAAAATCACAAGAGCTAAATCTTGAATTATATTTCATAAAGAAAATCCAAAGTTTATTAGATAGTGTATTTAACCTTTTGAATCATATTCAAAACATGAACTATTTTATTAACCTTCAAGCAATGATTAAAGAATTAAGTCGATACTTAAATCTTACAATTTTGAAAACAACCTTTCCAAAATTAGTTGTGTTCATTCACATTCAACGCATTTAATGTGTGAATTAATTGTCATTGTATGATAGAATTACCCATTGGATATAATCGTATCCAATATATGATAAATTCGTTGAAACTAATTTCAAGTGATTTAATCAAATGATGAGCTTCCGTTTAATAATTAAATTCTTAGAGTATTACTTCAAATAAGTAGTCTCTTTGTCTCTAACTACTATAACGAAGTTGCTCGTGTCATTGCTTAATTTAAAAGGACTAAAATTACTTAACCCTGTTTGAGAACGTTTCTCAAGAGGTAACAATTATTAACTTTGTTCTAATAATCGAGAATAATAAACGTAAATAAAAGCTTGCTAAAAACTACAACATAAAATAAAGATAAAAAGAGTGTTGTTGTTTATACATGCAAAATAAAAAATGGTCTTTTGTTTTATGATTTTGTTCCCACTAGTCGTGCAACTACTCCCAATTGACTTTCAAGAATTTCCAAAATTCTTTAGTGGCCAAGATCCCATCTAGTTACCCCGATTCCCGACGAGGACCGATAAACCGGAATAATTTGAAGAGTAGGTAGCCATTTACCAATCACATCTCTATGTGACTCTTGGTGGTTGACTAGTCAACTCTTTAACACTACACATCTCTATGTGGTAGTTAACCCCTTGCCACTAGAATAAGACGGTCCTGAGGGCCAATCACCGCAATATTCTAGTCAAGTCATAACCCAATATTCATGAGATATCATACGATCATGCCTCAATAATGACGATCTACCCGAGGTAGGTCAACTCCCGACGAGGGCCGATCAGTTGGATCCAAACAAAGGCTCTTCACCGTCACTATAATATTGGGAGACAATATTTCGACTTGATTTTTGCTATGGAAGTATTCATGTAAATTAATTCACTTAATTAATTTTTAATTACTGTCTCATCAAATATATATATCTCTATAGACATACATTCTACACATTCATGTAGATCGTGCCTAGTCATGCATCTATCGTATCGTATAAAATAAATACATGCACAAAATAAATAAATGCGTAAAGTAACCTGTATGATCATGGACTTTTCCTAAGTGCGGTTCCGAATACAAACTGACGAAACCACGTGTCACAATCTAAGGGTAGTTGCAACCGTCAATAGGATCTTTATGTCTTATTTCTTTGGTCTCCATCATCTGCTCTATTCTTGTTATATAATTTTATCTAATAAAAATAAATACAACCGCCGCACACAGGGGGAGCTAACGGGAATGAGATAAATACAAAAAATAAACTAGGTCACGTTCTTCATAATGACCTAGGACAAATTTTGAAACCAACAGAAAATTTAAATCATTCACATCTATCCTATTGGTCGAGTCCATGATCAATCGGGGTCCGCATAATCATATTATATCTACTATATCTAATCCATACAATAAAATCTTATGAAAAATATAAAATCTAAATTCACCAACTTGTGTCTTAATTAATCGATTAACGTTTAATCAATTAAATAATTTCATCTAATCAATTAACTAACCGTATGGTTGTAAAGGTTGTGTAATAGTAGTGGTAATTAACATTTAATTAATTAATGATTTCAATGGAAATAAATTAACGATTATTTTCAAAACGATTTCTATTTTAATTTTAATCAATTAGAACTATTCCAAAATAAATCAAAATTAAAATAAAGTATCTTTTGTTTCTTTCCTTTTGATTCTTAATCATAGGGGATGCCTTTGTTTTTCAAAACCAAAAGCACCCACCTGGTCCCTTTCCAAAATCAAATATTTTGAAAAGGGCCTAGGCCTATTCCAAACAAAATTTGGAAAGATATAGGTTTATCATAGGTCTATAATTATGAATCATAAACCAACCCCATTATACTATAGTGCCATGTGGCATCCCAATGGCCTAAACTATTTGAATCATTGGTTAGCCACAATACATTAACTAAACAAGGAGAAATTACCAATCATAACTATGAACCATATTGAAACACAAATACGCAAAACAAAAAAAAGGACCCACCGAGCAGCCACCAGCCGACAACGACAGCCAGGAGGCTACTGCCGCCGCCGATCGGCCGAACACCACCCGAATAGGTTTTTTTTTTATTTTCGTGTATCGTATTGCGAATAAAAATCTTTCATCTTTTAGTTACGTGATTTGAACGAAGCAATTAACTACGCAAATTAACTTATGCTTATTGCTTAAACTCCAAGCTCGCTTTGAATATATCTTTATTGTGTTATCATAATCAATTAGCACATGTGTGCAAATCTATACACATTAAGATCTAATATTAATATATGATAATACTATTAATTAATTTACAAAAATCCATGTGTATCTTTATACACATAATTTCGACCCATGTGTCATAAATTGGCATCCGGAATATTTTTAATAATTAATATAATACTATGATTAATTAATTCGCAAAATATATGTATATTTTTTTTTTTTATATATATATATATATATATATATATATATATATATATATATATATATATATATTTTTTTTTTTTTTTCATGTACACCAAATATGCATATTTAATTATTCAACATAATTAATATCTTGTATTATATTTATTTATAATAAATACCACTATATTAATTTATCAATATAACACTTTATAGTCGAGATAAAACTTTCATTATTTGGTTATTGCTATAACCACATTTTAATCCGGCCAGATGTTCTTATGTGTGTGACCCGATAGGCTTCCAAATATGTTGTCCGTAAGCACGAAGTGCAATTATGAAAATACCATTCATACCTAACGATCATGGATAGTGTCTATCAACACGCCCACGACCCCCAATCATCGGAAGAGTCAAATGCAATGACTACTACCTTTCATGTGAAACGGTTACCATATAAATAGAATCATATCGCTGTTACAATATCCATGCGGTCGTACGTCGAGTGTCAAACTTCAACGACCGTATCTTATAGTCTGGATATCATACTCTCTCAAAGTAACATATTACTTCAACTTTGCAAAGATTCACGAGAATAAGACATTCCTTATTAGAAGGCCATTTCGGATATTTGCTCCTAATCATAGGATATGCGATTTCCGGACGAGGAACATGAATCCTATGCATGCTTCAGTATTACACCCAATCACTACTGCATTATCGCCCCATGGCAAAGGGAAACCTCAATAGTGTCTATGACAATTCACACCGTGATGCCATGAAGACTCCGGTCTCAGGATAATTACACAACCGTCATGTTGGACTTATTTTAAGTTTTAATGATGAGTGCCAGACTAGCTGTTATAGAGCAAAGGCAAAAAGATGTCTATATCAAATGTATAGGCTTATTAGAGTTTGATCTTTGTATAGGTTCGATCAAACAAGCACTGTAAGGAGGTCAGCTGACTTTATCAGCAGACCTGTCTAGGTCAGTAAGGTTACTAGGTCAGTAGACTAGTATAGGAACCTGCTGAAGACTGAAGGCTGATGGTGCAAACTCAGTTATTGAAGGCTAAGGGATCAAACTTAGTATTTAAAGTCAAGGATATGGAATCAAAATTTAGGGAAGTCTGTGATGACCTAAACTGATTACATATACCTTGTGTACAAGGTCTAAATTCCACAAGTTAATTGGTGATTGGAACTTAGTTATGTTTAAAATGGTGTACTCTAACTTTACAATTAAAAGTTAGATAAAAGACAGTCAGCTGAAGTGTTCTATAAACACAGAAAACTTCAGACAGCTGACTGACAAGCATTTCAGCAGACTTACATACACTGGAATCTGCTGAATGTAAATCTCGATTCAATCAAAGATTACATTGGAAGATTACAAGGATAAGGATGGATTTCAAGCATTGATATTGTCAACAAATCAATGGCCAAGATTAAAAGAACGTTGGAAGAATTCAGAGGATTAACCAATGGACACAAGTCAAAGGGTGGACAGACATGAAACTGTCAAAAAATAAATTGACAGTGTTAGTACTATGTACAGGGACAGAATGCATGTCAGAATGGGGACAAATCTGAAACGGCTATGTTTGAATTTCAAACATAAGTCACAGGAATCCTACCTATAAATAGAGGACACATGATTCAGATACAAGTGATGAAAAGTGATGAAAAACAACAATCTATCTTAAGCTATCAAGTTTATTATCAAGAAATCACCATGCTGACACTCACTGAGCTTAAAGCTACTGATCTAGAAAACTCTTCAAGTGTAACCTGCTATCATGTTACATCAAGTATACACACTTGAACACCTCAAGTTGTTGATCATTTCATCCTGATCAAGTTGCTGACTGTTGAATCATTCACTTGATTCAAACTTTCTTTTACAAGAAACCTGCTGAAGACAGAGAAGCACTTAGGTGTCAAGAACTGTTGTTTGTGGTGGAGCTGGTGAAGAGGCAATCCTACCCTTCAAGGACCAGTGGAATACTTTAAAGCAGCAATCCTACCTGTTTAAAATATCAGTTTGTGAAGCCATAGTTATTGGTGAAGGATAGACAACTTAGGGATTTTTGTAACTGCAACCTCAAAGATCTCTAGTGAATTTCCTCCAGCATCACAAGAGAAGAGTGGACTGACAGGATTACATCAACTGGAACCACTATAAAATTTGCCTACTTACTTTCTGCATTTAATTTCTGCATTTAGTATACTGATCACATCAACCTACTGAAACTAGCAACTGAATCACACACTTACACTGCTGAGTATCTAATACTTAGTATAATATTTAAACAAAAAGTAATAAGGCTTAATTTGAATATATTCCTCTACAACAAATTCAGTAATATCTATTGTCAGCAGACTACTGAGTTGTCAGTAGACTACTGAGCAGTCAGCAGACTACTGAGCAGTCAGCAGATTACTGAGCAGTCAGCAGGCTACTGACCTTGCTGAGTTTGTTAACTCCAAAAGTTTTAAGTGTTAAGTTTATTCACCCCTCCCCTCTAAACTTAACCAAAGCCTTTTCAAGGGACCAACACGCCACATAATGCGACATTTAATAAAGTAAGTGGGTCAGTCTAACGTACGCATTCTCTAATACACGTCCACGTACAGTCCAAGTGTCTCTACACATTGATAGATGAGATCTATCCCTATCTTATATAAGATAGAATATATCTAATACGTGCTAGTCTAATCATACTATTAATGTCCTGTATAATAGCACATACGACTAGAGACATTTAAGTATCAAAACTTTTAAAGTGAGTCGAGATCTCATCAACCATAATCACTATTATGATTTCCCTTTCACAGTTTGACACTAGGGACGTTATCATATATACAATCACAAATCGGTTCATATAAACAAACAGAATGTATAATAATAGAAAATCCATTTAAAGTATGAATAAACATAAAGAAATAGTAGAAATGATCCGACACGGTCCAACCCGATTGGGTTTCGGACACTATTTCATCACCAACTGCCTGATAGAGGTTGGTGTCCACCTACATACCCTTGGCGTGTTGGAAGTAGCACCCGGAAGACTATTTATGTAATTGTTTTTATAGTTAATAAATGACAGATTTATTCTCATCTTATTATTTGCTTTGTGCTTATAAGTAATACACTACTGAAAACCCCAAGTCGTATCATATGTAGCCATATAACTTAGTGTGTGTCACACGTGAGGACTAAGTTCATGGTGATACACTTGAACTATTAGTCCTTGGTGAACTTAATCAAAGTATGAGGTCTATTGATTAAACCACCATTAATGCGTCCAGAACACTTTTAGGCGTGACCGTCTTATCCGGACCGTCGATATTGGTTATCTAAGTAGGGCATTTATATATGATGTAGTAATATAGGACTGGACCGATTTAATATGCATTTCTCATATAATTCCATGGTTGAGGAATCTTATTAAATCACAAGATGATCATATATGGATTAACCTTAATCCTGAAGTGATTGTAGACTCCTACTTGTTTCAAGATAGGGTTTGATGTGTTCGTTAAGGATCGCTAAGAGGCGCAATCCGAATCACTTTCATGTTGGCACTATTCTGGAATGAGTGAGGAGTGTGTGTCTCACAGATATGGAATCCATTCCTTCCTGCGGGAAGTAGAAAGACAATCATCTTATTTGTTAATCCTAGAAACTGAATGATCCGCAGAGTTCATATTTGTTATGAACTAATTGATCACTAGTGGGTTAATGGTAAATAAGGATAAGATGTGTTAAAGAAGGTTTACGGAAATAATCCCGCTTCTTTACGGATAGTCTATGGAGGGTTAGTCTATATGTAATAAATATATCAATGGACACTTATCAACTCGATGTTTTGAAAATAAGTTATATCTATAATCGATAGAATTCAGTTTCGGATTTATGGTGGAGTAATTCCGGAATTAATAAGTTGAGTAGAAATATTCTGTTCGATGCATATTTTATTCAATTTATTGTAGCTACTGGTTATAGGTCCACGGTCCCTAGGTTGGCTCCTAACACGCGAGTGTTTTCTTGTTTTGTGGAACCTCGAGAATAAATTAAATAGTTGGTCCATTTAATGAATATGCGAATATTATTTATTTGGTAAATAATATGTAAAATAGAAAAGACATTTTTTATTAAAATTATTGGCATAAATGGCGCCATTATTTGTGAGAAAATTAGGAAAAGAAATTTTCTTAGATTATGTCACATGTGTAATTAATTAATTATTTATTTGTTAGATAATTAATGGAAAAGAGATAAGAGATTGATTTTATGGGAATTATCTCTGATTTTATGGCAAATATATTTTCCTTATGGGAATAGGTAATTGTGGTGTGAAAATGACAACTCTCTCTTGACTAGTTATTTTCCTATATGAAAAATTAGTTTTTTTGTTCTAGTCATTAAGAGAAGAAAAACCTAGGGTTTTTCTTGGGCATATTCGAGGAGGTTCTACGGTGAGGATCGACGTCCACCAGTCGTCGCTTGGAGATACAATCCGGAAGACTGCGGCTTCTCCCTTTGGTCGATTGCTTCCCCCTCTCATTTTGGGTAAATCTTTAACCTTCTCATAGTTATGTTAATTATTTATGTGGATCATATCGTGGTAAAATCGCATGCGAATTTATTCGTAGCTTAAGCTGTGCATGATCGAGCGTCTCAATCGGTGCTATGAATCAGATTTGACGATCAAATTATGGATCGGATCCGGATTCGGGTTTCTGTATATCAAGCATGTGGTATCAGAGCAAGGTTAAAGCGATTTTGTAATCTTGATTGCATAATTAATTGATAAGGAGTGAAATTGAATAAATATTGCATCTTTTATATGTTAATTATATATATGCGTGGTTGAATGATTTGGTTGACGAGATGGATTGGGGTTGGTACTTGTTTACTGTTAGATCTATTGTAAACCCAAATTTTTTTGGGTATAGGAAATTATGTAATTTATTTTGTTGTAATTTAATTTCCTAGTAGCTAGAAATATTAGAAAATCTACGGCGTGTTGTATTTATTTAATTTTCGAAGGAGATCAACAACCTGGAGCAGCGTCCTGGTGGTCAAGGCATGAAATTTGCAAATCAGACAGCCGAGTTCGACTCCCCTCCGACGTGAAATTTTTAAACAATTTTTTCCAGATAAATTAATTTTCAATGGGAAAAGGTTGCAGTTCGACTCCCCCCCAACGTGAAATTTTTAAAAAAAAATTTCCATAAAAATTAATTTTCAATGGGAAAAGGTTGCAGTTGGAGGGATTCAAACACGCATCCAGCTGCAAGAAGAGGGAGAGTCTAACCAACTCGGCTGGAGCCTTTTTTGTTAAAGAAATGGACGAGAAAAATAATATACGAAGCGGCGGCTGTTTAAATTAGATATTAGTAAACCTTTTGAACGTAGGGTTTATTTATTTATTTAGTTTAAAGATTAAATACGGGGGTACCAACGGTCCATCTCAGTGGTTTGTTTTTCGCATTTATTTTCTTTTGTGATTATTTATGTGATATAACCATGTCATGCATCATATTCATGAATTTCACTCATAGCATATGCATACATGTAGAAAATTAATTATGGCATTAGTTAGACATGTATGAAAACGGTAATTAATTTAGAATAATAAAAACATTAAATTAATTAAAGGAAACAGAATTTTATCTGAATATAAAATTCACATGATAAAAATAAAATTAATTGGGTAAATTTGATTTGGGATCTAAAATTCTTTGAGAATTTCGATTATGTAGTGTCTACATAAATATGATTTTAATAACCGAAAATTTGGAAAATCGTGAAAAGATGGACACTAACTAGACGGTATTTGGAACAGATAAGTTGGTGATTGCTTTTCATGATTTATTGTTTTCGAATTATTGGAAAAATTCCAAGATCCAAATTTTTTATCATGAAATTATTAGGACTATAAAAGTCTTTGGTGAATTTTTATTGTGTAGTTGTCTACACAAGAGATGTCTAAATAATCGATAAATTGGACAATCATTAATAAAGTGTCACTAGTTAGACGGTATTTGGAGCCGATAAACTAGTGGGAGATTTAAGTTTCGTGATTTATTGTTTTCCGAATTATTGGGAATTCATAAGTCCTAATGTATTAGGATTATAAAATTCTTGGTGAATTTTAAATTGTGTAGTGACTACACATGGAATTTATAAATAAGAGAAATTGGAAAGTCAAGAATAAGTGACACTAGTTAGACGGCATTTGGAACCGATGAACTAGTTGGATAATTAATTTAAATATTCATGATTTATTGTTTTTTGGATTGTGAAAAAATTCTGAAAATCCTAATGAGACTACCTATTTTTCAAAATAACGAGTGGGAGCGGGGAAGGTGACAACCGACCCCACGGCCTCTACTATTGGCACAAGCAAGTGCGAGAAGGGTGACGCCTTGAGCCGCTTTGATTACGGCCCCCTGCGGATGGCCTTCACCCCTATCAAAATTCAAGGCTTGGTCTCAGAAAGGATAGGATTTTGGGTACTCGCCGAGTCACTGACCGACCCTGCGGCGGCATACTCAGGGCGTACTTTGAGATCTGAAACAGTAGGTCACACTCATAAGGATATTTTTGAAAATATCTTGGCTGAGAAAGGAAGGTAATCAACAATTAAATGGATATGCCTGATTCTTAATTGTTTAAGTGTTGAGGGAAATTGTCTCAATTTAACCGTCATTGTGTTGATACCGACCCTGCGGTGGCAGCATGATATGAGGTTAAATCCTTGGAATGGTAGGATAAACTGCATGCATGACATCACATGTATAATTCCTAAAATTTCTTATTTGTTGTGGTGTATGATTTGGTTTATATTTCTGTCATAATTTATTTTACAACTACATATCATCTCAAGGTAACTAGGCTGCTTAAGTGATTAAAATTGACTGATGATGACTTCGTGAAAGTGGAAAAGTAACAAGAATGTTGAACTCATAAATCAAGAATGCAATTAATTTTTCGGTGGAGGATTTCCCTCTTAAGCCTTCAAACTTAAGTGACATTGATGAGTATGTCACTGCTGTCACTCGTGTTGAACGAGAGACAAACAATATTAGTTCAAAGATGACGAGAATGATTTGATATAAATCTCACCAGACATCCCACAGTTTACGAGTAGTGTCTACTCTTATACACTGCTAGTTCAAGGCCATTTCCTTTTATAGAAAGCCAAGAATGGGAAGGCAAATGTCTACGCATATAAGTCATCTATAACTAAATAAGTTAAAGGCTAAACCGAAATATTAATATGAGAAAGCGTAGGAAAGTGATTTCGGATCACTGACCTATGAATCCTTAAAGACTTTCTTAACTGAGTAATTTGACTCGGAAGCTAAAGTTCTTTTGTAAGAACAAGGTAGCTGGGCATTCATGATGAAGAGTAGACAACGGGCAGTTATTCCAGCTAAGATAGTGGGAGTGATATAAGGAAACAAATTTCGGATTTTAATCCTTGAATATCGCAGAAATTTAATATCTGTTTTTCCGGATTCGTTGGAACGAATGGAATCACTTTCAAATCGATAATATAGTTGCCTCAAAGAAAGTGAATATGACATTTGTATACGATTCTGAGACTCGGACTTTTGTCTGATAAAGTCAAAACCACTAGGCAATGCTGAAAAGGTATATGTAACACATCATAAACTATTAAGACAAATGGTTTCCGTATTTAGATAAACGATTCTTCAGCATCTATTAATTAGTGCATATATCCTAAAAATAAGATCTGAAGACTGGCTAAGGGTGATTCCTATCTCCCAGTCTAAGAAAACTAACTCAAAGGAAAAATGACTAAGTAACCTTTCAATTTGGAAGGGTAATAGAGCTGAAGAAGAATCACAGCTTGTTCATATTGACCTTCGGGGTCTTGTGAATGATACAAGCTAGTGGGAGCTTTTGAGTGGTAGACACTTTGTCTGACGACTACTCGAAATGCCGATTAGCTTATCTGAATATTGGGAGGAATCTCTGATATTACCAGAGAAGAAAGTATTCCATGCTCAGATATAGGCTATAGCATAGTATTGGGAACTGATGCTCGGCCTACCTCTGAGTGAAAAGATTTCACTGAAAGGATAAACCATGTATTGAATTTTATAGTTATTGATATGTTACGATACACTGATTAACTCAATTAAGATATTTATTGCAAAATAACGGTTTACATTGTTATGTAATACCGAGAATTCTACCTAGAAGATGCTTATGAATTTGTGGATAAAAAGTGAAGTAAATTTACTCCACTTCCGCAAATAGAGGCATTTAGCATTTATGCTTGAAGGTAGGACTGGAGATTTTGCACACATGTTTAGATGTTGACTGATCGTGAAATATCTTAATACAATGAGTGAAGGTTGGTTATAAGATTCTGAAGATCGGATAATGACAGTTGTATTGTCGCACTCAATCTGATAGAATGTATAAATAACAACCTTGGACCTTGTAGTAAAGTTACTCAAGGAGTTACTATCTGATTTAATCAGACCACATCCAACATTGGTTGTTGGGGATTACACTGATAAATACTACTGAATCATATCAGAATATCAATCTACCCAAATTCAGTGAGAGTATGGTTTAACCATTGACCAGCTGTGATTACGCAGACTTAACAGTCTGCTGGGGGTAATTGATAACCTATGGTCTTTTGGAAGGACTGTATAGGATTCTGATAATAAGAGTTTGGTTTAAAACCATAAACCTGTAGGTGGAGTTTTGGTACTCCATGTCTGTTCACACTCCTATAGAACCACCTGAGTATCTCAGGCCTAGTGGGAGTAATTGGATCTACGTGTTGAAGAGACGAATGAATGAGAAAGTTCAACTTTTAAAGCAAGCCAAGTGGTCTAGGGTTAATTCCCTGAGAAGTAGATAGTTCAAAAGGGGTGATGCCCTGAAACTTTCTCACCACTCAGCCTTGCGTGACTCCATGAAAGCAGAAAAATTACCAGGGTTAATGCCCTGAAATTTTCTTGCCCAACAACGGAGCTTGAATTCATTCAGAACAGAAGGGTTTTTACTTAAAGCCAATGGCATATTGACTGCCTATGCTTATATCCATTGGTGGATTAAAGCAAACCTCTAGGTCATTAAAAGTCACATGTTTGAAATGTGTGGGATTGACCAGAATATTGATGAGTCTTTTGTAGACTGGAGAATCAATATTGGTAAAGTAGTAGACGTTAGTGTTTATAAAGGATAACACTGCAACAGTTGAGAACAACATGAGTGTGTTATCTTAAGTCAAGAACTGATGAGCCAAAGCTTCTCTGAATCAGAGAAGTGAACTATATTCTTAGAATTTGATTCGGTCGAATTCATGAGAACAAGTTGTGGCAGTATCCCATCCATCTTATTGGTTAAGATGATAATGCATTTCTTTGCATGCTATATTCAACGAAAGGTTTCCACCTCTCACGGATAATTCTCTCAATCTTCGGATATAGAGAAAATGGGATAAATTCTCTTCTGGATAGAGAAAGTCAGGTTATTACAATTGAATCTTGGATTCGAGCGTTGGTAAGCAATATAATGCATCCTTAAGTACCTTTAGAGAACGAGGAATTATATGCTAGTATATTCGGGTGCAAACCTGAGTATTGTTGACTACACTGATTCTAACTTACAGTCAGATTAAGGATGATCGTTAATTGATCTCGGGCTTAGTGTTTTCTCAAAGTGATGGAGCTATAGTCTGAAGCAATCCAGCACTGCCAATTTGACTCTGTTAGTCGAATACATAGCAACTTTCGGAGCAGTTAAAGAGGCAGTGTGGCTTGAGAAGTTCTTTGTTGGATCGAGAAGTGATTCCAGGTCTAGATGAGCCGATACCATTTTACTGTGAAAACAGTTGAGAGGTAGCTCATGCAAAGGATCTTTGCAGTCATAAAAGGTCAAAAGCATATTGAGAGAGAGTACCACCTGATCAGACAGTCCGTGCAAAGAGTCGACGTTTTGGTCCTAAAGATCGCCTCATGCCGACAACCTAGTTGATCAGTTTACCAAGTTGCGTGACATCTAGTGTCACTGATTAGCACTTGGCGGGTATGAAATTGGGAGATATGTCTCATCTGCTTTAGAGCAAGTGGGAGAATGTTGTGGATAGATAGAATAAGGGTGTGGTGCTCTAAAAACAATTGTTGCTTGTCTTTACGGGCAAGTGGGAGATTGTTGGATGTAGTGCCCAAAAGACAATTGTTGTTTGTCCTTACGGGCAAGTGGGAGATTGTTGGAAGTAGCGCCCGAAAGGCAATTTATGTAATTGTTTTTATAATTAATAAATGACAGATTTATTCTCATATTATTATTTTCTTCGTTCTTATAAGTATTACACTACTGAAAACCCCAAGTCGTATCATATGTAGCCATATAACTTAGTGTGTGTCACACGTGAGGATTAAGTTTATGGTGATACACTTAAACTATCAGTCCATGGTGAACTTGGGGTCTATTGATTAAACCACCATTAATACGCCCAGAACACTTTAAGGTGTGACCGTCTTATCCGGACCGTCGATATTGGTTATCTAAGTGGGGCATTTATATATGATGTAGTAATATAGGACTGGAACGATTTAATCTGCATTTCTCATAAAATTCCGTGTTTGAGGAATCTTATTAAATAACAAGATCATCATATATGGATTAACCTTAATCCTGAAGTGATTGCAGACTCCTACTTGTTTCAAGATAGGGTTTGATGTGTTCGTTAAGGATCGCTAAGCGGCGCGGTCCGAATCACTTTCACGTTGGCACTATTCTGGGATGAGCGAGGAGTGTGTGTCTCACAGATACAGAATCCATTCCTTCCTGCGGGAAGTAGAAAGACAATCCTCTTATTTGTTAATCCTAGAAACTGATCGATCCACGGAGTTCATATTGGTTATGAACTAATTGATCACTAGTGGGTTAATGGTAAATAAGGATAAGATGTATTGAAGAAGGTTTACGGAAATAATCCTGCTTCACTACGGATAGTCTATGGAGGGTTAGTCTGTATGTAATGATTATATCAATGGACACTTATCGACTCGGGGTTTTGAGAATAAGTTATATCTATAATCGATAGAGTTCAGTTTCGGATTTATGGTGGCGTAATTTCGGAATTAATAAGTTGAGTAGAAATATTCTGTTCGATGAATATTTTATTCAATTTATTGTAGCTACTAGTTATAGAGCCATGGTCCCCGGGTTGACTCCTAACACGCGAGTGTTTTCTTGTTTTGTGGAACCTCGAAAATAAATTAAATAGTTGGTAATTTTAATGAATACGTGAATATTATTTATTTGGTAAATAATATGTAAAATAGAAAAGACATTTTCTATTAAAATTATTGGCTTAAGTGGCGCCATTATTTATGAGAAAATTAGGAAAAGAAATTTTCCTAGATTATGTCACATGTGTAATTAATTAATTATTTATTTTTTAGATAATTAATGGAAAAGATATAAGAGATTGATTTTATGGGAATTATCTCTTATTTTATGGCAAATATATTTTCCTTATGGGAATAGGTAATTGTGGTGTGAAAAGGATAACTATCTCTTGACTATTTATTTTCCTATATAAAGAGAGTTCCTCCCAACACAATAACACATTACAATTTGCGCCACATTCATCAAATAGAAGAGAAAAATTAGTTTCTTGTTCTAGTCATTAAGAGAAGAGAAACCTAGGGTTTTTCTTGGGCATATTCGAGGAGGTTCTAGGGCGAGGATCGACGTCCACCAGTCGTCGCTTGGAGATACAATCCGAAACACTGCGGCTTCTCCCCTTGGTCGATTGCTTCTCCCTCTCCCTTTGGGTAAATCTTTAACCTTCTCATAGTTACGGTAATTATTTATGTGGATCATATCATGGTAAAATCGCATGCGAATTTATTGGTAGCTTCCGCTGTGCATGATCGAGTGTCTCGATTGGTGCTGTGAATCAGATTTGACGATCCAATCAGATCCGGATTCGGGTTTCTGTATATCCAGCAGTCCGCCAAGTGCATTCAAGAGCTGCTAGTGGCATCCAAACACTTTGGCGGCGGCCAATGTGTGCAGATGTGGCATGTATGATAAAACATTCAATGTTCACCAACTTATCCTTAATTCTACTTTCCCTCTAACCCTAGATTTTGAAGGCACCTCCATCTTCAAGGCTCTTCTAGCCAAAATCCACCATAGTTTAACATCTAATTCCACTTGTAAACATTAAGAATTCTTACTTTTGATTTCTAGAATCTTTGAATGGAACCAAGTTTCCATCTTTTGGTGTAAACTTTATTTGAATCCTTCTACTATTGAATGAAAGTTTACTTCTTCAAGTTCATAGCTCTGGGTTGGTAAATTCTTAGCCTTTTAAGTGTTGTCATAGATATGAACCCTAACTTTGACATGTTGGAGTTCATAGCTATAAGTGGCTAGTTCCATTACTAGCCAAATAATGTCTTTGTGAAAGATTTTTATCTCTATTGGTTGATTGAGAATGTCAGTTCATATTTCATAACCTCTTGTGTTGTTATCTTTCCTATTTGCATTGCATTGCTTGTTTGTGTTGAGGTAATTAACTAACACTTGCACACACACACACACACACACACACACACACACACACACACACTTTGTTTAGTCCGAAAGGAGAAGCTTTGCATTGAAAGAGATAGGAAAACCGGAAGGTAAAACCGACCTTAAGTGGAATTCGATTTCTTCTCCAGGGATTATTGTTCATTCATTGCATCCATAGAACTTCATCATGTTGAATCATTAGGTCTAGGGTTCTTAGACCAAGGAGGGCACATAGAGTAATTCCGAACACTCGTAAGAGGGGGAATTGCTAGCTTAGAGGGTGTGCCGATAATACACACTTGAGCACTATTGGAAGGCAGGAAGGTTGTGCATTCCCATGATACTAGTACATATATACTTGATCATTGCATTGTCTTGGCTAAGCTTTTTATCATTCGATCACCCGTTTTTAGTTGTAGTTGATTGAGCTTACTAGCTTGATCTTTAGAACCTTTAAATACTTGTCTTTTGTTGGCTTGGACCATGATAATATAGCTAATCGGTACTTAACCTCACAATCCTTGTAGGATACGACCTTGACCACTTACTAAACTACAATGGACCCGGTGCACTTGCCGGTAATATTCACCTAGAAATGTTCGATCACTCGTTGTTATGTATTCAATACAATGAAATTCATTTTATCCAAAATCTAGTTTTCTGTTATCTTATGTGAACGTATAAGATTATGGTGCAAGAAAAAATCCGCGTGTTTTCCAAGCAATTTATATATAAACGTCAATTATAGGAACACATGCATCACAGTTAGTCAACTAATAAAGTAATTAGTAATTATCTCCCATTTCGGATACACCGGAGTTAGGAACCATCATTATTTTCAGTATTAATGTATCATTAGGAACCGTTATTTTCTTAGTATCATCCAAACATATTGATAGTAAATATTATAAAAATTATCGAATTTTAATAGATTTTATACCGGTTATTGTAACCAGAGTTTTGTTTCGGGTTTACACTTGGTATTATTGGTGTTTATTGTAAGATTATAGGTTGAACAATCCCTGAAAAGTGATATGTGGTGAGTGAGAATACATCTATTGATGGCTAGAAGAGTATGCCGAAAGCTTACGAGTCGAACACATCATTTGTCATTAGCGCTTCTACCGTAACTTAACTTCAAACGACATTTGACCCATCTTAAAGCATTTTTTTGAGAGGACTTCTTCATGAAAGTTTTTGATTGGGGAGCGATCTTTTCATTTCATCTTGAATCACTTGAATCGGAGGCCTACAACTTTAGATATCTTTAATTTATTGAAGTGCCGTGAAAGGTGGCATGTGCCAGGGCCTTAGTGGCGAATGATGTCAAAGATATCTCTTGTGGCGTATCTTGTTAGAGTAAAGGTGGCATTCGCCACCCTTTTGGTGGTGCTCTCCACAGTGCATCAAACCCTTTTTAACAGCTTATTTCTCTCATTTTGAGCGATTTTTATCATTTCATTATCCATCCCCGCCTTATCCAACTTGAAGACACCTCTAGGAGCTCAATTCCTGGAGATCGTTTAGCCATAATTTCTTGTTGTAATCCTTGAAGGAATCATTACTTAGATCCTTTGAAGGCTATTTTGGGGAGAAAATTTATCTCTTTTGATGTAAACTACTCCATTAAAGAAGCACTTGACGTTTATCATTTATCTTCTTTTAAGTTCTTGCAATCTGAAGCCATGTTGGCTAACTCACTGTATGACCGGTAAAAAGGAACATAGAACCTCTTGATTCATGTAAACAAGAGGAGATGAAAGTATTATGTTACTTTATTGACTAGAGCACCAAATATTGTAATGATTAAATGTTGAAAACTGAAGATAAGGCTCGTTATGCCTTGAGGGTTATCATAATGAAGGTGAAAATAAACATAGCAAATGGATGCGATGTATCTGTAGTGATTGTGGTGGTGGGTATAATGTATTGTTTCATGAGTCTTGCTAAGGGCCCGGTATCATTCCTAAAAAAACTACACCATGCATACCTCAGTCAAGTGGTGTTGCTGCGTGCAAGAACCGAACTCATTAAGAGTTGATGAATGTTATGTTGATAAGTTCGGGTTTGCCTCATAACTTGTGGGGGGGAAGCTGTCCTCTCAGCAAAATTCATCCTGAACAAGATCCCTTCAAAGAATAAGGATGACACCCCGTATGAGTCGTGGAAAGGCCAAAGTCCAGCTACAAATTCTTGAAAATGTGGGGGTGTTTGGACAAGGTAGAAGTACCTAAACCAAAGCAACTGGAGATAAGACCTAAAACTATTGATAGTATATTCATTGGATATACTCTCAAGAGTAGTGCCTATTGGTTTTTGTTGCGTAAAACCGACATCTATGATGTACATGATGGTGTCATCATTCAATGATGTGTTCTTTGAAGATCTCTTTCCGTACAAGGTTACAGATAAATAAGAAGCTAGCATGAGTAAGCGGACATATAAGTCTGAAGAAGAGAGTGACCCTCAAGAAATTGAGGAACTACATTGTATTATGAGGGCTAGGACTTCCACGTCCCAGGACATATGATGAGGCAATGTCAACTCCAAAATATCCTTTCTGGAAAGAGGTATAAATAGTGAAATAGAGTCCATCATACAAAACCGCACTTGAGAGTTGGTTGGTCTTCCACCATGAAATAAACCTCTCGGGTGCAAGTGGATCTTCAAAAGGAAGTTAAAGGTTAATGGATTTATTGATAATCGTAAGGCATTGTTGGTAGCTTGAGAGTGTCAACAGAAAGAAGGCCTTGACTTCTTACTCACAAGTTACGAGAATTACTTATATAAGGGTTCTCATTGCTATAGTTGGAGTCTATAACCTAAAAATCCATCAAATGGATGTAAGAATCGCCTTTTTGAATAGTGAGTGAAAAGAAGAGATGTACTTGAAACAACCTGAGGGGTTCGTTGTTCCAGGGCAAGAGAGTAAGGTGAGTAGACTTGTTAAGTCTCTAAGGCTTAAACAAGCACCAAATCAGTGGCATGTCAGGTTTGACAATGTTATGTTGTCAAATGGATTTAATGTTAACGAGTGTGATAAACGTGTCTACATTAAGAACACATCAAATGCATATGTGATAGTATGTCTATATATGGATGGCATGCTGATAATGGGAAGTACTCATGATATCATCATGAATACTAAGAAATGTTGACAAGAAACTTCGATATGAAGGACTTGAGAGTTGCAGATGTGATACTGGGGATTAAGATATCTAAAATACCTAATGGACTTGTGTTTTTACAAACTCATTATGTTGAGTCTGTCATGAAATATTCAATGTCTTTGAGAAAGTCCAGATAGAACTCCAGTTGACCTATGTATGCACTTAGCCAAGAATATAGGTGAACCAGTGGACCAATTGACATATTCTCAAGTGATTGGAAGTATGATGTATATAACCAACTGTACACGACCAGATTTAGCATGTGTAGTGAATAAACTGAGTAGGTTCACGAGTAATCCAGACAATAATCATTGGAAAGCCTTAAATAGGTTGTTAAGGTACATGAAGTACACTATGAGTCTGGGATTACGATATGCATGATATGCAACAGTATTAGAAGGATACTGTGATTCCAACTGGATATCAGATACAGAAGATACGAAGTCCACTAGTGGATACCTATTCAGGATTGGTGGTGCTGTTGTGTACTGGAAGTCTATAAGACAAACATGCATAGATCGTTCCTTAATGGAAGATGAGTTTATAGCATTGGATAAGGCTGGAGAAGAAGCTGTATGGCTTAGGATTTCCTTAAGGACATTCCATGTTGGCCTAAGCCAGTGGCTGCTATCAGCATACACTGCGATAGTCAGTCGGTTATAGGATGGGCACATAGTAGAATGTATGATGGTAAGTCTCGACACATACACCCTAAACATGATACCTTTAAACAATTGATCTTTAATGGTGTGATTTCCATCATTTATGTACAATCGAATGAGAATCTTACGGATCCGCTTACAAAAGATTTAGCTAGAAATTAGATGTCAATATTGACAACCGAAATGGGACGTAAGCCTAGTACGCATGTTTCCTTGTAATGGAAACCCAACCATGTTGACAAGAGATCCCAAGATCATGGTTCAAAAGGGATAACTAAGTTATAAGGAACAGTCTATCACTTACCCATTCTGTTTGAATAAAAGGGCTATCTGTAGAGGGTGTGAGGTTAAGCACAGATTTTAACGATTCCTATATCTTGATATTCAAGTGGGGTAGGGCATAATACTCTTGATAGGAGGTCTCCTATGTAAGTGCGAAGTGGGGCCGCTTTTATGAGAATTTTCAGGCTATTCTCTAAAGCACTTTTGGAAACCAAGTGTTGTCCAGGGCCGAGATGGACACAACCATGAGAACCGAAAGGTGCTTGGGGATAAATTGTGTGAATGATGTTGTCTTGGTTCACTCTAAATACTGAACAGTTTAAGACCTAGTTACTGATTAGCCGAGTAAATTCGATAGTACTTCAGTAAGGCAGGTTCAAGCCCAGAAGCTACATCTTCTAATGTAATATTTTTCTTTCTGACTCCTCTTCAGAGTCTGCATTTGCATTTGCATTAATTTTCATTCATGTGGAGGATTTTTGGAGATATAAGCCATATCCCATGAAATAAGGGATTAAAACATGTGTTGAAACAGTCAACTTTAGCCCAAATTTCGAATATGCTCAGGTGTGATTCACCGGGATCTAAATACATCTAAAAATACTACTCACGGAGTAGATGAGGTTTGGCTTTGGAATCACTCGATTCGGATATCGAGTGAATGAGAAAATAATTCCTAAAGTTGGTTGAAAGGGTTGTAGGAGAAGGGAGTTGAAGGGGGAACCACACTCCATTCTCCCACATTGGAAACTTGAGTGTTGGGAACCCAAGTAATAAGAGCTTGAGTGTCTTGTATGGATGTTCCCCAAAGGGCAAAACACATTTGTGTAGGAGGGAGGACTTAGAAAATTCGACACGCACGCGCCGCCGCTGCCTGTCCGGGTCGGTTCTGGTGTTGCTAGTAATTTTTTGGGCAAAATTTCTTTAGGAAATTAACCAAAATTCATTTTTGGCATGTGATTGTGTCATCCGACCAATTAGAATTCAAGAATTTATATGATTGAGTCATCCGACAAATCAGAATTCAGGCGATGCGTCATCCGACCAATCATAACCGAGATGTGAGTCGGCTAAGAGTGTAAGGCGTGTGACTTTTCCAAGGGGTAAAGTCATCCGACTTTGATGATGTGAAATTTGAGTATTGACTCCTCCTCTCCACTATATAAAGAACCTCATGGATGAAGGTTTAAGCATCGAATTTTCTCTTCTGTCTTCCACTACAAAGAGTCTCTCATATAGATCTAGTTCTTGAGTCGATGAGAAGTCGGAGCACTCTATAAGTTCGCCGGAGCTCGGATTTTTAAAGTGCCTCTAAATCCGAAACGTGAAGCCGTTGTATCTTGGAAGATAGTTGCTACTAACGTGGGCACCATGCCGGAGCAATTTGTTTTGAGGAACGAGTATGTGTTCACCTCGGTTTGATCTCTAGTCCTTTATTTTATGCATGGCTCTTTTATTTTTCATTGTTCGAGTCAGATTTGTACGGCAATAGTTATTTTGTAAGATTTAGTTAATAAAACGAGTTTTTCTTTTCGTGTTATTCATTTTAAGTTATTATTTTTCCGTAATTACTTCCGTTAATTACGGATCCGTTTCGTAACTCACTCCACATACGATACACTTTCCTAACATAAATTGGATACTTTGGGAAGGTAAAATTTGGTGTATCAACGGATTGATAACCTTATTTGTCAAAAAGAATGAGTACGTCTTTTAATAATTCCAATTGAATTGCCCTCGTGAATCTTGTTCGTACTAATAGATAAAGAATAAGAAAACTCCGATGTATTTGTTACGGAATGAAGAAGAAGAAGAACTGGGAGGTTACAACTTTTTCGATATGTTAGGAGAATTCACTACAAAAACATAATCTTGTTGTGACAAACTTCTAGTGACAATTGATAAAATTATCACAAATATTATTTCTTGTGACAATAACATTGCTTGTCACAAGAAACTGCATTGATCAGTGACAAAACATGAACATTGTTACCAATATTCGTTAGTTTGTCACCAAAAAAAAAAGATTTCAGCATAATAATATATGTCATGTTTTAGCACAAGGCTTTAGTGACAACATCTTTTGTATTAAAAAAAAAGGTTAAAGGTTGTAAATGACTGTTTTTTAATCTAAAATGAGGAAAAATGACAAGAAAAAAAGATAGTGGTTGAAAATGACAAAAACGCATGTTACTACATGTGTTACTACATGTTGCTACAACCACATGTAGTAACAAACGAGTTTTTGTCCTTCTCAACCATTTTTTTTCTTGTCTTTTTTTCCCATTTTGTATCTTATTTTGTCCTTCTGTCCTCTGACCCCTAAAAAAAGATAATGTTCTTATTTTTATTTTTTCACCGGGCTTTGGTGACAAAACCTTGTCATATAAGCACGTGCAATAAAGAAGCGGTATCCGAAAAATAGAAAAGACGCGCGATTTCTCACAGGTGAAAATGGAAACTCAATCGATGCTCTCGTTGAGCTTAAGCTCATCCTAGTGGTAAGCCACTAGGGCTTACCCTGGCCTCCAGTGGGAGGTCCAGGGTTCGATCCCCTCCCCTTCCTTTCCTTTCGTTTCCGGTAAAAAAAAAATCGATGCTCTCTTTCTAACCCTAGACCGCCACCGCAGATCGCTTCCTTCCTTCCACAGTGAGTAGCCGTCGACGGATTTCCTCCTTTCACGATCGAGCCACCGCTGACCGATTTCCTCACTTCCAGATCGAGATTCTCCTCCCATACTCACCTCTTGAGCTATGGTGCGTTTTCATTTCGATTTTTCAGAATTTGGACGATAATATTTTTTTCAGTTGAATTTTTGAAGAGCGGGGAGGATGTGGAATCTTAAGATTGCCGATACAAGAAGTACGTTGCTGAGAAGGTTGAACGGTCATCTAGGCAGGGAAGAGTCGGAGTATGACCCGAATCTCGGGTCGCCAAAAGATATAGCCAAAATCGAGAAGGCTAGAGAGGATTTATGCATCAATCGATTCGAGAAGAAGCATAACTGTGATCTGCTCATGGCATTCAGGTTCAAGCATCTATTTATAAACTTTGGAATTTTTTTCCCCCTTATTATTATTATTTGGATATGAATGGGCAAATGTTTTCTGTTGATCTCAAGTTTTTATTTAAATTTTTTGATGTTCTAAATAATCTTTTTCAACTGACGAGGTATTTTAGGATTTATTTATGTTTCAGCTGCTTTCATAGCTACATGAGCCTGGAATTTTGATTTGCTTTCCCTGGGTGGTAGGGAAGGGGTTGGAGAAGCTAAAGTATATTCAACTATAGGTTTCGGTAGGACTACTAATCTGATTCAAATCAACAATTTTTGTCTCTTGTTTGTTTCTCTTCATCTACAAAAGGATTTGGTGTATGCTTACTAGAATCTCTACTTAATGTTTTTGTTGTCTTTTGCTTTTCTTGTATGCATGTACACTCAAGAGTTCTGTGATTAGAGTGAAGGAAATATTAAATAATGATAATGATTACCATGCTTCCATTGAAAAATGTCTTCATATTTACATCACAAAAATTATTACAATAAAAGAGTTGTACGGTCTGGTATGGAGTTTAGCTTTTTTCTAAGCCCTTTCAAGAGTGGTTCCTTTTCTGGCTATTACTTAGTACTTTTATAATTTGGATGTCTTTTTTCTATCATTTACTGTTACTAATTCATGGCTTGTCTTGCACATGGAAATGCATGTAACTTTAGTCATCATATGATAGAAGCAGATTTTCTGATTTGTAATCTCCGTTTCAAATTTATGGATAATGTTACCTATTATGCCATGTGATTGTCTTAGCTAATTTGTCGATAATGTTACGTATTATGCCATGTGTTGTGAGATTTTTTTCTTTTAGCCAACTCTTCGTTATTTGTGTATGATCATCAAGCTAGTAATCTTAATTTTTGGATCAGAACTTTTGACATATGTCCCTGCTGCACTGTTTTGATAATAAATCACATTGCAGTAGCTAATTATATAACTAACGTGTGAAGATTCACAAAGAACAGGTAAGAGACTTGCTAGTGTATCATCTGGAAGGAGGCTACAAATGGGCTTGTGAGGAAACTAACAGTCCCAGGTAGACCGCCAATTCAAATTCGTGAAACATCATACGGTGTTATCACCGTAGCAGGACCCACTGAGCATAGAAATGGAACTGCTTGGATCAAGGGTTATTGAGCAGGGCTTTTGGAAGTACAAACATGAGCAGTCAGTCCAGGTTGTCCATGTTGGAAGTACAAACATGAGCAAGAACAGGTAATACTTGCTATCTGCCTGCTTGGCCTCAGTTGGTCTGCCTAGGTCAGTTTATAAAGTCTGATATGTTGTCATGTTTGCTGCATGCTGTCTTGGTTTGACTCTGCAACCTGAATCTGTGTTATACTAGTGGCTGTTCTTATATGCTTAAGTTTATGCATCACATTTTACTTTAGTTTCCCTGCTAAGCTTTTTTATTTTGTGCAGCTATGATCTGCTTCAATTCAGCTTTAATGGCTGGTCTAATTGCCAATATGACTACATGAACAATATGCCTACTAACCACAGCTCAAAAAATTGGGGAATTCGGTATATTTCTGACTCAGACATTCCTTCTTAAATAAAGTAAGGTACGTAGCTTCTGCTTCTTTTTGGTCCTTTTTCTTGTTTTATGCTTTAGAAAACAAAGTCACTCGAGGAAACAAGAGAGTCTTTGCAGCTTTGGCTTCCTAGAGAGGAGCGGGATCCAATTAATCCATTACTGGTAAGACATTGTTGAAAATACTTGGATGATTAATCCAGCTAATACTTGATGATTATCTCCTCATATTGTTGACAATGCTTGGATGATTATCTGCTTTTTTACTTACTGGCATGCTTTTTTTGGACAGGTTGATTTTGGGAAATCTGGAAACATGATGACACTGTAAGTTTATGTAATTATCAACTCCTCAGTTTCTTTATCATTTTGCATTCAAGCATTTTATACAATTCATGTCTAACTCTAGATCTTCTATCATTCTTTTTCAGATATCTGGGCTGATGCAAGCTATTCTATACATTTTGATAATGGTCTCAGCTAAGAACCATGTATTCAGGTAAAGCTACTTTTTTTCTTTTAACTAATACTCTTTATAATAATTTTCTTCTATTTGACGTTTCTTGTGTTTGCAAGACTTCTACTTTGATCAGGTGGAGGATAATCAGAAATAACATCTCATGACTACTTAGATATAGCTCCAATTCAAGGTGGTGGTAAAGCTGTTGATGCCAAAAAATCCAATATTTGGTCATTTTAAGATTTCCTTAAATGATTATGTGTTTATTAATTCTGAAGAAGAAAAAGTCATGTGACTTGTATGGATGATACGATACGATCTGCTGTTAGTATGAAAAAAAGATTAATAGAATGGTTGATCACTTCTCCATGGTGGTTTTAGATTCTCAGCGATGGCTTCATTTAACAAAAGATGGTCTCTTGAAAATGAACAAATTATCAAGTGACCTGTGACTTGATTGCTTGCCTGCCTGCTGAAGCTGGTCATTATTCATTATCAATTGTTGTAATGTAGTGCTATGGTGTATGGTTTATTATCAATTATTATTTATTTTTTGGTGTTTTTTTTGAGTGCATTGGTTGGTGCATATGACTGAATTTTTTGAGGTGGATGTTAAGCTTTTGTATATACTTAAAATGATGGCTAATAATTGTTTAATGGTTTATTTTATGTAATTTTTTTTCCCATTATCAGTCCTGTTATCATTAACAACTTAATTCTTGTGTTTCGGGCCATTGTGTGTGTCATTTTTCTGCATTTTAAATCTGTTTCTTTTTTCTCTCAAGACACCATTCACTTCTAGTACACTAAGCTAGTACATAGCTAGTTTGCTCTAGTATGTATTCATCACCATTCAAGAGGTAAGAGTTGATTACATCAAAGGGGTGAGAACCCCATTGATCTAATTTACGGTCTCGAGAATTACAAAATGCTTTGTCAAGTTTGAGTCTTTATATGCTGAGTTTGTATGCTTTGAATCATCTTGTTAATAAGCTTGCAAACTGCTCTGTAATCAAATCTTTTAATCATGTCTTACCTTCTATATAATGTTAGAGATCAGAGTCTCTTTTGTATCTGTTTGTTACATGAACTTGTTGCATGTTGTATTGTTTGAGCAGTCTGCCTGCTATCTACTAACTACTTTTTCAGCATCTCTATCTTCTTTTTGGTCATTGATTAGGTTTGATATTGAGAAAACAAAGCAAATGGGGCCTGATATGATTCAATGGACGAAGGACTTTGGTGCTGTCACGATACTGAAGGTAAAATTTAAGCATTGTTATTACAATCTCAAAGGAACAGAGTGTCTCTGCAATCTGTTTTGGTCAATCTGATTTTGAGTATGTGTGCAACCTCTGTTGTTAGTCCAAGTCAATTTAGTTTGGTCCTAGGATTCTGTCTTGCTGTTTTGCATATATGATCAAATTTTGAAGTACAATCTGTGTACTTAGCTGTGTTCTAATTCTATCTTTAACATCAGGTACGGTCTATCTGTTACACATGTTCAGGTTCAGGTTTCGATGGTTTAACATTAGATTAAGTCTTCGTTTTAGTACTTGTTTGGCATGAGTTTAGGTTCTGTATTTGATCTGAGAAGTCTATGTAAAAAATGCTTATTTTATGCAGATCTCAAGTTCAGATCAACAACATAAGTACATAAGCATTTTTTGCTCTAGATGCAAAGGTCATTAGATTCAGAGTCATATTGCAAATGCATCACATTTTCATTGACAGAATTGCATGGTACTGTATATTTTTCATGCACTTGGCATACTCCCAAGTTGCATTTTGCTTTATGTGTGATATTCATATGCATACAATGTGTAGTTTGTTGGAAATAAAAAACCTTTCAGCCTTCTTGTGTTTGATAAAATATGATTTAGCATCATTTATTTAATTTTTGGTATTTTTTTAGAAATTTTTAGAGTTGATGTTAAGTTTTTGTATATTTATAAATGATTCTTAATAATATTTAATATTTTATTGTGTGGTATATTAACTTTTTATTCTTTTATAGTGTATGTGTATATTTTTTTATAGGCTGTTGATTATTAATATTATTATTATTATTATTATTATTATTATTATTATTATTTTTCTATTATTTGAATAATTATTAATTATTAATTAATAATAATAATAATAATTAGTATTATTAAAATATGTCTTCTAGTGACAAAGCATTTGTGAATATTAACCGTTAATGTAAAAATGTGTTTATACCCGTTAGTGACAACAACACTAAATTAGTGATAAAATGTCATTATTTTGTGACAAAAATTTTGCCAAATGAAATACTTTACGGTGAGAAATCTGAATGTTTGTCATGAAAAGCTTTGGTGATAAAAATATGAGATTCGTCGCGACTGAACTTCTCTAGTTACTAGTATCCTGATTGTCACAATAGGCACCTTTACCGACACTGCACACACAACAAACGCCGTGACAAAAAAATTCGTCACGAAATTTTTTACTGACAAAAATCAGCACTTTTCGCGACAAATTCGTTTGTCACGAAACAGTTTTTTTGTAGTGAAATCCAGTACATAATATGTATTGGAAAACGGAAATTCGGTTCGCCCCGTATGTAATATGTCCTGGAAAATATCCCTCGCCCCATATATAATAAATTTTGAATTTCGAAAGTCAGATTCAGTAGATAAGATACCCGGGAAGACAACATCCAGTATGTAGCATGTACGGGATAGGCTTCTCGCCCCATACATAAATAATTCCAACCGTTATATACTGAATATAGTATGTAGTATGTAATGAATTGACCTTTCCGGTATACATTATGCACCTAAAAATCCACTCGCCCGTATAGACATAGCCGTATATGATATATTATATACGGAATAAGCATATTCCCAGTACATATTATGTATTTATTTGCTTTATTCTGTAGCTATATATCCATAAGACCTGTTTTCGGCCCCGTATATAAACAACCTAAAAAAAAATAGTCAGACCCTTAACAAGGCCTGACAAAAAAATTTCCCCGAATATACCAAGTACTAATGAGTATGTAGAATAGAAAGTACTAATGAGTATCTAGAATATATAAATTGTGTGTAGGTGTATTTATTATTCCCATTGTTATGTACTCAATACAATGAAGCACTACAAGAAAAATGAGAATTTGTGACGGAATAAAATGTAACGCTTCAAAATTCGTCACTGTATAAAATATTTTGTGATGAATATTTTTTAATCCTCACAGATAAGTATTTCATAAACTCTTATCAGTTTTCTACACAAACGCGTCACGGATAGCTTCCTCTTCCGTCACAAGAATAAATTGAATTTTTTCGTCAATCATATTCTTTTTCATATAGGTGAGGAATATATGAATTCATCACCAATTATTTAAATTATAAAACATATGTGAGGAAATATTTTCGTCACAATAAAAAAAAACAAATCAATAATAATTTCCACCAAAATTTAATTTGGAAGACACATAACCCTTTCCCTCTTTTTTTTCGTCAATTTATTCATTTCCTCCTTTTTTTCCTTCTCTTCCGCCTATTTATTTTTTAGCTTCGGTCCAAAAAATATATATGATCTTTTATTTTTGACGGAAAAATAAATACGATATTCTAATAAATATATATAATATCTATATACTTAACCCTTGAAAACCTAATCGCTATTGTGTTGTTGATTATCGTAGAGCAATTCAAGATAGAAAAGTGAGAAAACCAAATCGATCAAGGTCGCTACGATCAAATGGTTACAACTTGAGAAAAACGGCAGTATCAGGTACGCAAATCGCTAATGATGGAGTGTTTAGAAGAAACATAAATTTGTGCTTCATTCTCTCTGTTTTTTATGCGTTCAAGGTTAATTTAAAATTAATCTCCTCTTTTATATAACTGGAAATGATGATCATAAATATCAATTGGGTAGTCCCAGCAGTATGAATAAAAAAAGGAGGCAGAAGCTTTTTTATATATATATATATATATGTATGTATATATATATAAGGTTTTTGTGTATGCTTTGAAAGTTCGATTTCGCCTAATGACGTGTAGCCATAATGTTCGAATGTGGTTAGTTTCAATTTCAAAATAATTTCAAGACATTGTTCTAAGCATTTGCCTGTTTTATAAAAATGCAATGTTTGATCTTTAATGTTGGTCAGAATCTTGAGGATGTTCTAACATATTTCTTTTTCTCCATATTGCTTTATACCGTGATATTTTGTTTGCACTTTACAGTAATTCTTTGAGGATGTCATGTATATATTGTTGCATCTCTGTTTCCGTGTGTCAAAAACAATATTCTTGTATGATATGATGGATTTGTGTGTGATTGGTGCTTGGTGTGAAAAGGGAGGGGTAAAGTGTAGAGTGGTGTGATGAATGGTGTGTATATGTAGATATATGAATTGGGTAATCCAGTGAATTACTTTTCGGTAAAATTGTTGATTTTATCTGGATTCGAGTTTTTCTATGATTTAGGTGAGCGGGACTTATGGTGCGGTTGTGAATTGTGTTGGCGTGTAGGTGTTTTTCTTTTCTTTCAATATTGGTTTGTGCATATTGGTGCTTTAATGTAGCTCTAAAACCTCTCAAAACAGTCTGAAAAATTTGCTCCAGTTTAGCTCATCATAAGATGAGTTCTTGATCATTTAAGTGTCCTTTTCAAGCTCCAAGAACTCCCTTATATACTCTTCATATCTGCTTGAATTTCTCCGGAAACGCAGCCCTCAAACTGTTCTTAAAACAACTCCAAAATAGCCATACCCATTCGGCTCCAAAGTTGTCAAAACAAAGCCGATAATCTGCTCCATTGTCATCAACTATGCAGCCTATTTGACCTCATTTTCATTTCAGTTCAAGGCTGTATTATAGCTCAATTTACTCCAAATTTTAAGCTCAAAGTGGAGCCTATAATACTTTCTGAAAACCTGCTCTAATGCAACTCTATAAATGCCTTAAAAGGAAACATTGAAATCAGCTCAAAGCTGTCCCAAAAATCTGCTTCAGTTTTGCTCCACGTCTTCTTAACTTTAGGATGTTTCTTGATCATTGAAGTGTCCTTCTTCAAGCCGTAAGAACTCCACCATATTCCCTTCATATTATGCTTCAAATTAAGCTTTTAAATCCTTTTAAATAACAGCTCAAATTCTTAACAAGGAGCTCATCATCTTCGATTAAACCCAACATAAATGCAAATTCAATTTGATGGTTGTTTGGTTTCAAAATTTAAGAGACTATCATAGATGAAGGTTATTTGGTAGGATTCTCGGCATTAAACGGAATTATATTTATTTAGGAAATTGGTAATGGATACTCCTATAAGACTGTTCACATTATTGTACTATTATACATTTGTAGCCTTGATTATGATATAAGTATATGTTCCGCTATTTTAATGTTTGCTCTTGTCCATGTTTGTAGCATTGTTTGGCTCATTCAAACACTAATGGATAGACGATGGATTTTAAATCGGAATCGACTTAGTAAGGAGTATATTGATGGAGTTCAATCGATCATTGATATTGCTCTGAAAGGAACGAGATTTTGTGTACTTGTAGGATTTGTAGTAATGTTACAGGTCGGTGAATATTTTCTTATGCAGAAATCGCAATGAAAAATGATAACAATAGAAAAAAAACAGAATATCCCCATAAGGGCGGTTCAAGACCGTTCATACAACATGCTAAGATGGTCGCCAAGGTAATTTTTTCCTCTTCCGCTACTTAACACTATTTCCCACGTAATGGATCTTGGATTTTATTTCATGCATTTAGAATGGAGAACAATTTTCGATGATCGATAATTGGGAGACTCTTCACAAAGATAAAAATAAACAATGGGTCCAAAATAATGCTCGAGAGAAATATGTAAGTACTTTAAAGTATTGTTTTCTTATATACATACCTATATACTAGTTGCTTGTTTCTTATGTGATATAGAATGTCGTGATTGTTAATATATGTTCTCATCATTACCTTTTGATGTTCATGAAAATATTTGTTATTTGATAACTTGCTGGAAGAAATATTTTGAAAATATATGATATATGCCATTTCAATATATCTTTGTCCACTTCATTTATGCTTCCCTTCTTCAAAAGCATAGCCCCTTCTTCTCAGCAAATTGCATGGAGAAATACAAAGCAGATTAGATATTTTATTGGTGCTTGAGTAAGGTTATGAATTTTTTGGAAAGGTTGTTTCGGTATCGGTTCTTTTTTTTGTCTTGATTTTTTACACATCTTGATGATAAGATTGTGGTCATTGACTTGCTCGATAGATGAAACGAATGCGGAATAGACTCTTGGGCGCAAGAGGAGACTTATTTATGGTATAGCTTCCTTTCTTTTTAACGCGTGGAAACCAGCAAATCATTTGGCACATCTTCTACGGCTTGAAATATGATTTTGCTGAAATTCAAAATCAAGTTACCAGCAACAAATTTTGACTATGCAAGAGAAAAATAAGTTACTGAGAGCACATGTGAAAGCCCTCTTGACAATGCATAGAAAGAGTAGCGGCGATTCTAATGAGCCTAACAACTGTCAAGATGATGATGATGATCCCTATGACGATGAGTTGTATGATCAACTTTATGGTTGATTTTCAAATGTATTTTTTTTCTAGCATGATTAGAAATTTGCAAATTTTAGTTTATCGAAATACTGAATTTATGAATCTCTAATACCTTTTTTATGTTTTGATTTTGGAACTTATGCATTTTTTGGGAGTAATTTATTTCCAAGGCATTATTGGTCATTGTATTGATCAGGAAGATATCATTGTTTACATAACCACATTGGCTGACAAACTAGTGGTTAAAATAAAAACATTAAGTGACAAATACTTCGTCATATATACCTACTTTAAGCGATGAATATTTTATCACATATCATAAAATTTGTAATGAATTGGAGGTCTCAAATTGCAATATATTTTATATTCGACTATTTTAGGTGACAAATCAGTCATCACATAAACTTGCAATACGTGAGAAGGTTGTGGCGTCACTTATTTAAGACAAAAGTGACGACATTGTCGTCACTAAAGTACATAAAATGACCAAGTGCAAAATGAAATATGTGACGAAGTGTTTCTCACATATGCAACAAAAAAGTGAGGAATGATAAATTCCTCACAAAATACATTTTGTGACTTATGATAGGTGACGACCTTAGTGACGCGTGAATTTCGTCACAGATAACTAAATGTGACGAAATTTACTCATTATGTGATGAACATTGGTCGTCACAAAATGTCATTTTTCTTGTCCAAAATCTGTTGTTTTGTCTGAACGTATAAGATTATGGTGTAAGAAAAAAGCCGTGTGTTTTCCAAGCAAGTTATATATAAACGTCAATCGTAGGAACACATGCATCACAATTAGACAGATAATTAAGTAATTAGTAACTGCGGAAAGAATTTTTAGGTAAACACTCTTTATCTTCTAGCAATAGCTGTTATATATGATAGTAATTAGTACATGATTTTGAGGTTCTAACTAATCTAGACTAAGATTTGTGACACATAAATAGTAGAAGATTTGACTGATGTTTAGTGTCTGTCTATATTTTCGACCTTAATTAGACTGTTGTCACTTAAGGCACCTGAAAACAAAATCAAACCTACACAGCTGTAAGCCATGCATTAATCCGATTTCTGAAAATTAACTTTTACAAGTTCTGAGTAAAGAGTTTTTGCATGGTTATGGGAATGTTTCTAAACAAGTATTGATGATTCTTTCACCATGAATCATCAGTTAAGAAATGAGTATGTATGTAAGAAAGAATATGGTTTATATCGTAATCATTAGGATAATTATATGTCGTGAAGCTCGCTTTGATGTATTCTAATTTTTATAAAACACCCAAAAGCAATGTTTATATATATATAATTGGCGGGTCCAAAGGGGTCCCATAACCCTCCCCTTCTCGCAGAAAAAAATAACAAAAAAACAAAAAGTTAAAAGAATTTGTTCACCGGCTTTTGAATTTATTTTATTTTTATTTTTATTCTTATTTTATTTTTGGTGTGGATCGACCACGGTTAATATATAGTGATGATGTATGGGCCCTCCGGATCGGGTAAAATACTGTTGGGCCAGGCCCATCTCACTATCATCATTATTATGGGATGCTGAGCAGAATTCCCCTAGGCCCTGAGCAGAAAATAAATTTTGAGAAGAACTAGCAGAGCAGGACTCTGCCACGTTCTGAGCTGGACGACGACTCTGCCACGTTTTGAGCAGAACGACCAAATAACTGTTAGCGATAGGGACGTAACCGTTTACAACGTGGATAAAGTCCCACGTATTACAGTACTCAAGAGAACCGATGATAACTCCCCATTATGGCAGGGGAGATTATCATCACGATCTAGAGGTATAAAAGGTGAATCCTGAACTATGAGAGGGACTTGATTCCAATTCTATACTTGAATTGGATACGTAGGCAGCTCTCTCAAAGAGTTCAGTCCAAGTTTATACAGAGCCCTATTTGTTTAGATACTTTTTTCCTAACTCGAATCATTTAACCATCCGTTTACATTTTGGAGCATAATCAATGTACTTGCCCCTCCCGGAGACATAAAGATCCGCCTCTGGTATCCCCTAATAGACGTATAAAGAAATGAGTCAAGATTTCAGGGTAACCTTTTTTAGGGGTTTCATTACAAAAGTTAAGAGACCAAAGTCCGTTTTTCTTGTGAGACGGGGGCTCCTCATAGACATTATAAGTTGAATTATGACGGTAGTGTTAGGCAGGGTCGTGCTGTTTAGGGGGGGAGGGGGGTTGTTCGGGATGATAAAAGGTACCTTTATTATTGCCTTCGCAGAAGCCTTTGGATATGGGGATGTTATTGAAGCAGAAGCTAAAGCCCTTCTTTGTGGAATTCACTTGTGTATCGAGATGGGTATATATGATTTGGAGATTGAGACGGATTCGAGCCTGCTCCACCACATGAACCACCACCACAATGCGATCAGATGGCCTCTTATTCACACAATTGGGAAGATTGTTCACAGGGTGCATCATTTTGCTATGAATATATCACACATTTTTCGAGAAGAATACACAATGGCTTATGCATGTGCAGACATGCAAGTTTCTGCTCTCACAGTCTTCACTTATGAGAACGATTTGCACGTCGATATTCGCCTCGCCTTCAGAAAGGTTTGCTTAGAGTTCCGACGCTTTGACGTGGACGGAACCCTTCATCCTCATGAAGGGTGTCAAACATGTGGTGGTGCTTTCATACTATTTTTTTATACCATTTACTGCTTTGTGGAGTGCTGTTGGTGTGCTCTCTTTCCTCTTCGCAGATGTTAATGAGTTGGGTTCAAAGTCTGGAAAGAATACTTGTACGCACTCTTCATGTATTGGAGGGCACAAACAAGGTTATATCGATTAATTTTTTTTAAATCCTCTTGATTCACACCTCCCTGCATATAGATGTATAGTTATTGGATTTTTTGTGATATTTGAATTGGAGATGTGGCTCTGAAGGAGAATTGCTAACGATAACATGGGAACATGTTACATGTTGTCTAGAGCACTTAAACGCGCCCTTCATTTTTTGGAGGGTGAAACCAGGTTGTATTTTGGTCTTTTTTTGCTCACAACCCCATATAGTTTGTTACTTCGAAATGATACGCTGTTGGTGTCCTCTTTCTTGGAATCTACAGAAGATCATTTCTCGAAGACGACCACACTTGCATGATTCATACTGGGCACCGGGTTATTGGTCATGGATGTCAAAGTTAGATTGGCGATACAAATTGGACACACCCTTCACCTTGTGGAGAATGCAAATCGGATTCTTTGAAGGTACTTTTTATGTATGATGACAAAACGAATTTTACTGGACTTCTGCATCATTTTTTAATTATTTTTTTATTTTTATTTTTTGCCGGGATACGAAAGGCCTAAATACTACGGGGGAGAGGATTCGAACCCGGGTCTCCAAACACGGGAGCCTGGGTAGGCCCTAGTAGCGACCACTAGGGTATGTACCTTGGTACGGACTTCTGCATCATTAATTTTTGTGAGGAGCATTGAGAAATGGAGACATTATGCTCGGATGACTTTTCTGGTAATTTGGGATTTCTTCTTTATTGACATGATGTGGGGAGTTGGATGGGATCATGGATGTGGAGAATGATGGCCGTATTACAACATATAAATGGCGAACAAGGTCGTATCCAATGAGGAATCTGGTCAAATCAAATTCGGTCTTGTTCCTAGTTTAGGTCAACAATATTACTCAAGACAGTGATTTGTCATATCACCAACTTTACAACTACTATGCACAAATGATAGTTTACAATATACAAAAAGATAACTGAGCTAAGATCCGACCGATTACTTTCTAACCCTAACTCGTATCCGGAAGTGACTTCGATCTACTATAATGTTCTTGGAATTGGTTGAAGTGTGTCGTTTCCTAATTTTGGAGACTAGATACTATGCAGTAATCTAATACCCTATGTCAGAATCAACAGTACACTGACCAGATTTAACACGGTCTTTTCTCTATGAGATGCTCAACTTACGATGATAAACCTCACACGCAAAACTCAGTCTAAATACATATGTAAAGACGATGTGAGAACTACGATTATCGAGTCGCGAATTCAATACAAGACATTAGTCATAAGTTATTGAACAACAACAATCCAAGAATCTAACAATCAACATATCAAAATACTTCAATCAATGATCTAGGGTTCGATTTCACGGATCTTCACAAAACTTGGCTATTGGATGATTACCTACTCATTATACTGTACGAAGCACAAGAAATCATCATCAAACGAAACATGCATCAAGATGACGTCAAGATATCTTCTAGATCTTTTGGATTACAACAATTTTAGCTTAAACTAAGCTAATATATTTACAAATATTAAGCTAAACCTAAGAAAAGCTAAAAAACAGGAAAAAAAAAACGATGAAAGAGATGAAGACCATGGGTTTCTCCACCCAAAAAAGGTATTTATAGTGGATTGGGGAAACTGAAAAAACAGGCTAAAGAACGCGCCTTGCACTATAGGGCGTGCAATCTAAGAAGACTCCTGAAAAAACAACCTCCCAGCACTCTGAGGCGCGGCTTGTCTGTATGAGGCACGTGCCTTGGACACATCTTTAGTAAATCAATGATAACTTTTTGTGTAGACCTCCGATTTGAGTAATTCAAAATACGTTGAAAAGATAATTAAATTGTATACAATTTTCCTAAGGATGTACATCCTAGAAAATAACTTCAAGGTAGACCAAAATTCAGATGAAGTGAAGGTAGAGTTAAAACACCAACAAGTTTTGATCCGTTTGAACTTTTAAGGTTCGGGCACACGCTCATATCCCCGTATCTCCCCTTCCGGTCATCCCTAATGCCTACTTCCTAAAAAATAATCACGGAAATATCAAACGTAACTCAGCAGGATACTAGGGTGACCGAGAACGCATCAAAACACTGAAACACGACTAGATTTCCTTACTTTACATCCTAAGTCTCGAAATGATAACAAGGTGTAAAATGCATAAAAATACAACTGAAATTCTATGGAAACATATAAAACGAGATATAAACGGGGTATTATCGCATAATAAATGATAGTCAATTTGACACTCATCAACTACCCTACTTAGCGTTTGCTCGCCCTCGAGCAAACATGAACGATTGAAAAAGAAAGATGAAGTTAGCATTGCTATCATGCATTTATTATATGAGCATCGCAATGGTAAATCACAAGAAACTACATAAATGCATATAAATTGAGTGCTACCTTGTATTGAGAATAGAGGATCGAGGTTACATCATAGACTTATACTTCATGAACATCACCACTAATCAAGGTCGATTGAAGTCTAGTAGGGTCGGGTAGGACATGAAATGTTGTAACGATAGGCCAAGGAAAAGGATGACGAAAGTGTCAGACATATTTTGGTTTTAATTGAAAGTGTCAGACTAGTTGTTATAGAGCAAAGGCAAAAATATGTCTAGATTAATTGTATAGGTTTGCTAGAGTTTGATCTTTGTATAGGTTTGATCAAACAAGCACTATAAAAAGAGGTCAGCTGACTTGCTCAGCAGACTTGTCTAAGTCAGTAGACTGTCTAGGAACCCGATGATGGTAGAAGGCTGAGGGTTCAAACTCAGTATTGAAGGCTAAGGGATCAAACTTAGTAATTAATGTCAAGGATATGGGATTAGAATTTAGGGAAGTCTGTGATGGCCTAAACTGATCACATATACCTTGTGAAGAAGGTCTAAGTTCCATTAAAGTTGAAAGGTGTTTGGAACTTGGTTATGTTCAAAATGGTGTATTCTAACTTCATAATAAAAAGTTAGATGAGAAGCAGTCAGCTGAAGTGTTTATCAAGACACAACAGACTAAAAGTCACCTGACAATCAAGGACATCAGCAGACTTATACATCAAATCTGCTGAATGTGTAATTCAATTAATCTAAGTTTTTCTGGAAGATTAAATGGATAAGGATGACTTACAAGCCTTGAATTAATTAGTCAATCAATGGCCAAGATGAAAAGAACGTTGTAAAGATTTTAGAGCCACATTAAATGGAATTATATCATTGGTTGACAGACTGGACTGTCAGAAGGACACTGTCAATGTCAGTCAGGTACAACAGAGGATATTCAGGAATTTTCAGATAATCATGTAACGGTTATCATTCAAATTCAAATTCAAATCAGAGGATCTACACCTATAAATAGAGGACTCCTGATTCAGATTGCAACACCAAGAATTCACAAGAAGCAACTAAGTTTTTGAGCAAGAATTGTGCAATCTGACCCTGCTGATACATAGAGCTTTAAATCTACTGATCAAGTTTTTCTTCAAGTGTTTTATGCAAATCAAGACTTATCCAGTTTACACACTTGAAGAACTTAGGCTACTAATTCATTCATCTTGATCAGAAGTCTACTGAAAGCAGAATCACTTTCTTGATTCAACCCTTTTTTTTCAAGAAGTTTGTTGAAGACAGAGAAGCACTTAGGTGTCAAGAACTGTTGTTGTGTGGTGGAGCTTGTGAAGAGGCAATCCTACCCTTCAAGGACCAGTGGAAGACATATGTGCAGTAATACCACCTGTTTCTAGTTTTCAGTTTGTGAAGCCATAGTCAATGGTCAAGGACAAACAGTTTGGGATTTTTGTAACTGCAGATCCAAAAGTCTCTAGTGAATTTCCTCCAACATCATAGGAGAAGAGTGAACTGACAAGATTACACCACCTGTAACCACTATAAATCTTGCCTACTTTACTTTATTGTATTTACTTTACTTGCATGCTTAACACATCAATCTACTGAACCAGCAACTGAATCACACTACATGCACTACTGAGTATCCAATACTTAGTATCATATTTGAAATAACTAGTAATAAGGCTTAATTTAATATATTCCACTGCAACAAAATCAAGAGCTTCAATAGTCAGCAGACTACTGACCTTGTTGAGTTTGTCAACTCCAAAAAGTTTTAAGTGTTAAGTTTATTCACCCCCCTCTAAACTTTACCAAAGCCTTTTTAAGGGACCAACAATTGGTATCAGAGCAGTGCTTCTGTTCTTAAGTAATCCTACTTGTTGTGCTTGTGAAAAATCTTTGCAAACTTCTTAAGTTTTTGTTTTTCAAAGTTTTGCATCATGGATAACAATCAGTATGCTAGGACAATGTTGATGTGTTCTGTTGATCGTTTTGATGAGTATAAGCCTCGTATGCAGGCTTATCTAGCTGCAACACATGATGAAATGATGGATGTGCTGACTAATGGACCACTTGAGATCACTAAAGTCATAACTGTTGATGGCCAAAATCAGACTATCATAAATCCAAAGAATGAATGGGGTGCTGAAGATATAAAAAGGGAAAACTTGAACAATATTGCTATTGACATTATCTACAGAACCTTGGATAGAAATATGTACATGAAGGTGAAAGATTGTAAGACTGCCAAAGAACTATAGGAGAAACTACAGCTTATTTGTGAAGGCACAGATGCAATCAAGAAGAACAAGATCAGTGTGGCCAAGCAAAATTTTCAAGAGTTCAAAATGAAATCAAATGAGATAATTGAACAGATGGAATTAATGTTCAATGCAATTCTGGATGAACTCACCCTGCCGAATATTGTTTATACAAGAGAAGAGATCAATACCAGGATTCTCAAGGCACTACCTGCAAAAGAAGTATGGGAGATGAAGGTTATTGCAATGGAGGAGTCTAGAAGTCTACATGAGGAAGACACCTTCAAATTATTCTCTGATCTTAAGGCCTATGAATTCAGCAAGGATCTAGTTCCAAGTGCTGAAAAAGAAGCAACAAAGACAACTGCACTGGCTGCTGCACATGTTGAAGAATCATCAAATGTGCAAGATGATGTTTTGGGTGAAATGCAAGAGCAGATTGCCCTACTGACCAAAAGAATCAGAATTATGAAATCTGGAAAGGCATTCCAAGGAATTCTGGCAAGAAGTCTGCTGAGAAAATGGAAGAATCCAAAAAGGATCATGACTTTTTGTGCTTTTATTGCAAGAAACCAGGACACTTCAAACCTGACTATCCTGAATTGAAGCAAAAGAAGGATCCTGACTACCTGTGCTTTAATTGCAAGAAACCTAGACATTTTATACCTGACTGTCCAGACCTGCTGAAGAACAAGGGTCAGCAGAGAAGACCTGGCAAGAAAGCATTGGTTGCTGATGATGAATCAGGCTATGAGGTGGAATCAGAAAAAGGAACTGAATCAGATGACACAACACTCATAGCTGATATGGATGATTATGTTTTAATGGCTAATATGGATGAAACAGAGGAGGTATACAATTCTGTATCTATGAACACTCCTGCTAATAGTGATTGTGTGTCCACTGGTGGATCTAATCCTAAAATTTCTGACAATGAAGAGCCTCTAGATGCCCTCCTTAATCAACTGAGGATAATACAATCTGGTTATGAGATTGTGAAGGCTGAAAGAGAATTACTTCAAGCAAAAATTCAAAGATTAAATGCTGAATTAAGAATTCTCAAAGGTAAGGAGAAAGATTATCAGCAGAGTCAACATAAGCCTGTTGCATCTGCAGAAGCTGCTGAATCTACTGCACAATCTAGTTCCACAACAACATTCAAATCAGGAAAGCCTTATGGTGATAAAACATGCCTTGGATTTGAAACTCAACAATCCTCTAAGGGTGGATCAAGTAAGGGTGTTGAACCTACTTCCATAATTGGTCCTAAGTTTGTACCTACACAAGATCCAACTACTCAAAAGGTTGTTGAGGTAGTGAAACCTACTGAGAATGCTACAAAGAAACAAAATCAGAAGTCCAAAGGGACAACAGCTTCTATAAAAAAGGGTGCATCCTAAGGTTGGATTGCTGGACCCTCTAGACCTGCTGATAGCAGACCTGCTGCAAAGTCTGCTGGACCACAAAAGGGTAAAAATAAAAATATTCCAAGGATAAGAATGCAAAACCCAAGAATGTTAATCATTCAAGGGATACTTATTTTAGGGGGAAAGGCAGATTGTTCCCTACTGATAAAGATTGGAATATTCCTGCCCCTTCTGCTAGATACAATAGATATAACCATAATGCTAGGCCCATACCTCAGCAATAGAATCAGCAGAGGACTCAACAAGGGTCTTATCAGAGACCTCAGCAGAGACCACAATATAGGGTTGTTCCTAACAGACAACAAACTTATGGTTATACTAATGCTTTTGACATCAGAAGTCACTACAAACAACATTATGTACCAAAAGGCCAGAAAACATATGTGAATGCTACACAACCAAATGTTAGATTCTGTGGAAATGTAGCATACACATATGAACAAAAGTGCAACACTTTCCAATGGAGACCATATGGAAACTTGCCAATGGTTGTGCTTACCACTGACCATTATGGACCCAAACAGGTTTGGGTACCTAAAACACATTACATTTGTTTTGTAGGGTGTCTGGTACATTGACAGTCGATGTTCCAGACATATGACAAGAAGTAAGCACTGTTTGACAAATTATGTGGCAAATGATGGACCTAAAGTTAATTTTGGAAACAAAAGTACACTAGGATACACAAGAGGATATGGAACACTGATGAGGAATGGTTTGACCATCAAGAATGTTGCATATGTTGAAGGCCTGGATTACAACCCGCTGAGCACTGGACAATTCTGTGACATGAGTTACAAGGTCACTTTTGACAAAACCTACTGTATTGTCATGAGTGAAGTTGGAGAACAAGTTTTGTTGGCTGGAAAAAGACAACTAAACATGTATGTAGTAGATTCATCAATTGCTGTTCCAGAAACATGTTTATTAGTGCATACAAAGTCAGAACTCAATTGGTTATGGCACAAGACGTTGAATCATTTTAACTTTGAAGATAGCAATCAATTGGTGAAGAAGAAGTTGGTGGTTGGTTTACCTGAAATCACATATAATAAAGATGGAATATGTGATGCCTGTCAGCAAGATAAACAAACAAAATCAAGTTTCAAGTCAAAAACTAAGCAATCAACAAAGAGAGTGTTGGAACTGATGCATATGGATCTATTTGGACCAATAATACCAACAAGTATAACAGGGAAGAAGTAAACACTAGTTGTTGTGGATGACTTTTCTAGATTCAATTGGGTGATTTTTATGAACAAAAAAAGTGAAACACTTCAAAAGATGCCTGAAATTTTGAAGAGATTGCAAAATAAGAAAAAGTGTGACAGTAGTGAAAATCAGACCAGATAAGGGTAATGAGTTCCTAAACAATGTCATAAGGAAATATTGTGGACAAAATGGTGTGTTGCATCACTTAGCAGCTGCTGGAACACCTCAGCAGAATGGGTTTGCTGAGAGAAGGAACAAGACTTTGAAGAAAGTAGGGAGGACTATGATATGTGAAGCAAAGCTACCTGAAAGGTATTGGGTTGAAACAATCAATACAGCATGCTACACACAGAATAGAACCTCAATGAACAAAAAGATCATGAAGACACCTTATGAAATTTGGAATGGAAGGAAGCCAAACATTTTATATTTCCATCCATTTGGAAGCAAGTGGTTTATCTTGAATCATAAGGAGCAACTGAAGACTTTCCAACCAAAATCAGATGAAGGGGTCTTTTTGGGGTACTCTTCAGTCAACAAGGCATTTAGGGTGCTGAACAAAAGGACTTTAAAACATGAAGAATCAATACATGTTGTGTTTGATGAAACTAGGTTCACTGGAATAGAGAAAGATGAAGTTTCAGAATCTTCTGTGAATCAGAAAGTCATCGAACCAGAATTTGTTGATGTTCTAAACAAATTAAGTGACATAAAAATTTCTGAAGAAAACCCTGCTGAAGAACCTGCTGGCAACACTACTGATACAACAACAAATGCAGGATCTATTGATCCCCTACTGATCATACATCAAACCCTACTGAAGATCAGGTTCCAGTAAATCAAACAAACCATGATTTACAAAGGTTGAAGGATCACCCTGCTGAACAAGTAAGTGGTGATGTACAGCAAGGTGTAAGGACTAAAAGACAACTTGAAGCCATGTTTACATGTTTTTTGTCTTAAATTGAGCCTAAAGTTATTGAAGAATCAATTTCTGATCCAGATTGGATAATTGCTATGCAAGAAGAACTGAATGAGTCTGAAAGGAATCAAGTTTGGACACTGGTGTATACAGAAACAAACTTGATGAATCAGGTACTATTGTTAGAAACAAGGCCAGACTAGTAGCAAGAGGCTATTCTCAAGTTGAAGGAATATATTTTGATGAGACATACACCCCAGTTGCAAGATTGGAAGCTATAAGATTATTTTCGGCATATGCTGCACACAAGAACTTCAAGGTATACCAGATGGATGTTAAGAGTGCCTTTCTGAATGGAATTCTGGAAGAAGAGGTTTATGTTCAGCAACCTCCTAGTTTGAAGTAAAAGAACAATAAGATAAAGTCTACAGACTTAACAAGGCACTTTATAGACTGAGACAAGCACCAAGAGCTTGGTATGAGACTTTATCTCAATTTTTAGTCAGAAATGGTTTTACCAAAGGAACCATTGACAAGACACTTTTCAGAATCAATGATGGTGATAACACTCTGCTGGTACAAATTTATGTGGATGACATTATATTTGGTTCTGAAAATGAGATGTTGTGTGAAAAGTTTGCTAATCTCATGAAAAGCAAGTTTCAAATGAGCATGATAGGAGAAATGAACTATTTTTGGGATTGCAAGTCAAGCAATTAAAGTATGGAATCTTCATTCATCAAACTAAATACACCAAAGAGCTTTTAAAGAAGTTTGGAATGGAAAGTATTACCAAAGTATCAACTCCTATGGGTACAAGCATAAGGCTGGATAAAGATAAAGAAGGTAAAGATGTTAATCAGACTTTATACAGAAGGATGATAGGAAGTCTGATGTACCTCTCTGCCAGCAGACCTGATATATCCTTTGCAGTAGGTGTATTTGCAAGGTTTCAATCAAAACCTAAGGAAAGTCACTTAGCAGCAGTAAAGAGGTAACTAAAATATTTGAAGGAAACTTTGGGAGTTGGGATCTGGTATCTGGTATCCAAGGGATGAAATCTTCAAAGTTGTATCTTATTCAGATTCTGACTATGCTGGATGTATGATTGATAGAAAAAGTACAACAGGAACTTGTCAGTTGATGTGCAGTAGACTTGTTTCCTGGTTCAGCAAAAAGCAGAATTCCATATCAACTTCCACTGCTGAAGCAGAATACATTGCTACAGGAAGCTTCTACGCACAAGTTTTATGGCTAAGATAGCAACTTAGGGATAATGGGATTGAGGAAAGAGAAATTCCCATAATGCGTGACAACACAAGTGCAATTGAAATCATAAAAAATCCTGTTTTGCACTCAAGGACCAAACATATTGATGTGAGACATCATTTTATTAGAGATCATATGGAAAAGAAAGATGTTGTGGTCAGATATACACCTACTGAATATTAACTTGCTGACGTCTTTACAAAACCTTTGGATAGTGAAAGATTTGCTATGTTAAGAACTGAACTTGGCATTATCAAGGTTAACTGACCTACTGACAGGTCAGCAGGGTACTGGAATTCACCAAGGGGACTAGTCATTGCCCTGCTTGGTGAGCTCACTTGGCAGATTAGTCATTGGTATCAACAATTCTTAAGTGATCTCTTAGTTTGGTCAATTGAACAAATGAAGTTGCCAAAGGGATTGGTCTTTGTCCTGTTGGGTGAGCTCACTTGAAAGATCAGTCATTGGTATTAAACTTCATCTTGTATTATCAATTGGACAAAACTTTGTAAGTAAAGATCAGCTATGTATTTTGGATATCAGTAGGCTGCTAAACTTGCTGAGTCTACTGAAGATTTACAGCAGACTTATGTACTCTACTGAAGAAGTTTGCTGAAGTCACGTTGCTGATAAAGTTAGACTTTAATGAAAGTCAGCAGCCGAGTAATGGATATTAATCTTATCATTTATACAACTATTACAAGTACATAACGGTTTCTTACATTAGTGGGATCAATTAGTGGGACACATGGCAGTACCACATTTAATTCAGACTGAAGATCATGCATTTATGGCATAGTACGTGCACAGTACCTGCTTGACGGTTACTACCCACTACTCTCTGCTATATAAACAGAGATACACTCAGTATATACTCATACATTCTTAGATCAATCTAGACTGAAGAATATATGAGTGTGAACACAGATTAAAGAGTTTTCTTCATCATCTTTCTCAAGTTTTTGCAATGGCAGACAAGGAGATTCATCTTGGTTCAAGTCAAAGTGTGAGAAGTTTTTTGGTTGATGCTAAGAAGACAGAGTTAGCAATCAATCTTGGAAGAAGAATAAGGCGGTATGAAGTATTGGAAACCGTCTTGAATCTCAGATTAGAAAGCATTTCTTATACAAATGTTAACAATTTCTGGAGAAATATAGTGATAAGGAATGACAGGGAGGCATTTACAACGACTGTAAATGACCAAGAAATTGAAGTTACCTCAGATCTGCTGCGAGAAGCTTTTGGATTTGGACCAGGGAATGATGCTCCCACAAATCTAGAATTGATGGAGTTACCAAGGGTGGAATTTGTTAGATCAACAAAGACTGACAAATCTGTTCCTACAGCTTTGAATATTAATGTGAAGAATATTCCTTTGGAATATAATCGGCTGAGCAAGTTGATTGCCAAGAACATTCTGGGTTTTGTTGGAAGCCTTGATACTCTCTCTAGACCAAAGATAGACTTGCTGATAATCATTTCAAGGAGCAAGAAATTCGATTGGGTTGAATTCTTTGTGTAGTACATGAAGAAGGTTGTGTCAGATGACATAGATGGTACAAGGAAATCAAAGACTAAACCATTGGATTTAATGATTCAGGCCCTGCTGAATCATTTGCAGATTCCTGATGTTGCACCTGCAAAAATCAACAAATCAAGGTACAAGCCAGAAATCCATTACAGTATTCATGGACTGGATGATGATGATGAGGATCAGGAAAGGACTGAAAGTGATGGTGGTGATGACAACAATGATTGTGATGATGATGATGATGACGGTGGTGAGCAGGAATAGAGGACAAAAGCAAAACAAGATGTGCAAACTGCTGCACCAAAGAAATCAGTAGAAAAGAGGAAGACTACTGATACAAGGAAAATCATAGAACTGTTGAAGCCTAAAAGGACAAGGCAGCATACAGTAGACATTGCTGAGTCTACTGAAGTTCTTGTTGAGGCTGCTGAGCCTACTGAAGTTTTAAAGAAGACTGCTGCTGATATTCTTAAAGAGCAAATCAGAGAAGATTCAAGAAAAAGGAAGGCTGCTAGCAAAGAGTAGCACTTTTTGAGGTGAACAACAACCTGCTAAGAGGAGAAAACAGATTGCAAAGAAAAGAGTGCCTGGAAAAGGGAAGGAACTGAGGGCTCTTGAAAAGCAAAGAGAAGAAGCACCTGAAGAGGATGTTGAGCCTACTAGTGAGGCTACTGAAGTTGTTGGTGAGAAACAAGTTAAAGAACCACAACAGATTGCTGAATCTGAACCTGCTGTGGAGGTTAATACACCTTTACAAGACCCTGTTGTGGATGCTACAAATCAGGGGGAAGGACAGACTGCTGGTATCCCTACTGAGGAGCATGAGATTCAGGGGGACCAAGTATTGAACAGATGGAGGTGGTAGGGACAAATTTGCCATTTGTAGAGTCTACTAAACCATTAGTATCTGCTGAGGATACATTGAGCCATCTTTTTGAAACTTTTTGAAGTCAATAAGATGAGCAACCTGCTCCAAGGAAACCAACTATGCCTTATGAGAGAAAAGAGAATAAGTCAAAGAAGTCAAAGGAAGATCCAAATCTCAGACAAGTTGAGGAATATTTTAAATGGAAATTTGGATTTTATAAGAGATAGGAACCTGCAAGAGAGCCCATGACTGGCTTTGAAGAATAGGCATTTGACAAGTTGGGAGTGTAGAACTTACTTGGATTAGTTGATACATCTGAAATGGGAGTAAGGCTGCTGGTTATTATTGAAAATGAAAAGCAAAAAGGAAGTGTTATGTTCAGAGATCCAAAATTTACACCAGATAGTGATGATTCATCATCTTCATCTGACTCAGATGATGATCGTTCAATACATCCATGAGAGTCCAATACAGCTACAAGAGATAGATCTATTGAGGAGACTAGAAAGGGATCTGCCAAAAAGGAAGCTGAACAACCTGCTAAAGATGGCAAGGGTGGCAAGTCTGCTGAGGGTCAGTAGACTGATGACTTAGATCAAGAATTGGTTACTGCATCAATTCCTGAAGATTCTACATTGGAAGATAATGCTGAAGCTTTAATGATTGAGCTGAATGAAATCATATCAGAAGGATCAACGCAATACCAAGATAGTATTGACACAAATGAAACCTTAGCACAAGCTGCTGGTGTATTGCAAGAAATTGATGAGGTTGGTGGTGTGCTTGAAGAAAATATGAATATCTTTGTAGACACTGCTGTGGATGTGGAGGTTCAGTATGTTGGGTTACAAACAGCAATTGAATACAGGTCGGAACTGGTGGTCCTAAATACCGAGGAATAGACAGTATTGGGACAAAAGTTGGAACTTCAATTGGGATTGGAAGAATCCCTTGTGTATTGTGTGGAGGCTGCTGAAGAAAGGGTTGTTGAAGGCAAAGATATGCAGGAGGCTGCTGGTGAAATGAATGAAGAACAACTTGTTGACTTTGATTTTAGTGATGCGGAGTTTTATTTTCCTGAAGAAGCAGAGCCCCAACAAGCACATGTACCTATTTTTGAGGAGGTACAAGTTGAGAAAGTGATTGAAGAATGTCCTGAACCCCATGAATGGGAAAGGACAAGAGCAATTGTTGTAAGACAACCCAGGGCTGATGATATTGTTGAACAACCTGCTAGAGATTTTGCTGGAGGTAAGGCTGGAATGAATGCAATTCCAGTGCATATCTTGGATGAGTATAAGGATGATATAACCCAACTGAGGACTCAACTGATAGAAGTGAACAGAGATGTGAAGACATGATGAATTTGGTGGAAAACAGAGGAATGACTACTGAAACAGTTTCATCTAATCTCACCTCTGCACAATTTGCCATCAATAAGTTGCTTTCAGATGTTACCATTGTCAATCAAGATGTTGTTAAAAAAGACAAGAATGTAGTAGAGCAGATTGCTTCATTGCATAAGAAAGTTGACAAGCTTGCTGAGGCACCTAAGCCTACTGAGGCACCTCACCCTGCTGTTATTGATCCTAAACTCACTGAAAGGATCAATCTGCTAGAATAGACATTGGAAGGCCAAATTACTACAGGTGATACATGAACTGAGATTATGGAAGGGCAACTGAGTAACTTGGTAAACACACATGAGAGAGTTCTTGGTATGCTGAACCACTTTATTGATGATGTCAATAAGGAGGAAGAAGGACTTACAGCAGAAGCAAAAGAAGCAACCAGAATTTACAACAAGAAGATATGGGAAACATACATCAATGAATTCAGGAAACCTACACCCTGGCAGGGTACAACTTAATGATGATCTGCTGAAGGAGTTTAAAGCTGCTTATGGAGCAAGAAGGAAACCCTATCAGTATATGACTTTTATGGAAGGACTGAATTCCTTCCTTGGACACAAATTATAGGAGGCAAGGATCAAATCATTGAGATTGACTGGAAAAACTCCAACACCTGGTAGAGGAGGTCATGCTGGAAGATTTGGAGGTAGAATACAGACATCCACTGAGGAAAAAGCAAAGCTTTGTGTGGAAGAAGTTAAGACATGCTATATGGGAGGAGGTTTCAACTGGCAAGGTGTCCGGTTAAACCTGAATGAAGCCTGGAAATGGTGGAAATGGTGCATACTTGGATTGATTTCACATTAATTGAAAAGAGAGCAAGAAGAAGAAAGAGCAAGAAGGAGATAGAAACTAGATTAACATACTTACTTATATTTTTATCATTTTGCTGATCTTAGTTGTAATAAGTTTTGAACATACTTGAACATCAATGAAATTTGTTCTATTTTATGTTTTTATCTTTTTGCTTTGCTGTAAGGAGGGTATTGGCATCATCACTAAAAATAGGGAAATTATTAGACATATTTTGGTTTGAATGATGAGTGCCAGACTAGCTGTTATAGAGAAAATACAAAAGATGTCTGGATTAATTGTATAGGTTTACTCGAGTTTGATCTTTGTATAGGTTTGATCAAACAAGCACTGTAAAGAGGTCAGCTGACTTGTTCAGCAGACCTGTCTAAGTCAGTAGACTGTCTAAGAACCTAATGATGGTAGAAGGCTGAGGGTTTAAACTCAGTATTGAAGGCTAATGGATCAAACTTAGTAATTAAAGTCAAGGTTATGGGATCAGAATTTAGGGAAGTCTGTGATGACCTAAACTGATCACATATACCTTGTGAAGAAGGTCTAAGTTCCATTAAAGTTGAAAGGTGTTTGGAACTTGGTTATGTTCAAAATGGTGTATTCTAACTTCATAATAAAAATTTAGGTGAGAAGCAGTCATTTGAAGTGTTTATCAAAACACAACAGACTAAAAGTCAGCTGACAATCAAGGACATCAGCAGACTTATACATCAAATATCTGCTGAATGTTTAATTCGAATTAATCCAAGTTTTTCTGGAAGATTAAATGGATAAGGATGACTTACAAGACTGTGATTAATTAGTTAATCAATGGCCAAGATGAAAAGAACGTTGTAAAGATTTTAGAGCCATATTAAATGGAATTATATCATTGGTTGACAGACTGGACTGTCAGAAGGACACTGTCAGTGTCAGTCAGGTACAACAGAGGATATGCAGGAATTTTCAGATAATCCTGAAACGGTTATCATTCAAATTTAAATTCAAATCAGAGGATCTACACCTATAAATAGAGGACTCCTGATTCAGATTGAAACACCATGAATTCACAAGAAGCAACTAAGTTTTTGAGCAAGAATTTGTGCAATCTGACCCTGTTGATACATAGAGCTTTAAATCTACTGATCAAGTTTTTCTTCAAGTGTTTTCTCCAAATCAAGATTTTTCCAGTTTACACACTTGAAGAACTTAGGCTACTGATTCATTCATCCTTATCAGAAGTCTATTGAAAGTAGAATCACTTTCTTGATTCAACCCTTCTTTTTGAAGAAGTTTGCTGAAGACAGAGAAGCACTTAGGTGTCAAGAACTGTTGTTGTGTGGTGGAGCTGGTGAAGAGGCAATCCTACCCTTCAAGGACCAGTGGAAGACTTAGGAGCCGCAATACCACCTGTTTCTAGTTTTCAGTTTATGAAGCCATAGTCATTGGTCAAGGACAAACAGTTTGGGTATTTTTGTAACTGCAAATCCAAAAGTCTCTAGTGAATCATCACAGGAGAAGAGTGGACTGGCAGGATTACACCACTTGGAACCACTATAAATCTTGCCTACTTTTATTTACTGCATTTACTTTCTGTATTTACTTTACTTGCATGCTTAACACATCAATCTACTGAACCAGCAACTGAATCAAACTACATGCACTACTGAGTATCCAATACTTAGTATCATATTTGAAAGAACAAGTAATAAGGCTTAATTTAATATATTCCGCTGCAACAAACTTAAGAGCTTCAATAGTCAGCAGACTACTGACCTTGCTGAGTTTGTCAACTCCAAAAAATTTTAAGTGTTAAGTTTATTCACCCCCCCCCCCCCAAACTTAACCAAAGCCTTTTCAAGGGACCAACAGAAAGAGATATTTACGATAAACATAAAAAAGATAAGGGCAAATGAACTTTATCAATCATCAAACACTAAAAACTAAGCTCTTCCATCTATAGCGATGGAAGACTCGACTCCTTTAAGGATGCTCGCTCGAATAGTATGAACCATCAAACCAACTTCCACCTATAATTTGTCTCACTTTCCTCTTCTTCACATCATTCCACAAGTTGGAAATGTATGTCTCATCCAAGTCTAGTTCGTACCTACACTCGTCAACTAGGAACCGACGCTACAGAACACAACAACATCAGCTTCTTCGTACTAGATCAAAAGAAGCTACCCTTCACCAACATCATGATAACACACAATACATAAAATCCTGAAACTTGGCATTTTTTGACACTTATTTTTTCATTCTTTTCTTTGTTATTCTTTTTCATTTTCTCCTTTTTTTCCCCATCAAAACTATCAAGAGTCCAAAGTTGAAACAACACAGTATTGTTGAAATTAACCTTATGTGATTCAATCACACTACCTCCGGATTGATTATGCTAAACTATTGAGATCTAGACAAAATTAAACTATAAACATACCAGAATCCATAGCAGCATAAATATCCTTTTGGTATTGTAGGATTGATATTCTAGATCTACAAAACTTCCAGTAATTTTCCGAGGAACCCTTTAGAGTTCCATGTAGTTCTCTTTCTGGTAATGAGAGACAGAGGAGAATATATAGGTGTGTGACCTAGGGACCATAACTCTCCTTATATAGTGAATTATATTTTAGGTATTTCTATTTCAGCCCATCATAAAAATAGAAATAACCTCTTAGTCTCTACACATAAAAGGCCCACACCCTAATGATATATACATTATTACCCAACAACCGTAAACCGTATTATATCACTTTTACATTAGGCTAATCTTTATTGACTGTCCATAATAAATAATTATTTCACATATAAGTCCAACGTTGGATGAATGATCCAACAAGTATTCCACCTCTCCCGGAAAATACTCGTACTTACGACATCCCTCAAACAATACATCACACCATCACACCCCACAATTCAATCAGAAAAGTGGAAGTATTAAGCTCAATCTTGCAAGGTGATCAAAGAAATTTAGACCAAAATAAAGGCTAGGGTGCCGGAAATAAGGAGATAAAATAACGAACCACTAGTTTGGGCAGGGCCGTTCCTGACATTTAGTAGGCCCGGCGCAAAATTAAAACAAGGTCCCCTTTTTATTAACAAAACCAATATCCATATATAAATGACATGAATCAAATTGTTCATCCATCATCAAATTATCTATATTGGATGTGTTCGGTACATCATCATGCTCATTGACATCAACAACATCCTCATCCTCGTCCTCATGAATATTGATCTCGTTACTTAAATTTTGCACTGTTTCTTCAAAATTACCATTACCCAATTCGTCAATATTCTCATGAGAAGGACCTACTTCTTTAACAAATTTATCAAGAGCTCCTCTTTGAGACTCTCGAAACTGTTCATCTCGTTTTTTTTCTTCCTTTTTTCACTTTCCGATAAATGTTTTTTATGCACCATCATAAAAATCAATATTCAACAATAACACAATTGTACAAAGAAATTAATGAAAGCACCTTTATAGAGTACTAGTTTCCAAGAAAAAACAATGGCTACCACTTCCCGATTAAACTTGTCACTCAAACACAATTGAGCAAACAATATAAATTATAAATCAAAAAACTAGAACAATGTATCAAATCAATAAATCAATAAAATCTGTAACGCCCCGCTCCCGGATACCGAGCCCTTATCCGGAAGAGAAATGTTCTGCGCGTATAGCATTAAATGAATCTAATATTATACGCCAGCCTCTATGTCGTCGCATCAAAATAAAGCAAACAGAAGCTAAAAAGACTCGGGTAAAAACATAAATGCTACTATGAATAGTAATTAACCATACTAATGATGGATAGTTAAATTACAATGACAAAAAACCCATTGACTTATACAATATGAGGTCTTAAAAGTACCAACCAAACTTACAAAGATCTTAGAAGTAAAATTACAACAAGTCTAAGAAAAAGAATACAACTAGTCTAGTACAACCTTTACAAAGAAATAACCTAAAAGCTTCGTCAAGGCATCAATGTCCTCAAAATTCGTCATCTACGCTTGGTCAACATCTTCGTCTTCTCACCGCACAATGCATACAAAAGAAAATGCAAAGGAGGTAAGTACAAAGTACTTAGTAAAAGTGAAAATCTAATGAATAACTAAGTTCTACAACAAAATGTTCTTTTTATTAGTATTATTATGTTATCTTTCTGAGAGATCGACTCAATTTAGGGTACACTCCATGTCCATCAACATGTCATGACTATACGTTTCTAGCTTAACTTATCTTGGTTACGTCATCACTCAAGGACACTACGCATGGCGTTCATCAGCCTGAAGATATACTTGCTAACTAACGATGATTAGCACATGATAACTCCGGGGTCTCCCCGGTATGCGTATACGTACGATGATTTTCCTCCACTACCCTTCAGCCTTTGAGCCAGTAGCGTTGTTTACCTATTATGAACGTATCACATAGCCGATATGAAATAGTGCCTATCCGAGAATAGGTGATGTTTTATCTTTTACTACACTTATGTAACTTTATTGTGTATTAACTAGCCACCTAAGTGTTTCAGGTAAGCTTCCTCACATACACTAATCTCTTTCCTAGACCACTAGACACGGACAAGGCTGAACAACTACACAGACATTGATGAACTCTAGTTCATCAAAGCACAAGCCCTTTCATGCTCTTTCGATGGATCCGAACTTCAACTCCCTTTAATAGTACATTTGGTGCTGAAACTAAACGAATCGGAAGCTCAATCGAAGCTTGTTAAGGTTTAATTAATGTTATAAGACCAAAGAATAACAATTAGAACGTATTACAAAACCCTAAAACACGATTTTCTACACTAATCGATTCCTAACCCAAACCAAACACGTTAATCAAAAAATTACTCAGAAAAACAGCAGTAGAACTCAACACAAATATACCAAAAATATCACATCTCATTAATTACAACTTAGCATGAATTCTATCACCAAACAACACCAAAACTCACCGGTACTCAACCTATCATTATAAAACTATAATTATTCATTAGGAAGAGCCTCTTTACCTTAATTGCCAGTAAAACCGATCCAAAATCATCAAGAAAAAGCTGAAATTCTAAGCCATCAACTTGTAACCTAATTAAACAACATGTAAACCTAAAAATCCTATCATTCTTGAAAATCCTGAATTGAAAAAGTGTGTAAAACTGAATATTACCTAAACTAAATGCTGTGAACCTACTTTTGGAATGATCTATGCTCCAAGACGATCGTTTTGACTACTCATGGCTGAAAAACAGAGCTACGAATTAAAAGATACGAATTTTTGGAAAAACGAACACGACGATTACGAAAAACTAGGGCTAAACCGAAAACTTACGGAATATGGATATTTTATTTTCCAAAGTTGCGTCTTGTCGCGGTGATAATTTTTCACTCCCGCAGCATCTTGAAACGATGAACGGATTTGCCGCACGGTTGAAGATTATGTTCTTCCTTTTTTCGCGTTCTTCTGCGTCTGTTTCTAGCGTTGCCGTCGTCCACTCTCTTTTTTTCTGAGAAGTTGCGTGATGTGTGATACGAGGAAAATAATAGAAATTATTTCCTTAAATACTTAATTATTAAAATCTTTTTAATAATTAATCCATTTAATTCTTAAATACATATTTAATTAAATAAATACTTTTTAATTAAATAAATCCTCTTTAATATTCAAAATCTTTTATCATAATTAAATCATTTTTAATTATTAATTCTTATTTTAACATAAAATAGGAACATAAATAAATTAAGTTCCCATTTTACATTTTTACCCTTCTTGAAAATCCGAAGTGTTACAAAATCTTTCACCGGAAATCAACAATGTAACAAATACTAATTAACAAAAAAAATGTACCTGAACACAGAGGCCGCTAGCAGTAGATGAAGGAGAGATGAATTAAAATGTGGATATTTTGTTTTATAATGTTGCAGGAAAAAATTATGAAGATCATAATTATTATTATTTTGAAAGAAAAAGTGTGGTGGAAGTAGAACATGAATGAGACATGAAGCAGTTTGAGTCCTGATAGGGTTTACGGTTTACCGTGCCAGACCAGTGACAACATTTATAATTTTACGTATAATAATTTATAAAACAAATAACATAAAACAAAAAAAGGAAAAAAATGTAGTTGAGAGGATTTGAACCTGAATCAATAAGTTAAAGTACCCACCACTCATCCATTACGCCAACACGCAACTATGTAAAATTAGCTAACTATTTGCCTTCTTATATAAACCAAGTATATTGTAAAACATGTAACAATAGGCTCCCCTTGTATCGTGGGTCCGGGTCGGTCGCCCATCCCGCCCTGGCCCAGGGCCGGCCCTGCAGTATGGGTGGTGTTCTAACCACCCTACAAAAGGCTTAGATGGGGAGCTAAGGATATATGTGTAAAGGATGGAATTTGGCTATGATCAGGTCAAAAAAACTCCATAACTGTCATCCCCTACTTAACAATGAACGGAATTTCTATTTTACCTCGAAGTTAATCATATAAGTTCCAGGTAATGGAGTCATTGATAACTACCATGATCGATCACTAGTCACGGCGAGTCACGAAGTTGAAGCTAACGTGAAAACAATTCCACTCTCAACACAAGGTCCCAACACAAGTGAAATGCATTTGTACAATCACTAAATGTTTATCAATGAAATACCGAGACACAAAGTATCAAAACCAATGTCAAAGCCAACAAAATTCTTGAAAATTGACTCATTTAAACTAAAGCATTAACAATCGCTAACTATAACTCGTTTGACATGAATACAAAACATCAAAGCTAAACTGACCACCATTTAGTTTAACACGAAACATGAATGATAAGGGTAGAATAGTTTAGCTTAATACTAGAAAAGGCACGAGTATGATCGCATGGAATTCGGAAAAGTCCTCTGGGGTACGTGTGCTAATATCGACAAGAAACACCAAATATAAAAGATACATAGGTATGGAGATAACGAATTGAAACTATAAGGATTGCCATGACTCATCAAAAACCAAAATACTACACTAACCACTCAAAACATAATCCTTCGAGTTATAAAACAACATAACTTACCTAAAGTATCATAATACAAACTAAAAATTTATGAGTAAACACAAGGATAAATAAAAACAAAAAAAAAACTTAAAGTCTTCAGCTCGACTTTCTACCCCGAACTATGTCAATGGTAGCTATACCAAAGGAGATCTAAGCGTTGCATTTCCCTGCAAAAATCATAAGAATCAAACACCCTCTGAAAATGAAATGTTAGATATATGGGGCTCAATCCCCGCCACCACGATTGGTCCGATGAACCCATTGTATAGCACAACAAATTCACTTTCCTCGAATAATAACATATCCCAATCAACAAAGACTCAAACACCCAGTATGAACATTTATGATCGACATAAACAACAAACTCAATATGGTTCAACCCCACATGCATAACAATAGGGCTCAATGAAGACGGGATCGGTGACTCAATAGTAACAAGATCCATACCATATTCATAACATTCCTTTGGAGTGACTTCAATCATAGTTGCATGCTCTCTGCTCTCAACCATCTTCCTCTCAATCTGTTCCTTCACTTGTCTTTCACATTCCGTATGGCGGATTGCATTTCTATCATGCTATTGCGGACATCTATATTCCCCGGAGCATTCTCTTAATCTTCTTGAGCTATATAAGCAATCTCTCAAGCATTATTAACAGTTTCTCGACAAGTCCTTGGATTGAATTATTCAGTTGCTCTAACATTTGCTCCGATAAGGTCTCTAAGTTTAAAGGTGGAGGTGGAAGAGTATCGAGTTATTGATCAAGGTAGCTTGGGTCATTCACCTACTCATTTCCGTATGATGAAGTGTACGGGATGAACTGATAATATGATTGTGTTATGTAACCCATATCACTAACATTGTAGCCTTCGAATGAGTATGAAAAACAGATGACATTGCTGTATGGATTCATTCTCTTTAAATCAGGGAAAACATGAGCACAATCTAGGTAACTGGTCAACGCCACTACTGAAGTAGGTGGTGTAACTCCCCCACAACAAAAAAAACATAGAAAAAACAGAAAAATGACATAATCATAAGAAATCTACTAACTTGCAAGGTATTAAACCGATTCTCTGGAAATGGCACTAGAAATCTTGATGACTTTTTTACAACTTAGCCAACTCTAATGGGCAGGGTATCGAGTTGGTTGTAATATAAATGATGAACAAGGTCGTATCCCACAAGGAATATGGTTAAGTATCAAAGTTGGTCTCGTTCCTAGTTCAGGTCAACGCTGTTACTGAAGACAGTGATTCACTAGATCACCAACTCTAAAACCACTATGCACAAATGATAGTTTACACTTAAAAAGATAGCCGAGCTAAGATCCGAATGACTATTTTCTAACCTTAACCCATATCTATAGGTGATTTAGTTCCACTATAATGTTCTTGGCATTGGTTGAAGGGTGTCGTCTCATAATTCTGGCGACTAGACACTATGCAATAATCTAGCACTGTATGTCAGATTCAACAGTCCATTGACCAAATTTAACTGACCTAACATGGTATATTCTCTATGAGATGCTCAACTTACGCTGATAAACCTCACACGTGAAGCTGAATTTAAACAATTTTTTGGTTTTGCAAGATAATTGTAAAACCCGAGATCCACAATCCTCACACAAAATGCATATATAAAGACGATGTGTGAAATACGATTATCAAGTCATGAATTAAATAAAAGTCATTAAGCATAAGTTTTAGAACATCAACAAATTCAAGAATTTAACTATCAACACATCTAAATACTTCAATCGACGATCTAGGGCTTGATTTCATGGATCTTCACATAATTCAACTATCAGAAGATTACTAGTCATTATACTATACAAAGCATAAGAATTCATCATCAAACTAAACATGCATCAAGATCTAAAACAATAGCAAGAAAGGAAATTGAAATACCAAATAGATTAGGTAGTCGAAATGGATTTTCTGGATGAAATCCCGTCAATAACGAGCCAAGCTATCTTTGATATCCTTACGACAATCTAAGCCTACACTAAGTTAATCTATTTACAAACTAAGCTAAACCTTAGAAAAACTGAAAAACGCAAAAAAAAAAAAAAATCAATGGAAAAGATAAATACCATGGGTTGGGGATTGGGGAAAGTAAAAAAACATGACCTCTCAGCCTTGTTTGTGTGAGGCGCGCACCTTGGACACATATTCAGTAAATCATCGATAACTTTCAGTGTAGACCTCTGATTTGAGTGATTCAAAATACGTTGAAAAGATAATTCAATTGGGTAAAACTACATGAGTTTGTAAGGCCCATAAAATGCCTCTAAAGAAGATATAAATGCAAATGAAGTGAAGATAGGGTTAAAACACCAACGAGTTTTGATCCGTTTGAACTTTTAAGGTTTGGGCACATGCTCTATCCCCGTATCTCGTCTTCCGGTCATCCCTAACACCCAATTCCTACTCAATAATTTCAAGTACAAAACATAACCCTTACAGGACACTAGGATGACTGAGAACGCATCAAAACACCGAAAAACTACGAGATTTCCAGACTTTACATCCTAAGTCTCGAAATGATAACAAATGTGTAAGATCATCAAAATACAACTGAATGTCTCCAGAAACATATAAAATGAGGTATAAAACGAGATATAAACGGGGTATAAGGCAAGTTGACTGTCATAAGAGAATATATGGAGCCGAGTTAAGATCAAACGCTTGCCGTTGTACTGAAATCAATTGGTGTTAATAAATGTGCTATTTTATTTCCTTATCTGGCCCAACACACCCCTCAAGTGTAAGAGTGTGGACAATCTCTCCCAACATCCCCTAGTGTGGGTAATTTCCCTAACACTTGCACTATTTTGTGCACAATTTTTTAAAATAATGTTCACATCAGGGTTCGATCTCATTACCTCTAGCTCTGCTACCAAGTTAAGATCAAGCGCTGACCGTTGTACTAAAACTAATTTATGTTAATAAATGTGCTACTTTATTTCTTTATCATTTAAGAGTGTGGGCAATCTGTCCCAACAAGCCGGACTGCCGTTTACTTTGGATGCCTTTGCAAATGATGTGTATTTTATGTACTTTCTGTGATTTGTTTAGATGCTTTGAGAGCAGGATATCATGGGATGATGTATTCTTTTCCATACATCTTCATTTCTCACATTGGGTTTGCTATTGTTAAGGCCATATTTATATGATTATTAAGGGTGTATTTCATTATTATTTTTCCCACATTTGCATAATTTACATGAGAATTAAGGGTTTAAGTGTAATTATTTAATAAAGATGATTTTAAGGGGGTTGTATGCAAAATTGATGATTTTAAGTGTTAATTTAATGGAATTATTATTATTTGGATTTTATTACATTTTTGCATTGTTTATTTATCATGTAGGTGTTGATTTTCGAGTGCATAAAGAGGATAAATGAAGCTCAAGTCGAATTATTCAAGATAGAGTTGGAATTGGCTTGAAGAAATTGGATAAAGATGAAGAAATCCGACCCTCAGCATCTTGGACGAGCGTTCGTGCAGCGTCCATTCCAGACGGGCGTTTGATAAAGTGAACGAGCGTCCGGAATTGTATTTTACATTCAGAGAGTTCGGACGGAGGATGAACGAGCGTTTACTCAGCGTCCAGGCATTCTGGACGGGCGTCCGGATGGGCAGACGGGCGTCCACAGCCGACTTACTTCCAGCCGACTTAAAACTCTATAAAAGCACCGCATTATGAAGCCTAAAACCCTAATCTTTTACACACTATTTACTCATATACACATAGCTGCGCCCTAGAACCTTAAGGAGCCGTTTTTACACAGAGATGCAAATCTCCCCTTCAACAATCGTGTTCATCATGATTGTTGGCTAAACATCCTGCAGTGAGTCGACAGAGGAAGCCTATCAACAACCAAACCAACTAGAGGAGTTCGATGCTTAAGTTTAGTGAGTTTATTTCATAGTTTTTCATTACTTTGGATCTGTTTTGTATTGTTTAAGTTTTATTGAATTAAGATTTGATGAAGCGATTTATGTTTATTTTATGCTTGAATCCATATATGAAAGTATGTTTATTTGAGTTTGATTTTATTCAAAGTAATGCATCTAATCATGTTATAAGAGATTAAGCATGTTTAGTTGAGTAAGAGTTTGGAAACAATCTCGTGATTTCGTGTTGATTGCATGTTTAGTTTGTTTGAAAAGATAAACGAAACCCTAGAATTTGGTTGAAGAAATCTAATTGAATTCGTGAATAAATCACTACTAAAAACTATGTCTTTTTAATCACCATCTAGTTGGGATTGTTGGTTGATAGGTGGAATCTAGTCGCCTTGCTGTGTTTTCCTTTAATTGTTTTAATTAAATCGTTTAGATTAAGTTTAGTTAAGTTCTAGTTTGATAAACCCTGGTTTTCTGCAAGTTTTCTGCACGTTTCTGTTTCAGTTCGTAGTTGGACGCTCGTCCGCAATAGCAGACGCCCGTCCGTTAGATTCCGTTTTCAGACGCTCGTTCACCAAAGTGAACGCTCGTCTGGCTTTCTGTTTTCTTATTTTTCTTGCTTGTTTTTATTCTTGTTTTAGTTTTAATTCTTAGGTTTAGGTTTTAGTTAGTTTCAGCCTTAGTTTAGTAGTTTAGTTCATAATTGTGACATAATTGATATAGATTTATATCTGAATCCGATAAACATTCCACTCCCTTAGGACGACCCGTAAACACCCTATACTACGATCCTTATACTTGGGGTGTTTCGGTTTATAAATTATAAAACTAGTTTTTACCGAACAAGTTTTTGGCGCCGTTGCCGGGGAGTCGGTAACGGTTGTCGGATTCTTCATAGGATAATTTTCTGAGTCAAAAAGGGTCGTTTTTAGCACGCAGTAGTATTTTGGCCGTAACTTTCGGCTCGAGTGTCCGTTTGGAACGCAGGACCCCAATTCGGAAAGCTCGTTCCGACGCCGACGACGTGGTGAACCGCCGTAGGCCGTTCAGTGCGTTTTCGAGGTCAAAATCCACTGTTTTCCCCTCCATTTTGGCCCTAGAAGATTTCAACACGTTTTTTTTTTTCCGTCTTAGTGTTTTTCTTGTTTTTAAACTTTTCGTAGGTAGGTTCCTTTTCCAGTTTCTTGTTTTTCTTGTTTTTAAACTTACTGTTTTATTTTATTTGATTTTCTTTCAATTATTTTCCTTACTTTTTTTTTATATAGCTTAGATCTGTTTCCGTAATTATAGATTTGTTTGATTTTATTTCCATAAGTCTTTTCTGCTTTTATTTTTTATCTCGTTTTCAATTTCTGGTAACCTTAGTTTTTAGGTTTTCGTTTCTGAACGAGCGTTCAACAACTTGAACGCCCGTCCACCTCAATTCTGTCCTCTGAACGAACGTTCATTCAACTGAACGAGCTTTCAGTTCTGAACGAACGTCCATTAACACTGGACGCCAGTTCAGTCTGTTCAATCATCACTTCTTTTCTTTCTTCTCTTCTCTTTTCTTTTCTTCCTCTAAACCATCTACTCTTTTCTAAACCTGTTTTAATCAACCCCAAAGGGTTGAGTTCTTCCTTCTCCTTTCTTCTGGTTTATGCAAACGAGAAGTAAGAAGGGACTTATGATCTTTGATCCTGAGCCTGAACGATCTATCCTTAGAAGAAGGCTTCTCCCTGATTTGGACAAAATGGCGGATCAAGATCCACCAATTCCGAATCCTGATCCCCAAGCTCAGTTAAATTTACTCCTTCAACAAATGCAAGCTCTGCAGCAACAGCAGAATCAGCAAGCTGGCATAAATCAACAACTTCAACAATTCCGCCAAAACCAGCTTAATCAGTTGAACCAGGACCCCTACACTCCATATCTAAACCAAGATTTTCTCGAGGGGCATAGACCTATTCGTCCTCCCGACATGGGAGGAGCGAACTTTGATCTAAAGAACGGAGTAGTTGCTCTAGTTCAGAATAGCTCTTTCCATGGTACTGCTCAGGAAGATCCACACGACTTCTTGTCCACATTCGTACAAATCTGTGAAGCGGGCCATTATCCTGGTGTTGATTCCGAGATCGTAAAGTTGAAGCTATTTCCTTTTGCTTTGAAAGGTGAAGCAAGCAGATGGTTTAAATCGTTAGCACATCATTCCCTCCATACATGGAATGATGTCAAAAGAGCCTTCGCTCTTAAGTGGGTTTCACCAGGCAAGATTATGGAAATGAAACGGGAAATAGCTACGTTTGAGCAGTTGGAGGATGAAACTGTTGGCAAAGCTTGGGAAAGATTGAATCTCTTGATGAGGAAATGCCCCAATCACGGATATGACAGACATGAGTTGCTGGAACTGTTCTATAGAGGTGTCTCTCAACCTAATAGAGACTATCTTGACTCCACAGCTCATGGATCCTTCTTAGGGGGAGGTGATGAGACTGCCTACAGAGTGGCTGAGACCATCGCCAAGAACAATATGTGGTCGACTCCCAAGAAGACCAATGTTGTTAAGAAAGAAGGTACTGCAAGCAATCCCGATACCAAGCTGTTGGTTGCTCAGATGGAATTGATAAGCAAGCAGCTGGCCAATCTTCAGACGCAGCCTTCTGATCTGGGAATGCAGGTAGGAACGGAGATGACGGAAGAAGTAAATTTAATGGATAATCAAAACCAACCCTTCCGAAACTTCAATCAAAGCCAGAACTACTCAGGATTTCAAAGACAAAACTTCAATCAAGCCAAGTTACCACCTGGCCCTTCAAATTCGAATTCTTTCAACTCGAACTATCAAAGGCCAGTTCAGAACTCCCAAAGGCCTCAAGGTGGCTGGAATCAAACTCAGAACAACAATCATACCACCTCATGTGTCCCTCAACACAAATTCGATGAGTTGGTAGACATGGTGAAGACTCTGTCTACTAGTGTTAAAGCAATTGAGAGACAAGTTGGTCAAATGGCAGACCAGCAAGCAAGCAGACCTCACGGTAAACTCCCGAGTTATACCGAGAAAAACCCAAAAGCTGATGTGAATGTTTGCACTGCCATTACACCACAATGGGAGTATGGGCAAGAAGAGGAGTTGAACGAAGTAACTTTGAGAAGTGGTAAGAAGGCTGGACCCGGCAAGATGTCGGGAAACGAGTAGCCCCTCCTGACGCCATAAGTTCAGGAGGGGGAAATCAGAAATCACATGCCGAAGAAAGCAACGATGAGGAGGAGCTTAGTGACAATTCTTCGGAGGACAAAAATAATTCTGATGACGAGGAAAGAAAGGAAAGTCAAGGGGCAGTACCCCTGACTAAGAAAAAGGAAGAAAAGTTTGTGAGATGGAAGGATAAGGAGGATGAGGCGATAAGGAATCAGGCCACGAAGAATGATAAAGCCCTTCCTTATCCACCGAAGAGCAAGGAGAGAGCCCTCGCCAAAGACAAGCAGTATGATGGGGTGAGGAGGATACTTAGGGACACTAAAGTGAGTATGCCCTTAGCTGAGGTATTGTCTGAAATGCCTAAATGTACTAAGTATCTTAAAGAATTCTGTGGGAGCAAGAGAAAGCTTCAGGGGATGGCTGAAGAAGTATTTCGAGAAGATTGCGCGATGGTTTCACAGAAAATTGCTGTTAAGCGAGGTGACCCTGGCAGACCTTCAATCTCCTGTGAGATTGAGGGCCATTTGTTCGAAAATGTATTATGCGACTCAGGGGCCTCTATTAATGTGATGCCATTAAACGTATGCAAAAAGCTCGGGCTAGACAAAAGAATGCGAGAACGCCCCATTTCTCTTCAGATGGTAGACAAATCTAGTCGTACTGCAGCCGGTTGTGTAGCTAATGTTCTTCTTCAAATTGAACATTTAGTCTTCCCTACCGACTGGGTTATTCTAGACTATCCACCTGACAAGGAGATGCCTCTAATTCTAGGCCGAACCTTTTTAGACACTTCTAACGCTCTCATCGACTTCTGCAAAGGACAAATTACTCTTAGAGTCGGTGACACATCTGTCACCTTCACACGAGGGACACATCCTGAAAGAGCCGTAATTGATGAAATATCGTTTGTCGAAGCCATATATGAGGACGGAGGAGATGCCTATTATGAAGATGCAATGGAGCTTACAGAGATAGGTGTTTTTGAAGTCATGGACATTGAGGATCCGGCTGACTGCGGACCATCTTCTAATTCATTTCAAGCCGTAGGCATTGACGAGTCATCTTCACTCGCTCATACTGAGCCTGTTATTGAGTTAGAAGCATGGAGATGCCCAGCAACAAACGATGATTTCAAAGAACTGAGTCAGGAAGACTTCATCCCTGGTGAAGAAGAAGCTCTGATGGGTAGTTGGGACGAGGTAGAGTTTTGGAGAGAAGCTACTCATTGGGAAGTAGATGATTGGGAAGAGTTGGCAGAAGAGCTTAAAGATGAAGAGTTAAGAAAAATGATCGATCACAAGAAAAAGGAAGCAAGTGTTGCTCGGAGGATTCCGATGGATGATTTGATCCAGTACCTTTCTGGGGTTGAGCCTCGGGAAGATGAGTTATTCTTTAGTCAACCACTCCAAGCTCATAAAGAGAAAGGTGGCCCGTTAAAGTCTAGTATTGAGCAACCACCATCTGATTTAGAGCTCAAACCGCTTCCGAAACACCTTAAGTATATCTTTCTTAAGGATGGAGATAAATTGCCTTTGATCATTTCTTCGAAACTCGACCCTGAGCAAGAAGCACAGCTGATAGAAGTGCTTAAGAAAAGCATCCTCGCGTTCGGTTGGCAAGTGGGTGATATCCGAGGGATCAGCCCAGACATATGCATGCATAAAATCCGAACGGAGGAAGGAGCTAAAAAGGTAAGACAACCTCAGCGAAGGCTGAATCCGCATATGCAAGAGGTTGTCAAGAAGGAGGTTATAAAGTGGCTTGACATGGGAATCATCTACGCAATCGCCGATAGTGAGTGGGTCAGCCCTACTCAAGTTGTGCCAAAGAAGGGCGGAATCACAGTCGAAAAGAATGAAAAAGGGGAGGAAGTTGCCTTGCGTCTCGTGACAGGCTACAGAGTCTATATAGACTATCGTAGACTGAATGAAGTCACTGCAAAAGATCACTTCCCCTTACCCTTCATTGACCAACTAATTGAAAGACTGAGTGGTCACAAGTATTATTGTTTTCTCGATGGATACTCTGGTTACTTCCAGATAGCCATCGACCCCAATGACCAAGAGAAGACAACGTTTACGTGTCCATCTGGTACTTTTGCTTTTCGTAGAATGCCATTCGGTCTATGCAATGCACCCGCGACTTTTCAACGGTGTATGTTGGCCATTTTCGATGGACTTGTTGAGAAATGCATGGAGGTCTTCATGGATGACTTCTCAGTCTACGGCGATAGTTTTGATGAAATTTTAGAAAACCTAGATATGGTACTCCAACGTTGCGTTGAGAAGAATCTGGTGCTTAACTGGGAGAAATGCCATTTTCTAGTAGACGAAGGAATCGTTTTGGGACATAAGGTGTCCAATGCTGGTATTCAAGTTGATAAGGATAAGGTCGAAGCCATTGAACGGATGACGTACCCAAAAACAGTGAAAGAAGTACGAGGTTTTCTAGGACATGTTGGCTTCTACAGGCGTTTCATTAGAGACTTTTCTACGATTGCCAAGCCTTTATCAAATCTCTTGAAGGAAGATGTCGATTTCTTGTTCGATGCAAAGTGCAAAGAAGCTTTCAATTGTTTGAAAGATAAGCTTATCAGTGCCCCTATTTTAGTTGCACCTGACTGGACCAAGCCTTTCGAGTTGATGTGCGATGCCTCTAACTACGCCGTAGGCGCAGTTTTAGGTCAAAGACTTGATAAAAGGTTCAGGCCCATCTATTATGCGAGTCGTACCTTGAACCCGGCTCAATGCAATTATACTACGACTGAGAAGGAATTCTTAGCCGTCGTCTTTGCCATTGACAAGTTTAGAAGCTATCTTCTCGGGTCTCAAGTTGTTGTTTGGACCGATCATGCAGCCCTACGCTACCTTATGGATAAAGCAGATGCCAAACCAAGGTTACTTAGATGGATTTTAATTCTACAAGAGTTTGACCTTGTGATTAAAGATAAGAAAGGTAGTGAGAATATTGTGGCTGATCATTTATCTCGCTTAGTAAATGAGGGTGCAGAGAATCACAATGATATAGGCATTGATTTTCCGATTGAGCAATTGATGAAGCTTGAAACGGTTAGGCCGTGGTATGCTGACTACGTCAACTATTTAGCGAGTGGTCATTTAGAGGATATGACGTATCAGGAGAAGAAAAAGTTCTTTTCTGATCTTAAATATCTCGTATGGGAAGATCCTTATTTGTTCAGAGTCTGTAAAGACGGGTTGCTTCGACGGTGTGTTCCTGAGCATGATCAGTGGGATATCTTAGAACAATGCCATAGCGGTCCTACCGGAGGTCACTATGGAACACCAAAGACGGTTGCAAAGATCCTTCAAGCTGGATTCTACTGGCCGACTCTGTTTAAGGATGCAGAAGCCTTTTGTAAAGGTTGTGATAGGTGCCAGAGAACAGGAAGGCAGAGTAGTCGGATGGAAATGCCACTTAAGCCCATTCTTGAATGCGAAGTTTTCGATGTATGAGGCATAGATTTTATGGGACCCTTTCCATCTTCATGTGGTAATAAGTATATCCTCGTCTGTGTGGATTATGTTTCAAAGTGGGTCGAGGCCATAGCTACTCAAACTAATGATCACAAGGTTGTAAAGAAATTCTTGCAAAAGAATATCTTTACTAGATTCGGCTGTCCGAGAGCACTCATTAGTGATGAAGGTACTCACTTTTGCAATGCGCCGCTTGACAAGATCCTTGAGAAGTATGGTGTCAAACATAAGATTGGTACACCATATCATCCTCAAACTAGTGGCCAAGTCGAGGTAAGCAACCAGAGCTTGAAAAGAATTTTGGAGAAGACCGTGAACAATAATCGATCTAATTGGAGTCTTAAGTTGGATGACGCATTGTGGGCTTATCGTACTGCATTCAAAACCCCGATGGGCACGTCACCCTTCCAAATGGTCTATGGCAAAGCTTGTCATTTACCTGTCGAACTTGAACACAGAGCAATCTGGGCAATTAAATTCTTAAATTTTGATAGCCAACTCTGTGGGGAGAAAAGATTGTTACAATTGAACGAGCTCGACGAATTCAGACTCCGTGCATACGAGAATGCTAAGCTCAGCAAGGAGAGAACTAAGATACTCCATGACGCTAAGATCAAGGACCGAGAATTCAAAGTTGGTGAAATGGCTTTACTCTATAATACTAGACTTCACCTGTTTCCGGGTAAACTCAAGTCTAGGTGGTCTGGTCCCTTTGAGATTCTCGAGGTTAATCCAAGTGGAGTAATTACTTTGAACGGGTATGGTAATCAAGCTTTTAAAGTGAATGGCCATCGACTTAAGAAATATTTTGGGCAACCAAAGGAAAAGCCTGAGATTCTTTATTTCCAAAGAAGAGATGAGAGTACAGATGTCCTGATTTGTGAAGAGATTCCATCTTATTTCTTTGAGTCAGATGATGATGACGTTCCTATATCCACCCGTAAGGTACCTTCTGCTGACACTTCTGATCATACCACTATGACTATGCCTATCGTCCGCAAGGACAAGAAGAAGAGAGTCAGTGTCGTTTGGAGAGAAAAGTTTAATGAACTTATTGCACACTTGACTTGTTGTTGTGGTGAAAATCATTTCCGCCCCAGTGCTCCTGATTCTGATACTGAGGTGGCGGTAGTCAAACCAAAGTGGCCCGATCCGGGTTGATCTTTTGAACTTTGTGTCAAGCTATTGACATTAAAAGAGCGCTCCTAGGAGGCAACCTAGTTTTCTTTGTTCGTTTCTTTTCTTAGGTTGTTTTGTTTTATTGTTTTAGAAATAATACTTTAGTTGATTTTGTGTTGATGGTTATTCCTCCTACGTTCATTGTAAGTGTTTTGTGTTATGTGTTGCTCATATACCCCGTGTACCCCGAGATTATATGGTATGTCGAGTGTTGCAGATACTTTTGAGCAGGTTTTCGAGTTACTACTGTCCAGTGTTGTCTATTCGAGTTGTTGCGGTATATTCATGCTCCGGCCTGAGCTCTGCCAACTTTCATCCGACAACCACCGTTGAAACTAGCTAAGTTTTCTTTTCTTTTATATTGGCACATTCTGAGGACATAATGTGATTTAAGTGTGGGGGGTGTTTGGGTATGTTTTTATGCTATATCTTTGAAATATGAGTGAATGTTAAATTTTTGCGGAATTTAAAATTTTTTGTGAGTCTCGAGCATATATTTGGAACTAGATGCTTGCTAGTTGTAGTTTTCTAACGATGATAGTATGTGACTTAGTGAGATAATTATAGCATGTTTTACTTTTATGGAGATAGTTTCGTTTTTCACTCACGAAAGCCTTTGATTTTGAAGCATGACTTTTGAATTATATCCTTTCATTATTTTTAATGATTTATCTTAGGAAGGTCAGTATAGTAACACCTTAGTTAGACCGTGTGCTGTGAATATCATAAAGTTTGAATGTGATAGGTGAGATGTAACTTATGACTTTGAAAAGTGAATAAATAAAGTGAGTGAGCAATTATTTAATAAATACGTTTGTCGGAAGCTGGTCGATGATTGGAGTGCGGTAGGGCGTTATCTCGAAATGTCCTATACCACTATGATGACCAATAGCTCACGACAGTCAGGAGAAGCTACCTTATGATTTGAGTAAGGTAGGGTGTTATCACGAAACATCCTATTCTACTATGAGGGGTAAGAGCTTATTCTGATATGCGTCAAATTTGAAAATTTTGAAAATGAAGAGTAAAAATAAAGTGAAGTCTTTGTTATCATGGATCTTATACCCAGTAGAACCGCATGATATGCTGTAGGGATTATCCTACTGAGTGCGTGGGAAGGCTTTGAGTGGAGCTGTTATTGTCTGTACCTAGGATAGTCATTGGAATTTTTGAAAGGATAATTCTTTGAAAGGCTTGCTAGATTGAGAATGGCTTGTCACACTTACACCGAATCTATCTCTGTGTTGGTATCATTTGCTATAGTTGTTGTATCTTTTGTTACGTGAGTTAGAGATCTATGTGGATTATTTATAAAGTTGAGCTATAGTTTTGATTGTTTTGTCCGAGGACGTACAAAAAGTTAAGTGTGGGGGAGTTGTTAAGGCCATATTTATATGATTATTAAGGGTGTATTTCATTATTATTTTTCCCACATTTGCATAATTTACATGAGAATTAAGGGTTTAAGTGTAATTATTTAATAAAGATGATTTTAAGGGGGTTGTATGCAAAATTGATGATTTTAAGTGTTAATTTAATGGAATTATTATTATTTGGATTTTATTACATTTTTGCATTGTTTATTTATCATGTAGGTGTTGATTTTCGAGTGCATAAAGAGGATAAATGAAGCTCAAGTCGAATTATTCAAGATAGAGTTGGAATTGGCTTGAAGAAATTGGATAAAGATGAAGAAATCCGACCCTCAGCATCTTGGACGAGCGTCCGAATCCCGTCCATTCTAGACGGGCGTTTGATAAAGTGAACGAGCGTCCGGAATTGTATTTTACATTCAGAGAGTTCGGACGGAGGATGAACGAGCGTTTACTCAGCGTCCAGGCATTCTGGACGGGCGTCCACGAGACCAGACGAGCGTCCATAGCCGACTTACTTCCAGCCGACTTAAAACTCTATAAAAGCACCGCATTATGAAGCCTAAAACCCTAATCTTTTACACACTATTTACTCATATACACATAGCTGCGCCCTAGAACCCTAAGGAGCCGTTTTTACACAGAGATGCAAATCTCCCCTTCAACAATCGTGTTCATCATGATTGTTGGCTAAACATCCTGCAGTGAGTCGACAGAGGAAGCCTATCAACAACCAAACCAACTAGAGGAGTTCGATGCTTATGTTTAGTGAGTTTATTTCATAGTTTTTCATTACTTTGGATCTGTTTTGTATTGTTTAAGTTTTATTGAATTAAGATTTGATGAAACGATTTATGTTTATTTTATGCTTGAATCAATATATGAAAGTATGTTTATTTGAGTTTGATTTTATTCAAAGTAATGCATCTAATCATGTTATAAGAGATTAAGCATGTTTAGTTGAGTAAGAGTTTGGAAACAATCTCGTGATTTCGTGTTGATTGCATGTTTAGTTTGTTTGAAAAGATAAACGAAACCCTAGAATTTGGTTGAAGAAATTTAATTGAATTCGTGAATAAATCACTACTAAAAACTATGTCTTTTTAATCACCATCTAGTTGGGATTGTTGGTTGATAGGTGGAATCTAGTCGCCTTGCTGTGTTTTCCTTTAATTGTTTTAATTAAATCGTTTAGATTAAGTTTAGTTAAGTTCTAGTTTGATAAACCCTGGTTTTCTGCAAGTTTTCTGCACGTTTCTGTTTCAGTTCGTAGTTGGACGCTCGTCCGCAATAGCAGACGCCCGTCCGTTAGATTCCGTTTTCAGACGCTCGTTCACCAAAGTGAACGCTCGTCTGGCTTTCTGTTTTCTTATTTTTCTTGCTTGTTTTTACTCTTGTTTTAGTTTTAATTCTTAGGTTTAGGTTTTAGTTAGTTTCAGCCTTAGTTTAGTAGTTTAGTTCATAATTGTGACATAATTGATATAGATTTATATCTGAATCCGATAAACATTCCACTCCCTTAGGACGACCCGTAAACACCCTATACTACGATCCTTATACTTGGGGTGTTTCGGTTTATAAATTATAAAACTAGTTTTTACCGAACAGCTATATATAGATTTTAAGCAGACAGGATTATGTCATGTTAATGCATTGTATAAGGGAGAACCGGGCTATCAATAAAATAAAATAAATTCCTTCAAAAAGAAACCAAAAAAAGTAAAACAATAGTTACGTAGCCGGTGATCTACATTTTTTTAAGTAAGCCTGTCACTTTTTACTTATATTACACCAACTTTTACCTAAACTCTATTTTTCCTTCCAAAATTGATGAATTTCTACATGATTGAAGATGAAAAACAGAGAATAAAACCAGAAAATGAAAACAGAAGGAAGGAAAGCATAAACTGACTTTATTGATTAAAATTCAACTTGATTCTTTACAATGTATGATCTAGAGATATATATAGACTAACTAGATACATTGTGGAAGTTCTCTAGGCTGTTACAAACAGTTATTCAGTTGAAACTAACTTCCTAACTGATTTTTCACCTAAGTGTTCGACTTAATGCTTCTAAGAGAATTCAGTGTCCAGTTTGCTGTTTGTTGCTGCTGTTTGTTGCTGCTATATCTTCAACACCCCCTCTCAAACTGGACACTTTGGTTTGTAGATGTTGATAAGAGGATATGAGCTAAGTAATGATTGTAATCTAGATCTGTCCAAAGGTTTTGTAAACAGGTCTGCAAGCTGCACTTCTGTTGAAACTGGTAGAGGTTTTAGGAGTCCTTGTTGATAACTGTCCCTTATAACATGGAAATCTATTTCTATATGTTTAGTTCTCTCATGAAACACTGGATTTTCAACTATATATAGAGCAGATTTTCTGTCACAAAATAGAGGGATAGGCTTGTTCTGTTTGATATTGAACTCTGCCAGTAGATAGGTAAGCCACTGTAATAAGATGCCATGGCCATTGCTCTATATTCAGCCTCTGATGAACTTCTAGATGCAGTAGATTGCTTCTTTGATTTCCAGCTTATGAGTGCACCACCAAAGAACACAGAAAACCCTGTCACAGACCTTCTAGTGTCATTGCATCTTGCCCAATCTGAATCCACAAAACATTTCAGTTCCAGAGTGCTTTCTGATGGGAAAAAATGCCTTGTCCAGGGGACTTCTTTAGGTACTTTAACAATTTATGAGCTGCCTGAAGTTGTAATTCTGTTGGTTTGTCCAAGTATTGACTGAGCTGTTGTGTGGCATATGTGATGTCTGGTCTTGTTAGACCTAAATATAGCAATTTCCCTATTAAACTTCTATAATAGCTGTTTGATTTCAAGGGTTCTGAGTCTTTGCTGTGTAAACTTATAGAGGCATCCATAGGTACTTCACTTGGTTTACATTCTGAATATCCATATTCTTCCAGTAGTTCCATGCAATACTTTCTTTGAGACAGTGCAATGCCTTTCTTTGATCTGGCCACTTCTAGACCTAGGAAATATTTCAGTTCTCCAAGATCTTTTATTCCAAATTTATCATTTAAAAATTGTTTCAGTTTCTTGATTTCTTCTATGTCAGGACTTGTAATAAGTACATCATCTACATAAACTAGAACAACCACAAAAGATTCATCTGAGCCTTTGACAAACAGACTGTAATACTGTTTGGATTGTCTATACCCCCTCTCAAGCAAAGCTTGGGTTAATTTGATGTTCCATTGTCTGCTTGATTGCTTCAAGCCATATAGGGATTTGACCAGCTTACACACATGTCCTGGTTCTGCTTTGAATCCTTGAGGTACTTGCATATACACTTCTTCTACTAAATCTCCATGAAGGAATGCATTATTAACATCCAGTTGATGTAAATTCCAGTCTTTTGCTGTTGCAATGGCAAGTAGAGTTCTTACAGTGGTGAGTTTTGCCACAGGAGAAAATGTGTCCAGATAATCCAGACCTAATTGCTGTGTATAACCCTTTGCTACTAATCTTGCCTTGTATCTTTCTATGGAACCATCAGCTTTTCTTTTTACTCTGTACACCCACTTACAACCTATTGGTTGTTTTCCTTTAGGCAGTGGAACTATCTGCCAAGTATTAGTCTGTTGGAGTGCTTTTATTTCATTATCCATAGCCTCTCTCCATTCTTTATGTTTGACAGCTTCATTGTATGTTTTTGGTTCTGTTATGACTTCAGTGCTGAAAATATAAGATTTGTAAGGAACAGATAAATGATCTAATGTGTCAACTTTTGCCATCTCATGTGGTGAAGTATGTGTGGAAATATTATGACACACATAATCTTGAAGGTAAGAAGGTGTACCTCTGTTTCTAGAGGACTTTCTTACATTCTGATTTTAATTAACATGCAATGTTTCCACATAATCTAGAAAGTTGACATCATCAACATGATCAATGATATCACTGGCATGCTCCTGATGATGCACATTTTCTTGATGATCATGTACTGACTGAGATGTATCAGCATCATCAATATGATCATCAAGACTTTGATTATGTGAAGTATTTGTATTTTGAGGCAAAAGTGTATCAGAAATTGTAAAAACATCTTGATCAAAAGGAATTGGCAAAGGTAATTCTTGGATATTACCTGATACAGTTCCATCTTTATAAGGAAAAGTAAACTCATGAAATATTACATCCCTAGCAACAAAAATTTGCATGTTTTGAAGATTTAACAGATAGCGGCCTTTTACATTAGGCACTCCACCTAGATACACAGACTTGATACCTCTTGCTGCAAACTTATTGTTATCATGATGTAAATTATAAGCAAAAGTTAAACAACCAAACACCTTGACATTATCATACTTAGGTTTGACAGAATATAGCATTTCATAAGGTGTTTTATTGTTTAACAGTGGAGAAGGAGTTATATTTATCAAATTTACAGCATGAAGAACAAAGTAAGACCAGTATATTAGAGGCAAATTAGACTGAAATCTCAAACTTCTAGCAACATTTAAAATATGTTGATGTTTTCTCTCAACCACTCCATTTTGCTGAGGGGTTTTAATCACTGAAGTTTGATGCAAAATGCCTTGGGAAGCATAAAAATCAGGTAGATCAAACTCCAAGCCATTATCAGATCTCAAACATTTTATTCTTTTATTGAATTGAGTTTGAATCAACATACAAAACTGTTTAACAAGATTTCTAACTTCACCTTTAGATTTCAACATGAAAAGCCAACAAAATCTACTAAAGTCATCAACAATGGTAAGGAAAAACCTATGTCCATGAATCCCAACTACTCTATATGGACCCCAAATGTCCATGTGAACTAAATCAAAACAAGCATTAGAAACAGAATGACTCAAAGGGAAACTAAGTCTAGACTGCTTTGCCATCGGACAAACTTCACAGACTTGGCCTTCAGGAATCTGAATGCAATCATGATCCTTCTTTAGAACCTTCAGTATTTGATCAGAAGCATGACCAAGTCTGTAATGCCACAGCAAATGTTGATTCACAGAAGTATGCACATGATTGACAACAGGCAGAGAGTAACAAGATCTATCAGCCTTCAGAATGTACAGGCCTTTAATGAGGCTAGCTGAACCAATCCTCTTGAGACTTATCATATCCTGGATGACACAGGAGTCCAAGAAAAATTTAATATTGTAAGCTCTTGACCTAATAAGTTTACTTATGGACATCAGATTACAATGGAAAGCAGGAACACATAAAGCATCATCTAGAATCAAATCAGAATTGACTTTAACCTGGCCTTTATGAGTAATCTGAATATTGTTTCCATTTGGCAAACTTACATACTTGTCAATTATAGGTTCACAAGTACTAAATAAATCTTTATTGAATATAATATGGTCAGTTGCTCCACTGTCCACAATCCAATCAAAACAAGTAAGTGATTTAGGCAAACCTGACTCCATGGGGCCAAAATTGGAAGATAAGACGGCAGAATTAACTGAATTGAAACCAGCATCTCCAGAATCTTGAGATGTAGAAAAACCAGAAGATCCTGCCCTCAAAATGCTCAATATTTGCTGGTACTGCTCTTGAGTCACAAGAGCTTGATGAGCTTCCAAAGAATCCACAGGACCATGATCAGAAACTGCATCTACACACACATTATTCACTGCTACAGATCTGCCTCTACCCCTTCCCCTAAAGTTTGGAGGGAAACCATGCTTCTTGTAGCATCTATCTATAGCATGCCCTTGCATGCCACAATGAGTACACTGTGGTTTCTTATTACCATTATTGTAATTCTTTCTGAAATTGGCATTATAAGGCTGATTCTGACCTTGATTTTGAGCAGCCAATGCTACTGTGTCAAAAATACCAGAACCAAGATTACTAACAGAACTAGCAGCATGAGAAGAATTACCATAGTTCTGTTGCCTCTCTTGTTTCAAGGCCATTGAAAAAACACTTTTAACATTCGGAAAGGGAGAAATCAAATGAACCTGAGATTTCATCGTGGAGAAACTCTCATTAAGACCCTTTAAAAACCTGATTACATGATGCCTTTCATTGTGTTCCTGGTACCATTTCTGTCCACAATTGCAAGTAGGGGGAGGAGTTAAAGCTATCAATTGATCCCAAAGGATCTTCAACCTTGCAAAATACTCTGAAACAGAAAGATCTCCTTGCTTCATGGCTTGAATATCATCCATTAAATCTGACAAACGATCTGCATCTCCTCCACCATACCTATCTTCAAGATCATCCCAGATTTCTTTAGCAGTTCGATAATTCATCACACTTTGCGCAATGTTCTTGGAAACTGCATTTCCAAGCCATGCCTTGACCATACTATTGTTCTGTCTCCAGAGAGGAAAATGTGGATCATCATTAGACGGAATAGGGACAGAACCATCAATGAATCCAAGCTTATTTTTCGAAGAAAGTGAATTTAGCATAGCAGTTTTCCAGTTGTGGTAATTGGATTCATCAAGAATAGGCTGCACAAGAACAAACGCTGGATTTTCACCAGGATGAAGAACCAAATCCGGTGGAATTTGAATAACTGGATTAGCCATGGAAAGAAAACGCAGAAAACCAGAAACAACTAAAAGAAGATGAAGAATTAAGATTCTTCAACAAATCTCTGGAAATGAAACGAAAATCAGATGTTCAATGTGATAAACATCAAGAATCGATGCGGAAGCTACCAGAATTGCTCTGCTACCATGACGAATTTCTTCATGATTGAAGATGAAAAACAGAGAATAAAACCAGAAAATGAAAACAGAAGGAAGGAAAGCATAAACTGACTTTATTGATTAAAATTCAACTTGATTCTTTACAATGTATGATCTAGAGATATATATAGACTAACTAGATACATTGTGGAAGTTCTCTAGGCTGTTACGAACGGTTATTCAGTTGAAACTAACTTCCTAACTGATTTTTCACCTAAGTGTTCGACTTAATGCTTCTAAGAGAATTCAGTGTCCAGTTTGCTGTTTGTTGCTGCTATTTGTTGCTGCTATATCTTCAACAAAATTCCTTTCTTATACGCTAGTATTTAATTTAAAAAATAGAGATGTTTTCCGGTCAAGCTTTGAAAAGTTTTTCAATGAGTAAGATGGTTCTAATATTCATTGAAATTGAACATGTACTATATGTACTATAGTATTCAAGCATAAAGGAGTACAAGAAATTGTCATAGTTCTCCCGAAAAAAGTATAGTACATTCATGTCATGATATAATTTTTTCTACCCACATTTTTATTTCATATTATTAGCATAGTTACTAAATTCAACAAAGTATACTTGAATTATTCGTGTTCGAACGAATCGATTAAAACATTCATATTTCATGTAGTTTATGTTTCATTATTCTTCTCACTCTTTTCTTGTGGGAGGAAGGGATTTTTTTTATCGGCATAGGCATGAGAATAGAACTCTGGTTCTCATCAGGAAATACTGTTAAACATATTTTAGTTTTAATTATGAGTGTCATACTAGCTGTTATAGAGCAAAGGCAAAAAGATATTAAGAATGAATGTATAGGTTTATCAGAGTTTGACCTTTGTATAGGTTTGATCGAACAAGCATCGTAAAGAGGTCAGCTGACTTGGTCAGTAGACCTATCTAGACTAGGTTTCAGTAGAGTGTCTAAGACCTGTTGAAGACTGAAGGCTGAGGGTTCAAACACAGTATTGAAGATTGAAGGCTAAGGGTTCAAACTTAGTATGAAGACTTAAAATCTAAGGATATGGGATCAGAATTTAGGTAAGTCTGTGATGGCCTAAAATGATCACATATACCTTGTATTGAAGGTCTAACTTCCCAAAAAGGACATGTGATGAATGTGACTTAGTTATGTTTAAATTGGTGCACTCTAACATCATTATTAAAATTTAGATGAGAAGCAGTCAGCTGAGTGTTCATTCGAGAACACAGCAGACCAGAAGTCAGCTGACCCTATGTATTACTCAGCAGACCCAAGAACAATTTATCAGCTGAGTATACATGAATCAAATTAATACGTGTTAAGGATTATTCTGGAAGATTAAATGGATAAGGATGGATATAAAGCATTGGATTAAGTAGTCAATCAATGGTGGAGATTAAAAAGACGTTACAAGGAATTTAGAGCCAAAACAAATGGAATGAAATCATTGGTTGACAATCTGTCTATCAGAAGGTAACTGACACACTGACATAAAGTAGAGCAGAGGGAATTTCAGGGAATATTCAGAAAATCCAATAACGGTCAGATTAAAATTCAAATTCAAGCACTGGATTTTAACCTATAAATAGAGGACCCCTGGAACCAGAATCAATACAAAGAATACCACATGCAACCGAGATAACAAGCAATCAAGAGCTTTACACCCTGCTGACCTGAGCATAAATACTGATCCAGAATTTCTTCAAGTGTTCCTGCATTCAAGTTTCATCTAGTATACACACTTGGAGAACCTAAGCTGTTGATTTTACCATCCCGGAAGCTTGTTAAAGCCGAATCACTTTCTGGATTCAACCCTTTGTTTATCAAAGAAACTTGAAGACATAGAAGCACTGTTGAGTGTCAAGAACTGTTGTTTTTGTGATGGAACTGGTGAAGAATCAATCCTACGCTTCAAGGACCAGTGAAGTACTTAGGAGCATCAATCATACCTGTTCTTAGTATACATTTTGTGAAGCCATAGTTATTGGTCAAGGACAAGCAATTTAGGGCTTTTGTAACTATAAACAAAAAGACTCTAGTGAATTTCCTCCAACATCTTAGGAGAAGAGTGGACTGATAGGATTACACCACTTGGAATAACTATAAGTCTTGGTCTACTTTATTTACTGCATTTACTTTCTGCATTTATATTTACTGCAATCACAACAACATCTATCTGCTGAATAAATACTGATTTCACATACTAAACAGCTGATTATCTAATTATTAGCAGCATAATTTAAACAACAAGTAAAAAGGCTTAAGTTTTATTCCGCTGCAGCAGACTCAGCAGACTTCATAGTCAACAGACTATAGGTTAGCTGGTCTGTTCAAACTCTAAGTAGTTTTAAGTGTTAAGTTTATTCACCCCCTCTAAACTTAACCAAAGCCTTTTCAAGGGACCAACAAATACAATTTCTACCACTAGCCCAGATCGAATTCCTTATTTCATGTAGTTAATTGTTAAAAATAAATTGACTAATATGTCTTAGTTTATGTTGATGATATCTTAGTGGCATGTAACTCTCAATATACACCTGGTGGAGAAATTAGTAGCTACTCTCAACACCAAACTCTCTCTGAAAGATCTTGGTCAAGTATCACAACGGTTTAGGCATGAAAGCTCACAGAGACCAGACTGGCTTGTACCTAGATCAAGGGGCCTATACAGCTCAACTCCTCTGCAGATTGGACATAGATCACCTGAAACCTTGTTCTACTCCAATGGTCATTGGAAAACATATACACCACAGCAAGTCATAGTTATGCATAATCAAAAACTTTATAGAAGTGCAATCGGAGGTCTACAATATCTTACCTTCACTAGACCTGTTATTACATATATAGTGAACTACCTCAGTCAGTTTATGCAATGGCCTACCATGGATCATTGGCATGCAGTCAAAAGGCTCCTTAGATACATCAAAAAGACATTCGGTCATGTACAACATTTTAAATAATGGGCCTTTCTCCATCTTAAAGGGTTCTCATATGCAGACTGGGGGAAGTCTGTTGCTAGATTATCTTTGTACTTAAGAGATTCCATTATATTATGCAGCTCTAAGAAGCAACATGTAGTATCCAGATCAAGTACGTAGTCTGAATACAGAGAATTAGATAACATAAGAGATGAAGTTTAGTGGACCAAACACATCTTACATGAGTTGGGGATTAAACTGTCTAAGATTCCAACTGTCTGGTGTGACGATACATGTTCTCCTTCCCTACCTTGCAATCCAGTTCATCATGCTCAAACTAAGCACATAAAGAGTGACGTTTATTACATTAGAAATGAAGTCTTGAGAAAGGAATTTCCAAGTCTGTTATGTGCCTTCTACACACCATATTATAGATTTTTTTCATAAAGACTTTAACGTGTTGGTTCTCGATTTCAATTATTCAGATTCAAATTTAATGTTGCAATAGCATCATTATGCTTGAAGGAGGTTGTTAGGATAAGTAATAATAATAAGTAAAAATTCATATGATACGTGTTTTTACATTGTCATGTCACTTGTCAATCTATGGTTTGTATTAGGATCAAGCGCTTACCGTTGCACTAAAATCAATTGGTGTAGATAAATGTGCTACTATATTTCCTTATATCATGCCCCCTCAAGTGTGAACATATAAGAAGGGATAGAGGCCCAACACTTGACTTGTTTTTTTGTTTGGGAAATATGGGCCTATAAGAAGAGAGTAGGGCCCAACATTTGGTCTTTTTGTTTTTAATTGTACTGGAAGCGGGGTTTGAACTCGGGATCTCCTACTCCGATACCATGTTAGGATCAAGCGCTTACCGTTGTTCTAAAACCAATTGGTGTTAGTAAATGTGTTACTATATTTTCTTATATCAGTTTGTCCTAGTAGATTAGAATCTAGTTTGTTAGATTGTGTCCTACTATTTTATTCTCTCGTGTTGTATCCAACGAATTATGTAAGTTGAATTATCAAGAAATGTTCATCATGAAGTTTCCTCACTGAATAAAAACAACCCTATTAATTCTCCTATGAAAGTTGTCGTACATCATGATCAATGGTGTAAAAATATGTTGTGTCGCCCATTGTGTCTAAACGGTTGTGGGAATAGCATTACCTTATCTCGTATGGTGCAGTTACTGGCACCAAATCTATCGTGATACCACACATTAGACTATGTGTGAATTTATAGAGGTCGAAAATTAACATTCGAGAGAATATAATAGTTAGTGATGTGGTGCAATTATCAATTTCGTGATGCATACAAACCCACCTTTTCACACTAAACAGAAGTATCTGGCCCATAACCAAAGTACATACGGTTAACCTATGGTTACCCTCCTATTGTGTGTAGTTTGTACCGCAAATATGACAGATATATAATATATTTGTGATAGATATAATATATATATACACATATGTGATAGATATATAATATATATACACATAAATTAATTGTACTTCTTGATAATATTCAATCAGATCCATCAACTTCTAATTTTGATGAATCAAAAGAAATTAAAAGTTCTCAGGAACCTTATTCTATGAATAATGTTTTAAAAATGTTAAAAGATAGACAATCTGTGGAAAAACCAACCACAATAAATGAACTTTTAAAAGAAATAAATAATCTTAAAAATGAGATAATAAAATTAAAAAATTCAAATAAAAATCTAGAAGATAGAATTTCACTTCTTGAATATCAAAAGGTAAATTCTAACGTTAAACTCACTTCTAGTTTACCAGATTTATCCTCTATATTAGAACAAGATAATTTTTTGAATAAATTAAATATTATCTTTTCTCAAAAATGGTATGTAAAAATTACTTTATTAATCAATAATTCATATAAATGTGAATTAATTGCTTTAATTGATAGTGGTGCGGATATGAATGTAATCCAAGAAGGATTAATCCCTACACAATATTTTGAAAAGACTACTATGACACTTAGTCATGCTGGGGGTGAAAAACTTGATATAAAGTTTAAGCTTCCTAAAGCTTATATTTGTATAAATAATACTTGTATTCCTACAAGTTTTTTATTAGTTAAAAATATGACTAGTCAAGTTATACTTGGAACACCATTTATTGAAAAATTATATCCTTTAACTAATATTAATGATAAAGGAATAACCGGCCATTTTGAAGGTAAAGAAATAAAATTTGATTTTATTACTAAGCCTATACCAAATGTTCTTAATCAAATTAAAGATTTAATAGATAAAAAGAATTTACAATTAAATTTCTTAAAACAAGAAATTAATGTTTCAACTATTGATGAAAAGCTTTTAGACTCAAAGCTTAAAGAAAAAATTGATAATTTATTTCATAAATTTTCCATTGAGATCTGTAATGATCATCCTAATGCTTTTTGGGATAGAAAAAGACATATTGTTGAACTTCCTTATGAGGAAGATTTTGATGAAAAGAAAATTACGACAAAGGCTCGTCCTTGTCAAATGAACTCGGAATATTTAGAACATTGTAAAAAAGAGATAGAATCTCTTCTACATAAAGGTTTAATTAAACCTTCTAAATCTTCATGGTCGTGTACTGCTTTTTATGTTAATAAACATAGTGAGATTGAAAGAGGTGTACCTCGTATGGTTATAAATTATAAACCATTAAATAAAGTTTTAAAATGGATAAGATCACCTATTCCTAATAAAAAGGATTTATTAGATAGACTTTATAATTCTATCATATTTTCAAAATTTGATTTAAAATCTGGATATTGGCAGATTCAGATAGCTGAAAAAGACCAATATAAAACTGCTTTTAATGTACCATTTGGACATTATGAATGGAGAGTAATGCCATTTGGATTAAAAAATGCTCCTTCTGAATTTCAGAAAATCATGAATGATATATTTATTCCTTATAGTGAATTTATTATTGTTTATATTGATGATATATTAGTATTTTCAAAAACAATTGAAAATCATTTTAAACACTTAGACATTTTTAGAAAAATTGTTATACAGAATGGGTTGGTAATTTCTAAACCTAAAATGTCATTATTTCAAACTAAGATTAGATTCTTAGGACATAATATTGAGAAAGGAAATATAATACCAATACAACGTAGTATTGAGTTCGCTTCAAAATTTCCAGATATTATTCTGGATAAGACTCAATTACAAAGATTTCTTGGCAGTCTTAATTATGTGTCTGCTTATTATAAAGATTTAGCAAAAGATGCTGCTATATTATATGATAGATTAAAGAAAGAGCCAAAACCCTGGTCTGAGCAGCATACTAATGCTGTAAAACTAATCAAAACAAAAGTAGCTAATTTACCTTGTTTAATGTTAGCTAATCCCATATGGGATAAAATAATTGAAACAGATGCCTCTGATATAGGGTTTGGTGGAATATTAAAACAAATATGTCCTAATACAAAACAAGTTTATCTTGTTAGATTCCATTCTGGCAAGTGGAATACCAGTCAGAAAAATTACTCGGCAGTAGCAAAAGAAATTTTAGCTATTGTTAAATGTGTTTTAAAATTTCAAGATGATTTATATAATAAGAAATTTCTTATTTATACAGATTGTAAATCAGCAAAATATATGTTTAATAAAGATTTTAAACATGATGTATCTAAACAAATGTTTGCAAGGTGGCAAGCACATTTAGCCCCTTTTGATTTTGATATTCTTCATATGAAAGGAGAAGACAATAGTCTCCCTGATTTCTTAACCCGTGAATTTTTGCAGGAATAATGACAGGAGATTCTGAGAATAGATATTATTTTATTCAAAGATTTTGTTGGGATAAATGGTGGAGAGATATACATATTGCTGTTGAAAGTAAAAAAGGAATAGTCCAAAAGCAAATAATTCAAAGGGAAATATCCGGGAAACCTTTGAAGGTTTCATTGCCTACAAAATGTTGGTCATGTACCAATAAATTACATTAATAATGTTCTTATGATTGTAGGTATGACGTCCAGGGGATCAGGACGAGGGATTTATAATCCCTATCGTGGAAGAGGTGGACGAGGTAATATCCTTGTTCAACATGGCAACAGAACTTTAGTTTCGGAAAATATCTCCGGATCTTCTTCAGGACAGAATAATAATTCTGATAAATTATATCAAGAATTTTTGGAATATAAGAAAATGAAAGGGAAGGCTAAAGCTAGTGGAGAAATACCTTCATATGCGAATGTTGTAATATCAGAAGAAGAAGATATTACTTCTTATCAAGAAAATGAAAAACAAGGAATTATATTCCTTATTGAATATGATGATTATATCAAAAAGAAAAATGACCCATGGTCATTAATGGAAAAATATTTGGATAATAATCCATTTACAGCAACTGCTTATAAGCAGAGATCATATTATGAAAATATTTTGAAAGCTTCTGAATGTGAAATAACACATTTTATGGCTAATGATCAGAAGGAATATACCTTCAGTAAAATTATTATAAAAAGAATTTATCTTCCAAATGAATGGGGATTATCTTTGTTTAAAGAAAAAGAATATCTTTTTCAAGAGAAAAATATTTCTATCAAATATAATTATTGGGATTATATCCAAGCTTTTACAAATGTTTTCTTATATGAAAATAGAAAGCAAAAACATACTTGGTTTGTTAAAGTATGTCCAGAAGTATATAAACATCTGGAATATATACCAAATTGGTTTCAACAATGGTGGTTAATACATGGACCTTCTATAAAAATTTTACCAGAAGAGTTCAAAGAATTATATTTACATTGGGTAGATATTTCTCCCAAAATTTCAGAATTAAATGAGCAAGGACATCTAATAGAATGCTCTGGTTCATTACATTTCTTTTTGGAATTTTCTATTCCTTGGATTTTGAAATGGTCACCTATTGTAGACATATCTACAGATAAGTTACCATGTTTAAAAAGAAAATATTTTTCAAAATTTTGGACAAAATTGTCGAAAAAAGATCCACAAACAGGCCAAATATTTGGTGATGAATTATACCAAGAAATCACAGCTAAAATTAGCTATTTGGAAGAATTGACGGATGAACAATTAGAAGCTGCTTGTAATAGAAGCACACAAAGTCCTTTGAAAAATTTGACAGGAAAGCTGAAGATCAAAGGAATTGTTTCAAAACAAGAAATCTTGTCAGAATTTATGAAAGAAATCAAAAAAGACTTATTAAAGAATTTTGGGTTTAATAGTTGCAGTTTTGCTGACCTAAAATCAGATACATCTATGGCTTCTTCTACAAATATGGCAGAAGATGCTCAAGATCCTAATGCAGATATTGATCAAGATGTTCATCATTTTATGAAACAACTAGAAGAATTGGAAAAGGAAAAAATTGACGAAGAATAAAACTCATCAGTTTATTGCATCAGCTATGACATCAGTATTGGAGTCAGCACTGACGATATCAACAATAATTTTTGGCACTATTGGCCGACATGAACAGTAAATTACTGTTCACTTTTTACTGTTCACTTGGAATTTTTTGGCGAATAATGTAGCCAATTATGTGTTTTTACTGTTTGCTTTTTCTTTTACTGTAACCATGCGTTCTCCCCCTTCTATATATATCAGTTTTTAGTTTTGAAGGAGACACGCTTGAATTATCGCCCCTTCTCCTTTTATCTCCCCTTCTTCTTTGTAATAAAATTTTAAGAGTGTGTTGAATAAGATTACTTTTCTTCTGGTTACAACTCTGTGAATTTGTAAGTTATTTTGAATTTTGTTTTGTTTAATTTTAAATTTGATTATTTCCATTTAGCCTAATGACAGGCTAAAAGTATTTAAGTGTTAAAATATAATATGAAGGTAAATTTAAATACAGTTTGGTCTTGGAATTAAATTAGGATGTATACATGTATGTTCAGGGGTTGAGATGAATTCTGGCTCTAATCTTATAACAAGGTTTTAATCCTTTCTGGCATAAATATTTCTTTATGACATTGTAGCCTTTTATACCCGCTTTAGCCCAGGTGTGGCGTTTAGGGTTGTCGGCTTTTGCAATGGTTTAAAGTATACTATTTATAGACGGAATCGATTAAGTAAACATTCCATTCTGTTATATGATTTTATGACGGATTTCCTTTTTCTCGTAAAG
>CM044900.1:32368465-32556089 GCA_024500145.1 Gentiana dahurica var. dahurica | reverse complement strand
TATAATATATCCTATAACATATACAAATTATTTCTGATCCAGGAGCATAGTTATATCCATGCGTTTTAACATTCATTGTCAAAGAGTCAAGAATGTTAACATCAGATAGAGATAATTGTAAATTCGGATATACATCAAAATATACTGGACCATGTGCCAGACTTGATTGTATAATACCCATTAGAGATTTTTTCCAGTCAAGATTTCTACCATCTCTAAGGGCAGCAATAAAACTTTCTGGAAGATTTTCCAGAGTAAGAGGTTTAAAAGCAATTTGTACTAAACCAATATGAAGAAATTTATGACTTTTTTTATAAGGAAAAATATCTTTTTCACTTAGTAAATTAAGTACCATTTCTTCATTATTTAAAGAGATAGATTCTTCTGAGGTTTTAACAATCTGTTTTAAACCCAATTTTTCAAATGTACCTAATTGATAAATTGTTTTTGGTTCTATCCTAGGGATAGTCCATTTATTAAGTAAATCCAGATTTCTGGGTATATCAAATTCTTGTGTAATAGAATTTTTCATTCTATCCGTATTCCTTAACATTTTTGAAGAAAGTGTTAAAATATAACATACAAGATAACAGTAAATATAACTTGGCTCCGATACCAAAGTGTAGGATAAGTGTATACATGAATAATGTCAGAACGGGCATCTTTACGAGAAAAAGGAAATCCGTCATAAAATCATATAACAGAATGGAATGTTTACTTAATCGATTCCGTCTATAAATAGTATACTTTAAACCATTGCAAAAGCCGACAACCCTAAACGCCACACCTGGGCTAAAGCGGGTATAAAAGGCTACAATGTCATAAAGAAATATTTATGCCAGAAAGGATTAAAACCTTGTTATAAGATTAGAGCCAGAATTCATCTCAACCCCTGAACATACATGTATACATCCTAATTTAATTCCAAGACCAAACTGTATTTAAATTTACCTTCATATTATATTTTAACACTTAAATACTTTTAGCCTGTCATTAGGCTAAATGGAAATAATCAAATTTAAAATTAAACAAAACAAAATTCAAAATAACTTACAAATTCACAGAGTTGTAACCAGAAGAAAAGTAATCTTATTCAACACACTCTTAAAATTTTATTACAAAGAAGAAGGGGAGATAAAAGGAGAAGGGGCGATAATTCAAGCGTGTCTCCTTCAAAACTAAAAACTGATATATATAGAAGGGGGAGAACGCATGGTTACAGTAAAAGAAAAAGCAAACAGTAAAAACACATAATTGGCTACATTATTCGCCAAAAAATTCCAAGTGAACAGTAAAAAGTGAACAGTAATTTACTGTTCATGTCGGCCAATAGTGCCAAAAATTATTGTTGATATCGTCAGTGCTGACTCCAATACTGATGTCATAGCTGATGCAATAAACTGATGAGTTTTATTCTTCGTCAATTTTTTCCTTTTCCAATTCTTCTAGTTGTTTCATAAAATGATGAACATCTTGATCAATATCTGCATTAGGATCTTGAGCATCTTCTGCCATATTTGTAGAAGAAGCCATAGATGTATCTGATTTTAGGTCAGCAAAACTGCAACTATTAAACCCAAAATTCTTTAATAAGTCTTTTTTGATTTCTTTCATAAATTCTGACAAGATTTCTTGTTTTGAAACAATTCCTTTGATCTTCAGCTTTCCTGTCAAATTTTTCAAAGGACTTTGTGTGCTTCTATTACAAGCAGCTTCTAATTGTTCATCCGTCAATTCTTCCAAATAGCTAATTTTAGCTGTGATTTCTTGGTATAATTCATCACCAAATATTTGGCCTGTTTGTGGATCTTTTTTCGACAATTTTGTCCAAAATTTTGAAAAATATTTTCTTTTTAAACATGGTAACTTATCTGTAGATATGTCTACAATAGGTGACCATTTCAAAATCCAAGGAATAGAAAATTCCAAAAAGAAATGTAATGAACCAGAGCATTCTATTAGATGTCCTTGCTCATTTAATTCTGAAATTTTGGGAGAAATATCTACCCAATGTAAATATAATTCTTTGAACTCTTCTGGTAAAATTTTTATAGAAGGTCCATGTATTAACCACCATTGTTGAAACCAATTTGGTATATATTCCAGATGTTTATATACTTCTGGACATACTTTAACAAACCAAGTATGTTTTTGCTTTCTATTTTCATATAAGAAAACATTTGTAAAAGCTTGGATATAATCCCAATAATTATATTTGATAGAAATATTTTTCTCTTGAAAAAGATATTCTTTTTCTTTAAACAAAGATAATCCCCATTCATTTGGAAGATAAATTCTTTTTATAATAATTTTACTGAAGGTATATTCCTTCTGATCATTAGCCATAAAATGTGTTATTTCACATTCAGAAGCTTTCAAAATATTTTCATAATATGATCTCTGCTTATAAGCAGTTGCTGTAAATGGATTATTATCCAAATATTTTTCCATTAATGACCATGGGTCATTTTTCTTTTTGATATAATCATCATATTCAATAAGGAATATAATTCCTTGTTTTTCATTTTCTTGATAAGAAGTAATATCTTCTTCTTCTGATATTACAACATTCGCATATGAAGGTATTTCTCCACTAGCTTTAGCCTTCCCTTTCATTTTCTTATATTCCAAAAATTCTTGATATAATTTATCAGAATTATTATTCTGTCCTGAAGAAGATCCGGAGATATTTTCCGAAACTAAAGTTCTGTTGCCATGTTGAACAAGGATATTACCTCGTCCACCTCTTCCACGATAGGGATTATAAATCCCTCGTCCTGATCCCCTGGACGTCATACCTACAATCATAAGAACATTATTAATGTAATTTATTGGTACATGACCAACATTTTGTAGGCAATGAAACCTTCAAAGGTTTCCCGGATATTTCCCTTTGAATTATTTGCTTTTGGACTATTCCTTTTTTACTTTCAACAGCAATATGTATATCTCTCCACCATTTATCCCAACAAAATCTTTGAATAAAATAATATCTATTCTCAGAATCTCCTGTCATTATTCCTGCAAAAATTCACGGGTTAAGAAATCAGGGAGACTATTGTCTTCTCCTTTCATATGAAGAATATCAAAATCAAAAGGGGCTAAATGTGCTTGCCACCTTGCAAACATTTGTTTAGATACATCATGTTTAAAATCTTTATTAAACATATATTTTGCTGATTTACAATCTGTATAAATAAGAAATTTCTTATTATATAAATCATCTTGAAATTTTAAAACACATTTAACAATAGCTAAAATTTCTTTTGCTACTGCCGAGTAATTTTTCTGACTGGTATTCCACTTGCCAGAATGGAATCTAGCAAGATAAACTTGTTTTGTATTAGGACATATTTGTTTTAATATTCCACCAAACCCTATATCAGAGGCATCTGTTTCAATTATTTTATCCCATATGGGATTAGCTAACATTAAACAAGGTAAATTAGCTACTTTTGTTTTGATTAGTTTTACAGCATTAGTATGCTGCTCAGACCAGGGTTTTGGCTCTTTCTTTAATCTATCATATAATATAGCAGCATCTTTTGCTAAATCTTTATAATAAGCAGACACATAATTAAGACTGCCAAGAAATCTTTGTAATTGAGTCTTATCCAGAATAATATCTGGAAATTTTGAAGCGAACTCAATACTACGTTGTATTGGTATTATATTTCCTTTCTCAATATTATGTCCTAAGAATCTAATCTTAGTTTGAAATAATGACATTTTAGGTTTAGAAATTACCAACCCATTCTGTATAACAATTTTTCTAAAAATGTCTAAGTGTTTAACTCTTCCTGATCATTGGCAAATTGCTAATGCTGTACCCAGAACACCTGTAATATGTCAAGATGTGACTAATATATTTCAGAGTTCAGACGGAAATATTTCTGTTGTTATGAATTCACAATTGGAAAATATTCCAAGGAATATATCAAGATCATCATCTATGAGATCTTTTATATCTCCATTTGAAAATATTCAAGTGCCATATGAACCCAATAGGGCTTCTACTTCTCAATTACGAGAAGTTGATACTTCTTCTCAAATACGAGAAAATTATGTTAAAAATCTATCTTTAAATAAAAATAATATAGTTAAAGGAGTTAATGATTCAGAAGATCCTACTGAATCAGAAATGGATGCTAATTTTTAATGGATATTACACCAAAAATAGATTTCAGTCCAGGTTCTCTGGCAAGAAATAAAATTAAAAATGAATCAAAATTAGAAGTTGATGGATCTGATTGAATATTATCAATCAACTGAGATCTAAGCTCGGGATCTTTAATTAATTTAAGAAATTCAAAAATATTATTATTAGTTAAAACATTTATTTCTAAATCTTTAAATTGTGAAAGAATTTTATAAAATTCTTCTCCTTCTTCTTTATCATGTTTAATACATTGAATATTTTGTATACATGATTTACAACACATATCTGTGTCAGAAGAACTCAAAGATTCATTAATTAGATCTGATAAATTATCATCAGAAGATTGTTCATCAGAATGTTCAGAAGAAGATTTTTCTGATTCTGAATTTAAAAGTATTTTTGAAAGACTTAATTTCAATTCGTCATTCTGTAGACTATTTATTTTCTTTTTTAATTTACACCTATTAGCATAATGACCAATTTTACCACATTTAAAACAAGTTTTATCTGTTTTATTATTTTTCTTAAATTCTCTTTTTTCTAATTTCTTTTTAGAATATTTTTTTCTCTTTTTTCCTTTATAAAAAGAATCTAAAGATTTTTCTGATTTATCTCTTTTCCTATCTTTAAAAGATGTTTTTACCGATTTGGAAGATGGCATATCCATACCAAATTGATCACAAAATCTTCCTAATTGTGATTTTTCAGATAAATTCTGTCTTTTAATTTGTTGATTTAATTTTATTTCATTACAAAGGGCTAAACCTTCTTGGATAATTGTACCTATTAATTTCCCATATGTATAATCATCATAGGGTATATTAAGAAAATCTTTTCTTAAATTTTTTCTAACCTTTTCTGCAAAAAGATAAGGTAACCCATCAATAAATTTAGATTTCCAATGAGAGCTATTACTCTCGGGTAATTCCATGACTCTATTAAGAAATGTATCTTTATACCAACGAAAATCTGTCAATGTTTTACATCTCAGATTTTGTAATAAAGTACGAATATTTTCGCAATTATCTGAAATTCTTCCTGTAAAATGTTCAAGTATTGTAGTTACTAAAGTATAAACTACGTTTTCAACCATATTATTATTTTCTTGCTTAACCGTATTCATTATATAATCCTTATCGGTTAAACTTAAATAATTATCCCACCAACCTTTTAGTTGGCCTGTAAAACCTGAAATAATCATTTTAGCAACACTTTTATCAGTATTACCCGAAGTTTTACATATAGTACTATACATAAGCATTCTATGTATCATACTATAAATTTGCTTATCAGCACAACCATCAAGGTTCCATTCATAAATGCATTTCCCTGAATAACTATTATTTATGACGTAATCCTGTTCCTCATGGAGAGTATCCATAGGAGAAGGTCTTCTATAATAATAGTTTTGCATGGTAGGTCTATCAGCATATTTTTTAAGTCTGTTAATTTCAAACTTAACTGTATTATTATGACTACTAGTACCAATTGTATTAGATATGTCTTGGTCTAGAGTATTTATTTTTAAATTTTTAAATTTTTCTTCAATCAAATCTAATATATATACACATAAATTAATTGTACTTCTCCTCCTAACATAATATTTTTATGGTTGAATTTGAAAAAGAAAGAAAAAAAACTTTTCATTGATGAATCGAATATGACTGATTTTTGTATTGGGTCTCTAGTGTGAAAATATCACACGAGGAGTAATCTACATCACACAATTTTCAATCAGAATTTAAATGTTTTCTAGACCTAATATTGGTGAGAAAGTCTATTTCATACATTCTAACCCAAATTCGAACAAAATAAATTCAACATTTTGCCCAAATTTGGTCAGAATAAATAAGTCTGAAAAATTGAAGGTTAAAATTGGAAAAAATGGTATGTGTGCTAAAAATTTTTGTTGTGCGAAAAGACATTCACAAAAAAAAGCATTTTAAAAAGTTTAACTGGACATAAGTGATAACGTCGTGTTCCAAAACCATTGTACTGTAAAGTATTATAAGCGCACTCGCAGTACAATCTATAAATGATGATAAATCTTTATTTTACAGATCTTAACACTTAAGATTTATTTAAAATAGACTCATAGTGTGTCTGTTAAACAAATCTGTACATTACAGATTCTGGAGTGATTGCGGAATATCTCCCGCAATATTGGATAAATCTCCAGATCCTTGCGTGTTTTCTCTCTCCTACCTCCCTCTTTTCACACCTTTGTCTCCCGCCTTCTTTTTCTTTTATTTTAACCCATTTTCTCATCTTTTTTCTGATTTCGAAGAAAAATATGCAGAATCTAGCATGGCAAAATTACGTTTCTGGAAGTATTGATTAAAGATTTTTTTTTTGTCAAAAAGGAAGAATCTTTCCGTTGAGGATTACTGCAATTGATCGGGCAAGCAAGAGTCTATCCAAGCGATTTAATGTCACTCTTTGCCTGTTATTCTGGAATGTGATTTGGGTGGTTGAAAAATTCAAGTTTCAGGTAATCTGATAACTTTATTTTATATATTTTCAATTTAGGGCAAAAAGTGTTCTATTTTTTCTTTCCTTCTCATGCATTTTTGCAATTGGGAGGTGTAATGTTGTTTAGAGGAAGTTGTGTTCTATTTCAGGTATGATTGATAAATCCAATGCTAATGTCATCTAGTCGGTAAGAGTACTCCTTTCCTCTGTTGTTGTATAATGTCGATTTAGGGAATGTGTTCTTAGCATTGATCATTTGTTGTTGATAAACTGCTATAATGTTTTTGTATGAGCGTGACTATAAGTATATTGGTTGAAAAAATCTTTTTTTTTTAATTTATCATATGTGGTTGAGTGTAGGTATGAGAAAATATTTACATTTAGGAATTGTTTAAGCATAGACATGGTTGTAGTTGGAATTTACTACTTTGCTTATAAAAGGGCTTGTACTTTGTTATGATTGGGTGATTTAGCTTATCTTTTCCCATAATGCATGTTGGCCAAATACTAGGATCAGGGGTGAAGCTGGGTTCTTTTGATCAAAGTAATAATTAGTAGTATGAGAGAAAACACATTTTCTTCCTTATTTATTTAGTTGTGGGGGATTAAGTAATTTTCTTGTTAGTTGCCTAGATATGTGAAATCAAATTGAAAATGTGTTGAATGTTGTTGTAGTTTTGTTATTCCGATTGTATATGCATCTGAAATTGAAAGTGATCATGATCTTATTTCTGTTTTTTAAACAAGATTTGCTTGTTTGGTGAACGTTGTCTTTAACAAGATTGGTTTGTGAAGTACTGCTTTGCTGATGTATGGATGAATAAGACCACTGGCGAATCCACGTGACCCCACTCAATTTTAAAAAAAAAATTGCAAAACGACGTTGTTTTGGTAAAAAAAATCAATTTTTTACCTACTTACCCGCCCAATCCGGTTCCGACCCAGAAATTTTGACCAAATTACCCGCCCAACATGGAAATTTTGACATAATTACCCGCTCAACCCGAATTTTTTTTAGGGTTACTACAATTTTATGACGGGTGACCCCACTGAACTTTTGTTTTGGATTCGCCACTGAATAAGACCCATTCAAGTTTCCTTTGTTGTTATGGCAAAGCTGCTTTGTTGATGTTATGTGGAGATGTTGTGAAGTACTGCTTTTTTGTTATACCCTTTTCCTTTTCCTGGACTTAATTAAGCCTTCTGCAGCTTCGTGTTAATTGTAATCAACATCAACCTAAAGCATGTGTTTTGGGCTTTTGTGATAATGAAAATGTTACAGTCACAACAAAATCGTCACAATAAATGATGCATGTTTTTATATCAACAATTACTAGGTTTTGTCTCATAATCAATGATGCAATTGTCATTTGGTAGTGGTGCTATCTAACTCGTTATTTAGTTGTGGCCATTTTATATCATTTAACAAGTGATTTTTCGGAGATTTTTAAGAATATTATTGCTCTAATATTAGCAGAATCGCTATGTTAATAGCATCAGTCAGCCTTTCAGAGAAAATGGCATCCGTCAATGTTTTTGAAGATTTAGATTTTACGAATATTGTTTGATATTGAAGTTAGCTTTGAAGGCAATATGGAATGAATGAAAAAGAAGAATGCTAATAAACTCATGGCTAATTCAGCTTGGGTTTTCTCACAACAAAGTTTTCTATGATGAGTAAACCTGTGTCTTTTGATTTCTTTTTACACGCGTATGGTTTTTCACTCATTTATATTTTTCTTAGCTGTTGATTGCCTTAAACTCGGGTGTATTATCTTCGCTACTACTGATTACCCTTCATTCAGTTGTATTTTTATGCTCGTGTTTTGTCTAATCTTCTCTTTAGTATGTATATATTAAATGGCGTTGAATTGGGTCGACCACTTTTGTCGTTTAGTGGTCGCCCCTTTCCTTTTTTTTTCCCCTCCATTTTGTTGCAAAACGACGTCGTTTATGTGCGATGTTCTGTCGTTTGCTTCTTCTCCCAATTGATATTACAGCTGCCAATGAATGTACGTGTTTGCCATTTCCGACATCAGACCGAGATGCTCAGCGTTAATGCTTCACCGCCCTTGTCTCTCCAATGGTGCCTGTCTGCGTGGCAATTGCACTCGGGATTGAATACCACCTTCAGGTGGTGTGTATTTATACCCTTCTGTCGGGGGTGGTGGGGTTGAATACCACCTTAATTAGCAGTTTGTGTACGCTTTCCACTGGTTTTTTGTGGTGCTGCTGCTTCGATTTCGTCCTAATCGTAATTCTGTAAGTTCTTAACTCAATGGCTTTATTTGATGCTCATTCTGCTCTGTGTGTTTGGTGAGAGTTTCAGTGTCGTGTTCGTAGGGCCGTTGTTTGTCTGGTTCATGTTTCTGGTTTGACATTGATCTTGAGAATGTACTCATGATCATTCCTGATGATGTAATTTGCTATTTTTCTTATTTATTGTTTGCCGTTGTTCTTTGTTATTGTTCTGGTTGCAGTATTTTGAACCTTGGCTCCTGCATGCATTGTTGGCTTTTGGGTGTTATATATAAGCTTAAGATTGGTTCTTGCATGCATTGTTGGGGTTGGGTGTTAACTGCATTTGTTGTTTATCTGGTTCATGTTGCTGGTTTGACATTGATCTTGAGAATGTACTTATGATCATTCCTGATGATGTAATTTGCTATTTTTCTTATTTATTGTTTGCTTTTGCTCTTTGTTTTTGTTCTGGTTGCACTATTTTGAACCTTGGCTCCTCCATGCATTGTTGGCTTTTGGGTGTTATATATAAGCTTAAGATTGGTTCTTGCATGCATTGTTGGGGTTGGGTGTTAACTGCATTTGATTTTATCTTTATATTTTAGTCTTCACAATAGACTTAAGTTTGGGTTATAATCTTCCCTGTATAATGTTGTTTCCATTTGTGTGTGCTTTGGTGTAATGAATGGGGTCGAATTTCTTTTGGTTGTCCTTTTCCTGTGTGTGGGCTTTCCTGTAAAACATTATTATGAAAATGTTGGGTTTTGTGTGTGTTAATTCTTTGCTAATTGGAATATTGGTCCCTCTTCTTATTCAACTTATGGTTTTCACTTATTATTCCATTTGCTGCTGGTGTTCTTGGTGTTTTCAATTTCAGCTTCTGTTTTTTCGGTTTTTAGGTGAATCTCTTTCTAGTGTTGCATGATTTGTTGGGGTTTTGGTGTTGTTGCTCTGTGTGGCTATGGGAATTGATGGGTTGGGAGGTGTAATTCCAGTGTCCTTTGTTTTATTTTTATACTGACCTTTTGGGAAGTGTTTCCACTCTGGGTTTTCACTTCCTTTTCCAATTTCTGCTGGTGTTCTTGGGGTTTTTTTTTATTTCAGCTTCTGTTCTTTGGTTTTTAGGTGAAGCTCTTTCTGGTGTTGCATAATTTGTTGGGGTTTTGGTGTTGTTGCTGTGTGTTGCTATCTGAATTGATTGGTTGGGAGCTCTATTTACACGTTGTGTATGCCTTTGCTGTGATGTGGTTTTCATGTTCGTTTTTGACAATGGCAGTGATTGTACGGTTACATCTTACGGTGGCATCCATTGTGGTTGCTTGATAGGCATTCGTCTGTGCGGAGGTATGTGGTCCTTTTGAGGTGGCTGGTTTTTATGGTGTTTTACGTTGATGCTTATGTTGTTTTGTTTTTGCCCTCGTTCGTGTTTCCAGTGTTACTTTGTCCGTGTCTTCTCGGCGGTTGCTACGGTGTCTGCTTTATATTCTTCGTTGATGTGATTTGCTGCCGTTTTTTTGGTTACATTTATGGTATTCATCCATCAATGCTTTGGTTTTTAGGTTTCCATGATTAGGTGTTGTGTCTACTCTATGCTTGCATTTCATGGTCCCCTGCCCTAGGGTCTTTCCTTGGCTTGCTTTGTGTCCTGATGTGTTGTGTGGGCCTAAATTTTCTACCCTTTTGTGAAGTGATTTCCCAGAATGTCGATTAGAGGTCATGTGATCTACCCTTTTTAGCTTGCTATGTGCATTTGCTGGTTTTATTGTATTGTATTTGTCGCTATTGCGTGCCCTCGAATAGTGTCTGTTTTGCTTTTGTGTTTGGAGGTGTTGGTTTTAGCTTAGGTTATTTAGGGTGTCATTCCTTGTCCTCCTGATTTACATCCTATGTCTACAAGATCATGGACCGTTGTAAAAAGGATGAGAAGAATCTGAAGAAGCGCCAGGCATATGCCTTGATGGATCCTGCGAAAAAGGAAGCACTGCTCAAGCGTAAACGTGAGCGGTACTTGCAGGCACATCCACGCAGTACGGGTGGTACACGAAACCCGTCTCCCATTTGCTCCTCTACCTTTGAGTTGGGCGAAACGTCTGCTTCAGGTGCAATGCGAAACAAACCTGTAACTAGCTCTGTTCTATCTATTGAGAATGTCTCTTGTAGCGCCCCATCCCAGTCCATGCAGCGTGGACGTGCTGCCATGGATCCTCTTGTATATCCTTTTGCGAGACATGGCCGTGGTGTCGCTTTCAAGGTACCTACTCTTGTGCCCGCTCCCAGTCCCTCTGATCCGGCCTTATATGGTTCCTTGCCTTTGGCACCTGACTGCCCTTACTGCCTTGCCAAACGCTTTTTCCGTGAGCCCCCGTCTTTCTGTTGCTCGGAGGGCGAGATCAACTTAGTACCCACAGAGATGCCAGCCTTTCTGTATAAGCTGTTCACGTCACCTGATCCGGAATCGGTTGAGTTCCGGAGGTATGTGCGTAGTTACAACAACAACCTTGCCTTCACAACGTTCTCTGCAAAAATAGATTCCGAGTTAACGAAGAACAGTAAAGGCATATATACCTTCTCCGTATAGGGTAAGGTCTATCATCAACTACCTTGTTTGCACCCCGTCGATGAGCCTCCCCGGAATTTGCAATTATACTTCTACGATCCGGACGTTGAACTCGAGCAGCGCATTATGCTTTCTACGAAACTTCGTAGAGGTCTAATGGAAAAGTTGATGAGCATACTTAGTGTCAATCCTTATGTACGTTTCTTACGGCAAATAAGGGATATGGAGACCATAGAAGGCCATAGAATCTGCTTGGTTAGCTCCCCCAAGCTTGATCAGCGCGTTTTCAATGAGCTGACTTCGCAGGATGTTTTGGCTATTCTTTTCTTGGACGATGAGAGTGAGTACAATCCCCAGTGCCACATTCAAATCTATGCGCGCGATGCACGGCCGCTACGGATATCTCACAACTTCTCTTGCTCTGACCCTCTGCAATACCCTTTATTATTTGTCAAAGGGGAAGGCGGTTGGCATTTTGGCATTGAGAAACTTCCCCCAAATCGGAGGAAACGTGCATACGCTTGCTGTTCTGACCTGTCATCAACTGCTGCTGTTGTATCGGGTCCAGATGAGCTTGTTCATGCTGAAGAAGAAGGTATGCAATGCTTTCCTATTCGATTCCGGTATTTCTTTACCTTGTCCGGTTACTTACATGCTTCATTTTGTCTCTTGAAGCATTAAATGCCGGTGTTCGGAAGCGCAATATCGTGTCGTGCAGACAGTATTACTGCTACAAACTCCAAATTCGAGATGGAGACAAATCTGGTTTGCTTCACACTGGTAGGCTATTTCAGCAATACATAGTGGATATGTTTGTGAAGGTCGAGTCGTCTAGGCTCGATTATTTGGGGAAATAACAGAATCAGATAAGGACGGAATGTTTCCAGGGAATAGTTGACAGTTTAAACAGCGGGGGTGCTATCGGTTCTGATGTCGGCCACAAGGTCATCCTGCCTTCTTCATTCATGGGTGGCCCTAGAGACATGAAGAGACGATATATGGATGCGATGTCGCTGGTCCAACGATTTGGTAAACCAGATTTCTTCTTGACTATGACATGTAATCCCTCCTGGAGAGAGATAACCATGTATCTCCTACCTGATGAACTGCCTCATAACAGGCCTGATCTCCTAGCACGCGTGTTCAAGGCAAAAGTGGAGATGCTTAAAAAGGAGCTTCTTACGGATAAGATTTTGGGCATCCCAACTGCGTTTGTGTACTCTATAGAGTTTCAAAAGCGTGGCCTTCCGCACATTCATCTTTTGATGATTATGGACCGTGAGTCGAAGCTTATGAACCCTGAGGGTTACGATCGGTATATTAGTGCTGAACTTCCAGATCCAGAAAAGGATCCACACTTGTACTCATTGGTGGTTAGGCATATGATTCATGGTCCCTGCGGCTAACTAAACATGGGGAGCCCTTGTATGCGCGGAAGAAAATGTAAGAATAAGTATCCCCGTGGTTTCCTTGATCATACAACCCATGGTGAGGACATCTATCCATTATACAGGCGACGTGATACCGGTGTGACTGCAATTGTCCGGGGACATAGAATTGACAATCGGTGGGTCGTACCGTACAATCCTTACTTGTTGAAGAAATATGACTGCCACATTAACATAGAGATATGATCAACAGTGAAGTTAGTGAAGTATTTGTACAAGTACATTTACAAGGGGCCTGATCAAGTGGCGTTTAAATTAAGAACCGATAAAGGCAATGATGAAATTACCGAGTATCAGAAGGGCAGGTGGGTTTCACCGCCCGAAGCTGCGTGGCGCTTGTATTCATTTCCCTTATTTGAAATACATCCAGCAGTGATTGCTTTGCAGCTACATTGCCTATTGACTATCCGATAACATTTAAGGCTTCTCAAGATCTTGCCTCTGTTGCGAGCAATTCGTTCCTAGCGAAGACGATGCTAACACAATTTTTGTCATGAACACATTTGATGAGAACACTATTTCCCTGAGGTGCTTGTATAAGGAGTTTCCACGTCATTTCGTATGGGATTCTGGAAAGAGATTGTGAACTCGCCGTAAAAGAGGGGTTGTTGTCGGTCGCATAGTGTCGGCTTCACCAAGCGAGGGTGAGCGATACTACCTACGCCTGCTTCTTAACAATGTACGTGGGCCGAAGTCATTTGATGAGCTGTTGACTTTCAACGGACATATGTATCCAACGTTTCGTGAAGCGGCATTGCAACAAGGTCTCCTTGTGACTGATCTTGACCTGGTTCGTTGCTTAGACGAAGTTGTCACCTATCAGATGCCGCGTCAACTACGGCATCTGTTCGCGTCAATTCTTGTGTATTGTTCACCGTCAAATCCTCGTCATTTGTGGGAGAGATACTCATGCTCGCTTTGTGAAGATTACGTACACCAACAACGTGCAATGGAGAACCCTGTCTTAAGCCCGAGTAAGAGGGCCCTTGTAGATTTGCTGCATCTCCTAGATGATATGGGTAAAAGCTTGAATGCATACAGATTGGGACCTGATGCAGACGCCATATGCCGGCAATTGCACCCGGGGAAGGAGATAGAGTATGAGAGAAATATTCCTGTGAATGAGAAGGATGTGAGTAATGTTGCCAAACTGAATACACAACAAACGTTCGCATACGATGCCATAATGGGGCAGTTAATGGCGCGGGAACCTGATACATTCTTTATTGATGGCCCCGGTGGGACCGGGAAGACCTTCTTATATCGGACAATCTTGGCTGTTTTGCGGGCGCAGGGGCATGTGGCCATTGCCACAGCTACATCTGGTATTGCAGCTTCGGTCCTACCGGGTGGCAGGACAGCTCATTCACGCTTCAAACTCCCTTTGCACAGTGATGAATCACGGTCCACAAATATCAGCAGGCAGTCTGGTTTGGCTCGGTTGTTCATCGAAGCTAAACTGATTATTTGGGACGAGGCACCTATGGCTCATAGGAAATCCATTGAGGCCTTCTCCGACATGCTCCAGGACATAACAGGAGTGGAGCGACCATTCGGAGGGAAACTTATCATGTTTGGGGGCGACTTTAGACAGGTACTGCCTGTCTAACGAATTCAACGAGGCTTGAGCAGATAGACTCCAGTCTTATCAGCTCCCCACTATGGCAAACATTTCGAAAGATAACTCTCACACAAAATATGCGTGCATGCCTTGATCTCAGCTTCACTGCTCACCTTCTCCGGATCGGCAACGGGACAGAGGCGGAGGATGAAAATGGGAAAATCACGCTACCCGTAGAAATGACCATCCCTTACACGGGCAAAGTTCTATCCCTGGATAAGTTGATTGCTTTTGTTTACCCTGATGTTAGTAAATTCACGACCGATCCCTACTCTATTATCGACCGAGCATTATTGGCTCCAACCAATAGCTGTGTCGATGATATCAACGACTCGATGCTTCGAAAAATGCCTGGTGAACCTCTTTCGTACACAAGTACTGACATTGCCCTTGATCCACAACACCAAGGTGATTACGAAGACTTCCTGAATACTCTCAATCCAAGTGGTCTCCCACCACACGAGCTCACTTTAAAAGTTAATTGCCCCGTTATGTTGCTACGGAATTTGCATCCCACCAAAGGCCTGTGCAATGGAACCAGGTTAATATGCAGAGAACTGAGGGCATATACTATTATAGCTGAGATTGCCACGGGCACCACTGCCGGGCAGTCAACCATAATACACAGAATACCATTGGAGTCCGCGAACGAGTTAAAAAAATCCGTTATACCATTCAAACGGTATCAGTTCCCTGTACGGTTATGCTTTGCAATGACAATTAACAAAGCCCAAGGACAAACACTGGACCGTGTTGGAATTTACCTACGGGAGCCTGTATTCTCGCATGGACAGTTGTATGTTGTGCTTTCTAGGGCTAGGACATCTACTGCTGTCAAGCCACTAATTTTACCACCAACATCAGATGAAGTTACGCCTACAACGAAAACCACAAATGTGGTGTACCAAGAGATACTGAGAATGTGACCATAAGAACCCATGAGCACAAAAAGTTGGTTATATACCGTACACAGGCTTTTAGGGGTTGCAAATGGGTTCCCATGCCATCCGGTTATTTACCTTCCTAATAACGGAAAGGGATACATGCCATATGATTTGCCTTACTATGCGGGGAAGCACGTAAGTCTTTGTCCACCCTCTTTATCTTATTGCCATTCATAGCGCCGCTTTGCCCAACTGTTTTGACATTTCCCCGACTTACCAGAAAGTAATATTTTGTTTCTGTTAGCACATGCAATTTTGTTACAACCTACTCACACTTAATGAATTTTCCACACAGGTTACTGCTATAGCACACGTATGACTTCGCCTATTTGTCTAGAGAATTGGTAATTTATCTAGGAATAACGGTTTTGGCTACGAGCTATTTGTCTAGAAAATTTATGAGTAAATGTATGTTTATTTGTTTTTGAAGATCACAGCCACAAACCTTCACTTGAAACTAACTTAGTACTCATACCAGTGAACTATAGTTAGATAGAAAATCATTTTTTATGCTTTTCCTTCGACCTATGAACCTGCTGAGTTTCTGGTTGAGCATTAAAAGGATGATCTTTAGGTGGGGAAACACTTTTATTACTTGCATTTTGTAATATTGAATATTTGAATCAGTTCATGATTGATAATCCTAGACTCACTATGAAATGGAGCAAATTTTATTGATTCTTTGAATCATTTCATGATTGATAATCCTAGACTCACTATGAAATGGAGCAAATTTTTAGCAACCATTTTATGGTTTTTGCCATTGCCTAAAGGAAATCACTTTGTTTGGCAACAAACTTTGAATAAGAGTTGGTTCCTATGGTAAAATTTTTATGGGTGGCGTAAATTAATATAGCGGATTAGATTACACAATATCACACGTCGCTACGCAAACGCTGTAAACTGATGTACTGTATATCACAGGTGATGGCAAACTTACTTCCCATTTCGGACATCCATCCACATACCTTAAACTGGAGGTGCAACATTCTTGTATTGGAGAAATGGCACGAGACAGTTACCAGCACAGGGAAAGGAGTTCAGAAAGTTGTCATCTGTGACAATCAGGCATGTTTTCCCCTACGATTTACAATTTTTAAACAACCTATTTCACCATCCATTTCACTTTGTTGTGAAGTAATAGAAAAGCGCAAAAGTTTACTATTTCCCCATTTTACTACTTGGTTGTACTATGTGGCTTTGTGTACCGGCATTCCCGGGCCATGACCTACATCTCCCATTGTGTTGTAAAATTACAATGCTACAGCTGGTTGATGGCTAAACAAAATATTACTACGACTCAGTTTTAGACTTTGCCACCTTCCCACTTTACCGAATTTTCTACTGTTACAGTTCAACTACAGTTTGCATAGATATGAGGTCAATATTAATCTTATTCTGCTTGCCACACAAGGAAACAAAGCGTTGGGGACATTGTGGAACAATATGATAGACCTCCTCGAGAACAGCCTATTGCCTTATAAAAAATATTGCATGGGTGGGGCAATGGTGGCACCTATCAAGCCAGAATACATGCGGCATAGCCCGGGCATGAGCCACGAATGGACCATATCAAGGGTGACGTACATCCGGCCATTGAAAGACGACGAGTTACAAATTACTCATCCTCCGTTCCCGTTCATGAATTGCAATGACATGATTTCGAAGATCGGCTCAGACGAACGAATAGGCAAGCCTCACACTCCTTTAATGCTGATTGTTGTCCATACTTCTTCACACTAAAAAATATAGATTTAATAATCTTTCACTGGCAAAACAAATGTACCTCACAGATATAATTGCGGTGGTCGCTGAGATAAGGCCAATTGCACAAAGACGTGTACAGGGACAGCTAACCGACATTCAGGAATGTGTCCTCATCAACCAAGAGTACGTATATTTCTCCCATGACTATAACAAACCACTTCCCCCATTTCACATAACTACATCTGCATGAACTGCGTACATAGTAATTACCGCGATATTATATGTTACTTATATACCATGTTTTCAACGCTGCCTATGCCTTTTCCACTATAACTATTGCCTGACAGCTTTACTAATATATTACCTTCTTGGAACTAGGTTGCGCCCCATTGTTCTAACTCTATGGGGAAAATTCATCACAAGTCAGGGGGCTCAACTAATGGAGTTAAAAGGGAACAATCCCATACTTCTCGCAACCAAGCTCATCCCGAAGAATTTCGGCGGTATGCACTGTACACTGCAAACTCTATTAACCCAATGTAACATGTATGCACAGCCAAGGCTTACCAACATTAACACAATGCATTTGCAGGTCTATCCCTTGGAACCACAGCAACATCCTTTCTGGCAATTGAACCAGACATTGCACCAGTAAGGGAGTTACGCACATGGTAAGGACATGTTTTACTTATTCCACAACCACACCTAAAGCTATAACAACAACGCAAAATCTGCAAGGCTCGTAAATATCCTCACGAGATCAGGAGCGTTGCTCGAAATCCAAACTGTGAATCCTTCCACCATGCACTTCGATATAACGACGGTGATCCAATTGCTCTCCATGCTAACCTCTTGCCAGACTCTAAGGTGAACACACCAACATTACAGACACATACACAGATTTCTACAGCTGCTCATATCACCAGCTATCTAACCCTTCTCTTCTGAGCAGAATGAATGGGTGAAGGTTGAGGTGGTAATACCCAACTGCAATCAAATACTAACCTATACGGCATGCCCCCAATGCAAACACACAATAACGGCTGCACCTGACGAGGAGTTTACCTGCTACGGATGCCAAGCAAAGAAGAAAGCTCATCTAAAGTAAGCAGCACCTCTTAAAAGACAACATAGTATCTCAGAGTGTCAAATTAGTTACATGTTTCCACAAGTGTAAAAAAACACACACTAACAACCACATTCGCTCTCGCATGGTGCTGCAGGTGCCGAGTTGACATGGAACTGTCCGATAGTTCTGATACGGTCCAAGCGTCAATGTTTGACAAGCTTGCAGAGGAAACACTAGGACACACAGCAGCTCAGGTGTATGAAATGCCGGCTGAGGTAAAACAGCCAAAAAACACGCTGACTGAAAAGTATATGATGCCAGCTACTAACCACCTCGCCGTGGCAAAAAAAATGCAGGGTACAGAAAAGCTGCTGAAGGAGATTAACAGAAAGTACGACGGGCTTCAAATGCACGCTTCCGTACGAACAATGCAGAAAAAATATACTGACGGGAAATGTAGGTACTCGATTCAACAACTGCTGCCAATCTACACAGGAGAAAGTTTGCCAGGTAAATTTAATGCAACCATTTTGGCCCTTTCGTTCTCTTATTCGTACTGTAAATGAATTAATGAAGCAAATTTGAAATTACATTTGTCTTATTTTGGTTGTGTTGTGGCCGTGTGAAATGTTGAATCTCGTGTGTGGTTGTCTGTTCGTGTGTATATGCCCTTTGTATGTTTTCACACGGGCTTTGGGGGGATATATCTGCTGCATATTGGGGTGTTGTACTGATGTGCCAAATTTGTGATAATGGTTGCTGTAGAATGATTAACTATTATGTTTGAAAACATGTCCATGTCTTCTTTCACGCCTTCTGGAAGATTCATTACATACTTCTTCTTCAGATGTTTCCACAAAAATAGTTCCATGCTTTCTTTCAAGATTGGGAAGAGTCATTAAGCGTGCCTATGTTGCTTAGTTGTTTGAATATATTAGGTCACACACTACCAATACACACCATCCTGCTAAAACGGTCACTGCATGTCTTACAGTGACCTTTGCACCTGACAGTTCCGATAACACAATGCAGGTAATGTCAAATCCACGGCAAGCGCTGCAAACGAGGCTTCCTCGGTCGTGGCAACAAAACCCACAGAGACCATGTCAAACACTGCAGTGGTGACTGAGATAGATCATGGCAAAAAACTCAGCAACCCAGCCACTGACAAAGAAACTGAATTCGGCCTACCATACAGCCCCGCTAAGAAACTCAAGCAGACGGAACAACAAACCATGAAGAAGTAAAAAGCAACGCAAGTGGGCACGCGTCTTTTATGATGTACATAGGAACCACCCCCCATCCCCCGATTTTTTAAAAGGCAGGCACTATAGCCTTGCACTAGGTTAGTGTGTACTTGAAAGTTAGGCACAAAGAAGCCTATTTTGCTGTGTAAAAAAAAGCCTATTTTGCTGTGTAAAAAAAATTGTGCCTCTGGCAGGACAGGCAGTTTGTTATGTACCTTCAGTTACCTTCTGTAATCTTAAAGATGTAAAAACATCAACCTAGGCCATTTAGGCTGCTTTAATATTACTCCCTTCCAGATCCCTTACAATGTGAATTTAATATACACTCTACACTACATCCCCATTCTCTTTAATGCTTGAGCTTCAAGAGGTAAGCTGCTCACCATTGCAAGCACATACCTACTAGCGGTTTTTTTTGTTCCCTGGATTTTACGATTACATGTACTGATTTAAACACTACGTTCTGGTGCATAAAATCAAGAATCATGGCATCCTTTCCTTATTGCCAGAGAATCTGATATAATTTTACGTTTGTGCAATGATTTTGTGGCAGGAGCAACTTCTGGAGTTGACTATTATCACAAGATCACAGAAACAATCTGCACTTATCAGGTATGTTCTGACTTATGCAATGTACCTTCGACACGCTTGCAGATAGGTTAGACATAAGACTCTTAATTGTGAATTTATTGGTACTTAGGATGAGTTAGAAATCTATGCCTAAGATGCACTTTACTTCAATGGTGTTTATCTGGTTTTGGGCAACTATTTTGAGACTTATTAATTATTATATTAAAGCAATAAGAGCTTAATTTAGTTTTCTGGTTTTTCTGCGTCTGGGTTGGCAAACAAAGTAGTTTTAATGAATCCGTTGATTCAGTTATCAGATTTACTTATTGTTGTGTTGCTATTTGAATTCACTTCCAATACCTCAATTAGACCATTTTTCTGACTTTTACATGATGGGTAGGCCTTGACTTTTGTGCTTAAAGATGAAATACCTTTTTGGATGAATGCTCTGAAATGCTCTGCCTTTAAGTTTTAGTGCTTATCTTATAGCCTTATTTTAACCCTGCAGACATTTTGTCCCAAATCTTACAATTGGCGATCCGGTGATTGAAAGTCTGAGAAAGCATACAGAGTAAATTTTACACCTTGCTTTGATGTCTCATACAGTCTGCTTCTTCAAAAGAAAAGAGAACAGTCAAACATTTTTCTTGATGTTTTCTAATATGTTCTTTTATAGTGCATATTTGGATTGGCGCCTTATGGTCACTAATCCTCTTGATTGCAAGGAAACAATGGGAAAAGCTGGTGCTTCAGGCTTTACGTTTCATGCAGAAGTATCCAAAGGTGAATCTGATGTTAGGCTTTGTTTTCTGAATGGTGTTTGTTGCATTTTTTTCTTCGATTAAAAACAACGATTTTACTCCTTGCAGATAATTGGCAAGAATTTGTTCAAAAAATTAAATCTAAAGGAATGAGACCAGGTGTTGCATTGAAGCCCAAAACACCAATTGAAGATGTGTATCCATTGGTAAGATACTGTCAACTTACACATTATCTCTTCCCAGATTAAATATGTGAAGGAAGTGAGAGCTCAGATCTAAACGAGTTAGATCTATACGCAGCGGATGGATCACGATTTACACAGTACAATACATAAATAAAGGACTTAAATTACTACAAGGGGGTAAGAACATGTTACCAATAGGGAGAGAAGCCTTGGTCTTCCGATGTGTTCTCCAAACGGTGGTTGGTGGACACCCTTCTTGAAACACGAACCTCCTTGATATGCAAACCAAGAAAAACTTAGAGTTTTTCTTCTTTTAGAACCCAAGACAAGAAAAACAAATTTTCTTTCTTATTTTAAGTGTGTATGTCGAAATTATTAAGCACCATTAGACTTGGGAGAACTCTCTTTATATAGGAGAGTAATCAATGTCCTCCAAGGATTAAATAATTAAGTGATAATTATCACATTAATCCTTTTCCAAATAAAAGATAAATAAAATGATTATCTCAAACAAATTAAGATAAATCATATTATTATCTATTATTCCATGAATTATCATTTAACAAATAAAAGATAAATCACATGTCAAATAATTATCCAAGAAAACTAATTTCTCTCTAATTATTAATCATAAATGGCGCCACACTTATGGGTCAAAAAGCCCACATAAAATGTCTTTTATGTGTATTATATTATTTAGCCCAACTAAATAATATACATGCATATCAATTAATTAGCCCAGCCAATTAATTATCACTGAGGCCCAAATAACAAGATTATCAGTCCGAATTACAGAAGCCACATCGGGGACCATGGACCTATAACCAGTAGCTCCAATAATTAATTATTCATCGAACAGAATAAGTACATTAATTATTAATTCCGGGATTACGCCACCATAAACCCGAAACTGAACTCTACCGATTATAGATGTATACTTATACTCAACCCATAGAGTGAATAAGCGTCCATTGATATAATCATTACATACGGATTAACCCTCCATAGACTGTCCATTCTGAGTGGGAAGTCTCCGTGAACCCGACTCAGAATATCTTATCCTCATTTACCATTAACCCCCTGATGATCAATTAGTACACATATCTGACTAGTGATCAATTAGTCAAATGTGAACTCCCGGGATCGATCACTTTCTTAGGGCTAACAAATAAGGGGACTGTCTCTCTACTTCCCGCAGGAAGGAATGGATTCCATGTCTGTGAAAATCAGAACTACTCACTCATCCGGAGATAGTGCCAATGAGAAGTGGCTTGGAACACATATTTAAGTGAACCGTAACTAACACATCAAACACTACCCCGGACAAGCAGCACCCTGTGATCACCTCAGGATTAAGGTTGATCCATATATGATCATCTAATGATTTAATAAGATTTCTCGATTACGGAATTTATATCGAGAAATTCTGATTAAATCGGTCCAGTCCTATATGAATGCCATCATATATAAATGCCCCACGTAGGTACCCTCTACCGATAGTCCGGATAAGACTATCACACCCTAAGGTGTTCTGGGCACATTATTGGTGTTTTAATCAAGAGACCCTAAACTCTGATTAAGTTCACCACGGACTAACTGTTTAAGTATATCACCACTAACTCAATCCTCATGTGCATGCCATACACTGAGTTAAGCGGTTACATACAGATATACTTAGGGTTTGCAGCAGTGTATACTATATAAGCACGAAGCAAATAAGATGAATAATAAAATCTGTCATTTATTAATTTAAAACAATTACAAAATTGTCTTTCGGGCACTACATCTAACAATCTCCCACTTACACGAATGACAAGTAATAATTGTTTTAGAGCATACCCACTAACTACTACAACAAGAACTACATCTCCCACTTGCTCTAAAGCAAATGACTCATGTCTTTAATACCCATGTTTTCCAAGTGCCTCGTAAAGACCTCAATGGAAAGCGTCTTCGTAAATGGATCAGCAAGGTTGTCGGCTGAGGGGATTTTCGTGACGGAAATGTCTCCTCTTTGAGCAATCTCTCTAATCAAATGGTATTTTCTCTCTATATGCTTTGACTTCTGGTGACTTCGGGGTTCTCTGGAATTCGACACGGCCCCGTTGTTGTCACAGTAGAGACGTATCGGATCTTCTGGATTTGGGATTACTCCTAAATCTCCCAGGAACTTCTTGAGCCATACCGCTTCTTTAGCTGCCTCAGAGGCCCCTATGTATTCGGCTTCCATAGTTGAGTCGGCCGTCTGGATTGCTTGACGCTTCTCCGGACAATTGCTCCGCCTCCCAGAGTAAACACCGAGCCTGATGTCGATTTACGATCATCCTTATCTGACTGAAAGTCAGAATCGGTGTACCCTGCTATATCCAGGTTTGCACCCGAATATACAAGCATATAATTCCTCGTTCTCTTAAGATACTTGAGGAGATTCTTCACTGCTGTCCAATGGTCCATGCCCGGATTGGACTGAAATCGGCTGACCAAGCCCACGCCATAACAGATGTCTGGTCTAGTACACAACATAGCATACATTAGACTACCAACAACCGAAGCATATGGTATTCGTCCCATACTCTCAATTTCCTCAGGAGTCTGTGGAGACTGCTTCTTAAAGAGTTGAATGCCGTGACGGGTTGGTAGGAAACCCTTCTTTGCATTCATCATGCTGTAACGCAACAACATCTTATCTATGTAAGACGTTTGGGACAGAGCCAACATCCTATTCTTGCGATCCCGTATAACTTGGATCCCCAGAATATAACTCGCATCACCCAAATCTTTCATTTGGAATTGCGTGGATAACCAATTCTTCACATCTGACAACATCCCTTTATTGGGTCCAATGAGCAGAATGTCGTCAACATACAATATCAAGAACGCCACCTGATCTTTGATGACCTTCTTGTATACACAAGGCTCATCAAAGTTTCGTTCGAAACCATACAACTTGACTGTTTCATCAAATCTATGATTCCAAGACCGAGATGCTTGCTTTAACCCATAAATGGATCTGAGCAGCTTGCACACTTTGTGCTCTTGGCCTTTCTCGACAAATCCTTCTGGTTGCTGCATATATATTTCCTCGTCAAGATAGCCGTTTAGGAAGGCTGTCTTAACATCCATCTGCCAGATCTCATAATCTAGACATGCAGCAATCGAAAGGAGGATCCGAATGGATTTCAGCATTGCCACAGGGGAGAAGGTTTCTTCATAGTCGATTCCCTCTCTCTGTGTGTAGCCTTTAGCCACTAGCCGAGCTTTAAAGGTTTCAACCTTTCCATCCACTCCTCTCTTTCTCTTGTAGATCCATTTACTGCCTATGGGTTGTACACCCTCAGGGCAATCCCCAAGTTTCCAGACTGAGTTAGAGTACATAGACTCCATCTCCTGATTCATCGCCTCAACCCACATGTCCTTATCAGAATCATTCATAGCCCTACGATAGGACACTGGATCATCCTGTACTCCATCAGAGACGGCGATATTTGCCTCTGGTTGCATACCGTACCGCACTGGTGGCCGAAACACTCTGGTGGTACGTCTGAGTGATCTAGGACTGTCAGGGTCGATAGGTGTATCAGTAGTGTTGTTGTTTGTGACACTAGGTGTCACCAGTGGTCTGACTTCGTCAGAGAGTAACTCCTCGAGTACAACTTTACTCCGAGGTTTGAAGTCCTTCATGTATTGATCCTCGAGAAAAGTGGCGTGAGTTGAAACTATCACCCTCTGATCTTCTGGATCATAGAACAGACCTCCTATTGTTCCTTGCGCATACCCTACAAACAGACATACTTTCGTACGTGCTTGCAATTTGCTAGTCTTGTCAACCAGCACATGTGCCGGACACCCCCATATACGGTAGTGACGCAAACTAGGTTTACTCCCACTCCATAACTCGAGAGGTGTTTTCTCGACAGACTTTGACGGCACCATATTTAAAATACGGACCGCTGTTTGAAGGGCATGTCCCCAAAAGGACACCGGCAGTGACGCGTAGCTCATCATGGATCTGACCATGTCTATTAAAGTCCTGTTTCTCCGCTCAGCAACTCCATTTTGCTGAGGCGTTCTGGGCGCAGAACGTTGAGAACAAATCCCATGTTCCAAAAGGTAGTCAGTGAAATCAGTATCCATGTACTCACCTCCGCGATCAGAGCGAAGGAATTTCAGAGACTTGCCCAACTGCCTTTCGGCTTCTTCCTGGAATTCCTTAAACTTTTCAAAAGTTTCGGATTTCCTATGCAGTAGATAAACATATCCGAATCTCGAGTAGTCGTCGATGAAAGTTACAAAGTACTCGAATCCGCCTCTAGCCTGCACATTCATCGGACCACACAGATCTGAATGTACTAATTCTAAAGGTTCTTTAGCCCTGTTACCCTTTGACGAGAAGGGTCGCTTGGTCATCTTTCCCTCCAGGCAAGACTCGCAGACTGGCAGTGAGTCAACAGATAACTCACTTAAGGGACCATCTTTAGCCAGTCTTTTGATTCTTTCCAAGGAAATATGACCTAGCCTAAGGTGCCAAAGGTATGTTTTATCATTTTGAGAAACCTTCTACCTTTTGGCAGAACTTTGATGTGCTACTCTAAACATTTCAGTATTAAGCAGTGGAGTATCGGTTGGTTTAATCACATACAGTCCGTTTTCTATCATTGCAGAACATAAGTCACGTCCATTTCTGGAAATAACAATCTTATTATACTCAAAAGATAAAGAATACAATTGTTCTTGCAAAACAGACATAGAAATTAAATTTCTTCTAAAATGCGGAATATAAAAGACATTGTCCAACTTAAGGACTTTATTCCCAAAGACTAAACTAACTACTCCCACTGCTTTGGCTGAAACGACTGCACCGTTGCCAACTCTCATCTGGTGCGCCCCATCCTCCAGCTCTTCATATGAACTAAGGATCTGCAAAGAAGAACAAACGTGGTTAGTAGCACCAGAATCCAGTATCCAAGTCGATACATCTTTAGCTACACTGTAGGATTCCAAGACAAGTAAATTACCTGTCTTATCCTTCCCCTTGTTTGCCTGGCCCTTTCCTTCCTTCGCCTCATTCAGCTATTTCGGGCAATGCTTGCGCCAATTCCCTACTTCTCCACAGTGAAAGCACTTACCCTTAGGTTTGGAAGGTGTTGCCTTTTGCCCTTTCTTCTTCATGGGCTTTGATTTCTGTTCTTTCACAGGCTTGGCTTTCGGTTTTCCCTTAGTCCCTTTGTTCGACGACTTAGCCTCAGCCAAATTGGCTTCAGCTTTCTTTTCCCCTTCTCGGGCCCGGCTGTTAGACTGGAAACCCTCGAATATCTGCAGCTCGTTTATCAACCGCTTCAAGTCAAACTTAAGCTTGTTCATGACGTAGTTGGTCTTGAACTGGAGGAAATCAGGTGACAGTGATTCGAGAATCATGCTCACCTGAGTCACTTCGTCAAACTTGGAACCGTGAGTCTCAGCATCAGTGAAGTAATTGATCATGTTCATTACATGACCCGTCACCGACTGACCCTTCCTCATCTTCGCGTTAACAGCCATCCTGACAACCTCATGTCGGGCCTGATCAGAAGGTGAGCCGAACATGGAAACAAGGTGTTGCATCATTTTTTTTGCAGTGCAAAAGTTCTCACATTTGGTCCTTATAATCTCCGACATTGAGGCTAACATGATGCCCCGCGCTTTGTTGTCTGCCTCAGTCCACTTCTGCCGACTTTCTTTTTCGGCTTTGGAAGACTGAGTGGTAAGTGCTGGAATATCCGAAGTCAAGGTGTGTTGAACATTTTCAAAGACGAGAACAACGTTGAGGTTACTTTTCCACTTTGAAAAATTGTTTCCGGTCAACTTATCATTTAACAGTAAAGAAATCTGAGACGACATGATGCTGTAAAGTAAAATGACAGAAATTAAATTCAAGTTCATAAACTGCTAATAAATTTTAGGAACTATAAACTAAGTACTTATAGTCTATCCTACCGTTCCAAGGACTTAATCTCTCACCTCAGTGCCGCCTTAGGGTAGGTCAAAGAGGTTTCGATTAATATTGAAGATCAAATTGAGAATCAAACATCTCATTTGTGATCGTCAATCACCTTTCCCTTTTTCAGCCAAGGTATTACTAAAATACCCTTTATGAGTGTGACCTACTGTTTCAGATTTTTAGGTAGACCCCGAGTATGCCGCCTTAGGGTCGGTCAGTGACCCGACGAGTACCCAAAATCCTATCCTTTCGGAGACAAAGCCTTGAATTTTGATAGCGGTGAAGGCCTTCCTTAGGGGGCCGAAATCAAAGCCGGCACGAGGCGTCACCATTCTCTCACGTTGCTTGTGTCAACAGTAGAGGCCGTGGGGTCGGCTGTCGCCTCTCCCGCTCTCACTCAATATTTTGAAAAAGTTGTGGGTTTACTGATCACGTTTTTGGACTTGATGTTACATTAAGGAACAATAAATCATAGGCCCGAATGTTGTCGGATAAGTGGGCTAGCCCACCCGACCTATTCGTTAGAACATATGTGGCCGTCGGACGGGTCAAGGCTAGGAAAGCTCCGTTGAGCCGTAGTGGCTCTTCGGATAGCTCAGTATTGCCAGACCCCCGTGCAAACGCCACACGTGGAGGGTGAAGTCGATTGAGCAGTAGCTACTGTTGACCACCCAACCGTGGTTAAACCACTTTCGAACCTGTTTGCCCGTGATTATCCAATCCTTAAACATCAAACATTCACGTAGACACTACGGAACAAAAAACGTAATCTCGTCTTAGGTAAGGTGGAATTCACTGAGAATCCAACACCTTAACCACGAGGTTTCAGGATTTTACTACTTATGCTTTCGCAGAGTGGGATTCACCGAGAATCCATCACCCAACCTCGACGATTGAAAAAACCCGTGTTCCTCGGTTTTTACCCTAATTAGTTTCTAATTAATATCAAACAATTAATTAAAACTAATCGTGTTTTATACATGCCTAACTAATTCCTCGAATTAATTTCTACATGTATGCATATGGAGTGGAATTCATGATATGATGCATGTCATGGCAATTTTCCGGTTCTACTCATACAATCTACACATGTATACTAGTGCGGAAAATAAACACCGAGATGGACCGTTGGCACCCCCGTAACTAATCTATTCGAAAATAAATTTAAAAAAAAAACCTAATCTGCAGCTGTATAGAATCTTCGATGATCGGCATATCAAACGAACTCGGATCGGGACGAAACTTTCCAGATCTGATCTTCATTCTTCGGACTTCAAGATGGACGGTTGATCGGAGCTTTGACTTGTCAATCTACTCCAGCGAGCCGCCCAATTTGCCGCTGAATCTGACTTTTACAGCAGCGCATCAATGACTTCCCGCGGCCGATCGGGAATCGAGATGAAACCCGATCGACCTGAAATTTTTATTCCACGTCCAAAACTCCTTATTTATCAATCGGACCGGTTGGATTTGCGTTTCAAGGGTCGAAACTCTCCCAGAAATTCGAGGAAGTCACAGGTAGGGTTTCTGTGAATCCTGCGTTTTTCTGTTACAGCAGCTTCTTTGCAGCAACGAACGGACATCCAAACGGACTCTGATCGATGCCAAATTTTGTGGGATTGTTCATCATCTTACAATCTTGATTCTGACCGAAGGGATCTTCGTTTCAACGGCTCAATTAACGGGAAAAACTAAATATCTAAACAGCTACTAAACAGATCTATTTTCTAGAAATTAAAATTGCAATAAAAATAAATTACATAATTTCCTATACTCATATGAACGAATTTTCATCGTTTATATGAGTTTACAATAGATCTAACGGGTAAACAGTGCCAACCCCCAATCCATCTCTTCAACCATAGCAATTTATCATTATTAAAGCATAAAACAAAGATAAAATTTTATCTACATGCAATTCCACTCATTTAAATCGTTTATTTATGATTATAACTACATAAATCGTGGAACCTTGCTCTGATACCACATGAAGGAAGTGAGAGCTCAGATCTAAACGAGTTAGATCTATACGCAGCGGATGGATCACGATTTACACAGTACAATACATAAATAAAGGACTTAAATTACTACAAGGGGGTAAGAACATGTTACCAATAGGGAGAGAAGCCTTGGTCTTCCGATGTGTTCTCCAAACGGTGGTTGGTGGACACCCTTCTTGAAACACGAACCTCCTTGATATGCAAACCAAGAAAAACTTAGAGTTTTTCTTCTTCTAGAACCCAAGACAAGAAAAACAAATTTTCTTTCTTATTTTAAGTGTGTATGTCGAAATTATTAAGCACCATTAGACTTGGGAGAACTCTCTTTATATAGGAGAGTAATCAATGTCCTCCAAGGATTAAATAATTAAGTGATAATTATCACATTAATCCTTTTCCAAATAAAAGATAAATAAAATGATTATCTCAAACAAATTAAGATAAATCATATTATTATCTATTATTCCATGAATTATCATTTAACAAATAAAAGATAAATCACATGTCAAATAATTATCCAAGAAAACTAATTTCTCTCTAATTATTAATCATAAATGGCGAAACACTTATGGGTCAAAAAACCCACATAAAATGTCTTTTATGTGTATTATATTATTTAGCCCAACTAAATAATATACATGCATATCAATTAATTAGCCCAGCCAATTAATTATCACTGAGGCCCAAATAACAAGATTATTAGTCCGAATTACAGAAGCCACATCGGGGACCATGGACCTATAACCAGTAGCTCCAATAATTAATTATTCATCGAACAGAAAGTACATTAATTATTAATTCCGGGATTACGCCACCATAAACCCAAAACTGAACTCTACCGATTATAGATGTATACTTATACTCAACCCATAGAGTGAATAAGCGTCCATTGATATAATCATTACATACAGATTAACCCTCCATAGACTGTCCATTCTGAGTGGGAAGTCTCCGTGAACCCGACTCGGAATATCTTATCCTCATTTACCATTAACCCCCTGATGATCAATTAGTACACATATCTGACTAGTGATCAATTAGTCAAATGTGAACTCCCGGGATCGATCACTTTCTTAGGGCTAACAAATAAGGGGACTGTCTCTCTGCTTCCCGCAGGAAGGAATGGATTCCATGTCCGTGAAAATCAGAACTACTCACTCATCTGGAGATAGTGCCAATGAGAAGTGGCTTGGAACACATTATTTAAGTGAACCGTAACTAACACATCAAACACTACCCCGGGACAAGCAGCAACCTGTGATCACCTCAGGATTAAGGTTGATCCATATATGATCATCTAATGATTCAATAAGATTTCTCGATTACGGAATTTATATCGAGAGATACAGATTAAATCGGTCCAGTCCTATATGAATGCCATCATATATAAATGCCCCCACGTAGGTACCCTCTACCGATAGTCCGGATAAGACTATCACACCCTAAGGTGTTCTGGGCACATTATTGGTGTTTTAATCAAGAGACCCTAAACTCTGATTAAGTTCACCACGGACTAACTGTTTAAGTATATCACCACTAACTCAATCCTCATGTGCATGCCATACACTGAGTTAAGCGGTTACATACAGATATACTTAGGGTTTGCAGCAGTGTATACTATATAAGCACGAAGCAAATAAGATGAATAATAAAATCTGTCATTTATTAATTTAAAACAATTAAAAAATTGTCTTTCGGGCACTATATCTAACAATATGGACTTTTTCCAAGATATCCTTTTTTAGTTATACGGGGCTTGCTTATTTATTTCATTGAAATGAAGGTAATATGTGTTCCTGAAATGATGACGAAAACAAATGACTGGTTTGGAATTTAGAAAGGATTTGCTGCTTAAAGATACTAAATTTTCAGCAAATGCATTGTCCTTTTGTTCCTAATAGGTTGAAGGCCAAAACCGTGTGGAAATGGTTCTTGTCATGACTGTTGAACCTGGATTTGGTGGACAAAACTCCATGCCAAAAGCAATGGATAAGGTGCACAAACTGCAGATTACTTGTTCACTGATGAAAAACACTGTCTTCATTCATCATCAGTATCATTTATGTTGATCTGTTCTACAGGTACGTGAACTCAGAAGTAGGTACCCTTCACCTGATATAGAGGTACGTCTTGAATGCTTGTAGAAATTATGATAATGTAGCCCTTAATTGATCCATCTCAGTACAACCATTTACAATAAACTCTGCCTTAAAACATCAAATACCCTTGCAAAATAAGCTCACAATTACAACATGAAATACCTTGCCCACAAATCCCATACCACAAACCACAAAACTACAACAAACCATACAATTACACAAACAACAGCTGCAACAATCAAAGCCAACATAAAACCAAACATACGACATACAAGCATCAACAAAATAACCTTTATTGCAACACAACCTACATAAACAGACACACACCCAAAAGTACAAAGACAAACATCAGTCCATTGCCCCATTCAGCAGATTATCTTCAGATTCGGTGCTCACAGATTTACCGCTTCCTTCTCCAACAGATAGAACCGGCGACCGACGGTTCTTTGCCTCTGACAACACATACCTCTCCCTCCACATATCAGCAAGCCTTACATGCTCCTTCACATGCTTCTTCTCCCTCTTCAGCTCCGCAGTAGTCTCTCCCAGCTTCTTCTCCACCCGGTCCCGTTGCCTGACTACGCTTCTCACCAAATGGTCAGGATAGGCACCCAACCTCTGCACATCCACTGGTAAGCCAGTCGAACCGTCGTCCCGAACAGGAATAGCTGGGGCAAAAGCTTCTACCCTTTCATCCTCAACCTCATAAATCACCGAAGGATACAGAGAATGGAAATCCATTAACAAACGGAAGCAATAACAGCAACCTTCTTCTTACAACCCTCTCCCACAATAATCTTACACTCCAAGTCCAAATAAACCCTGCCGATCAATATATAGCCGTACTAGCTGTCCCTAAATTGCCAACCTAGAATAAATACAAACATTGAATAAAATAAAAGAGTGGAAGTAAAAGTAGATGAGAGATTAGGTGTAAGTAAAGACATTGTGTGCTCTCTGTGCCTGAAAGTGATGGTGTCTGCATTGTGTTTAATGCCATTTCGCATTTCAAGGCGGCAAAAATGAATTAGACGGAAATGATGTGTGGTCAACAGAAAAAAAAAAAAAGTCTTTTACTATTTATTTCATTGATTTCGCATTAATGAATGAGTCAACAGAAAAAACAAAGAATGCTTTTACTATTTGTTTTTATTTTATACATTTAACCCAAAAAAAAAAGATTAAATATCATAGTTGATTATTGAAGAAGATGATTACGTTTTTATGTTATTAATGATTTTATCCATTTATTTTCGGTGATTCATTTCAGGCGGTACTGAAGTTTTCTTGATTTTTCGCATTATGATATCTGCAAATGTGACATTTTCCCAGTAAATCATTATCATAACATCTGCTTAATAATAATCGCCAACAGCACCTACAGAACGGGAAACCCAAAAAAAATTAATCGCAATAACGCGATGGAAAAAAATAAAACCGTCACGACACGCAACGAGGGCCCGCTCCGTGCAGAGCACGGAGAGGCCAACTAGTACTTTTAGGTTTATGTCACTATTGTTGTGTTGCTCACACAGTATGTAAAAAATTACAATGGAGAATGCTGGTGATTGGACATTTACTGCATTATTAGGGAGTAATATGACTCAATATGCCGGGCACATGGATCAATCTTCACCAAGCTTTCCCAATACCCCACATATGGTTGATGATGATGAAATATCACAGTGCATAATGGAAACACAACTAACCCAAGAGAAAGAGTAAAAAGGTAACTTCACAGTCGATGAGGATATAGATTTGATTTCATGTTGTCACAACACAAGTATGAATCCAAAAAAAGGGACAAACCAAAAATCAGGTTCATTTTGGGCTGAGATTACTAAAAAACTTTGGGACATTACCATGATTGAGCGAACAAGTTGCTCACTGAATTGTCGGTTTACAGATATTGAAAAGGCTGTGAATAAATTCATTTGGGTCGTTACTGATGACGGTCAACTTGGTATCATATTATACTATCAACTTACCCTAGATTTGTGTTCTCAATGGGGATAATATGTATGAAATAATGAGTTAATTAGCTAAATTTGATTAATCCACGTCCGGGGTGACTAAAATGGTATTATGCGTATTAACCATGTATTTGAAGCGTTATTTGCTAGAAATAGAAGCTACTATGTGTGTTATGGTTTTATTGATAGATGAACAAGTTTTTGGAGCATCATTTGGGCTAAATGAAAGATTCAATTGATAAATAACTTAACGGAGATGAAGGATGAAGTGTTTCAAGTGGAGATTGGACCCGAGAATCTGATTGGTAACTTAACTTGGGCCAAGCATTTTGATAGGAACCAACTTTACAGTACATTTCTGTACAGTTCAGCCCACGATTATCACATTTCTGGCATGTTTCGGGTGAGTTTAGACCCTATTTTGAGTATTAAATGAGGTTTTATTGCACGGCGAGTGACTGTCGGTTTTCCGTAAACTCGACCTTATTTTAGCATTTTATACTCGTTTTTCCCGAGCACCCGTAGTTTGCGGGGTTATGCGTTTGCTTGTTGTTTTCATATGGATGCAGGACTAGGGTGTCTCGAGAACCCGGAAGGCGAATATTTATGATGATAAGTGTGATCAAGGTGCAAGAATGAGCCAAGGAAGAAGAAAGAATAAGAAAAGGAAGAGAAATAGTTGTTGCTCTCACCATATGTTCACTTCATCAGCATTTTGACCAATTATGGAGGCATTTTCTGGTCATGGTGTCTTCATGAAAGTTGTATATAATTCAAAGATCTTTCTAATGGTTTTTGAATTACCCCAATAAGAGGTCGGATGAAGAAGTTATGAAGTGTTTACTACAGAGCTGTCAGAAATAGAGCAATCTGGAGGCAAAACCAGAGAGTTGTCCGTCCGGATGACACATTTTGTCCGTACGGACGACTGGAAAATGATGAACTATCCGTACGGATAGCCTTTTATCTGTACGGACAAGTACCCTGGACTATATAAACACCTCAAACATCACAGCCGCAAGCAGAAAATGAAGGGGAGATAATATTAGATAGGTTAGGCGATTTGGTGCGATTTTCTTCATCCTTAGAAGTTAGAATTAGTGCTATATATCATTAGAATCGTCTTTCGATCCTCTCTTTGAACCTCTAACTTTTAGCTTCGATCTGTAACATTTCAAGTGACAAGATTTGTTCTTTTGGAGCTCGAATTTGGTAGTTCTTCAAGTAATCGAAATGGGTATGTTTTCTTGTTGTTTTACCATTGTTGTGATGTTTTTCTTCCGTTTGTATTGTTTAGATTCAATTATGAGTAGCTAGATTTGTCGTATGGTCGAACCACATGAATGCGGGTGAAACACCATTAGAGAGATGAACCGGGAGGTAGTGTAGCGCGTAATTTAACGTTCTAATCGATAATCCACATCACGAAACTTGTTTTGATTGTTTTAATAGCTTTGAATGAGATTGACAACCTTGTTCATTGTTGCACACACGTAGCTTATAAATGTATGTTGCGGCGACGTGTGGGAACGGGGTTTCGGGACCGTAGATGTTTTGGGCTTGAAAGGTAGTCTGACACCTACCCGTGTACTAGATTGACGCCCTAGTCATCAAGTCCAGTTCCAATACGGGGTCTGTCCTATGAGTTATCGTTAGACGGCAAGGTAGAGTAAGGCACACTCCCGGGGCAATCTTTCTGAGGGTAAAGTAATCCGTTGGATCGTAGTTCGGCCATACTTCTTTTAATTGTTTAGAATTCCGAGTAGTGTAATCTTTCTCTTACGCAATAGTATAACTTCACACCTATCTATTTGACCTGAACTGAGTGCTAAGTCAACTGTGGTACTCAAAAACCAATCTCTGTGGGTTCGACCTCGGACTCCTCAAGCACTATCCTACAATCGACTCGGTCCACTGCCGGTTAGAAAGTAGATTTTGCTAAGGTTTGAGTTTTTACTTGATCGACCGGTCCTAGAAAATCCGCTTATCAAGTTGGCGCCGTTGCCGGGGATTGGCAATGCTTTGATATCACAAAAGTTGACCGAAAGCTTGGGCTTAGGTCGTTTTTATTGTTTTCTTGTTGCTTTGTTTTGACTTGCAGTGAAGTGCCACACACCACCTATTGATGAGGTGGTGGTGACGAGGCACTGTGATTGTTTTCGTGTTGTTTTCTGTGATTTTGCAGATTGAGCATAAATGGGTGGATACTCTCAACAATACAACTTTTATGAAGAAATATCCACCTACCAACCTTGGGCACCTGAGCTTGGTCAAAATCAGTATTATCAACCTTATGACCAAGAGCAGGGTGCGTCCATGGGATATGGAACGGACAACGATTATCGATATGATGAGGGGAACTATAATAGACAGAATTTTGGGGGAAATTGGAACCAGAATCAACCGGGAAACTGGGGAGGCAATCAAAGCCAGCATGACTACAATTGGAGCCCAAATCAAGGACAAGGGAATAATCAGAATTATGACTCGAACAACCCTTGGAATTGGAGCTCTCAAAATCAGCACTTACAGCAGATTGACCTTGCCTATGCCGAAGAGGAATGAGAAGTAGGTATTATTCAGGAGCTGATGGAAAGGGTTTCTATGGCCATGGATGAGGAAGTGTCGGCACATCAATTGATCGATTGGTTGAACCGGATGCTCGTGTTATATAAAGAGGCCGAGCATGCTTTGAAACGGGCTGGGGAGATGCAAGACAAGTTTTCCAGCGGGGAGTATAGGACCTGCCTAGCCAATGAAGATTGGCCCCATATGAGATACAGGCTATGTTGGATGTCTCAGGATATTGTGTCTCTCATGACGGCCCGGATGCCGGATCAAAATGAAAAGTCTTGCACACAAACGGTCCGAGTAGACAGTGATATTGACGAGTCAGGTTGCTATAATGAGGTGCTCATCCCGGAGGATTCAGTGATTGAGTTGGCTTTATCACCGCCACCCCCCATTGTAGTATTTGATTATATGAGTTTCCAAGTCCTCCCGAGTGAACTCCCGAATAGTGAGCTGAAAAATGATGATGTTTTGGTAGAGTCTGTGATGCAAACTGAGTTGGAAGCTAGGAAAAGGGAGTTAGCTGCTGTTAAGAGAGAACTCGCGATGGAAATAGGGCCAGAGAAATACGTCAGTGAAGAGGTTCAGGTGGAGAGTGAGGTTGATGAATCGGCTTTCTATGAGGAGATTTCTGAGCCAGAGATTGAGATGCAAGAGATTGATATGGGATCGCCCATCACTCCATTAGTTGATGATGTACCATTCGAGTCGGTGGAGAATTTTTATGAGTATGCCAAGCCACTTGTAGTGGAGCCTACCTCAGTTGTGGGTGAGCCGGAAGCTTTTGGTATTGCCATGCTCTGGGATATGGAAGATACCCATGATTGTAAAGTAAGGGAGGTGGAACTGTTGTCTATCATACCACATCCCGACGATGACCATCATGACACCTTGACGAGAGGTGCGATAGATTTATTTGAGGTCGTCGATCCGGTGGGATTAGAAACGGAGAAGAAGATGGGACAGCTCATTATGCCGCCTAGCTCGCTAGTGGTTCGAGGTCATGTGGATGAGCCCATTATGTTGACACCCCCAGATAGATTGGTCATCTTTGATATACCGGTCCCGGATTATTACTCCCTTCCATTCTGTGCGGATGAGTTCTACGAGGTTAAGTTTCTAAGGGTCCCGGGTGGAAGACACACGTAGAGGTGATAGAGAGGAAAGACCACGGTGGTGGGGTGATTCCAAGAAGAAGATGATGAGAGGTTTTGACAGAAGAGGATTCCCGAGTTGGGAGGAGGTTGCATCGAGGGCTATGAGAGGTAAGTTTCTAACGAACTCGGTTTTCATGATGCTTGCTATTTGTATTCTTCTTGAGTTGTTGATCTTTTTGAGTTCGGATTTTGGTTGATGGTTTTGATGATACTTGTTTGAAATGAAATATTTGAATTGTTGTTTTCAGTCTTTTATGGTTTGAGTCCGTTTTGGTGTCACTTGGTCGAGCCAACGACATAAAACAAAGGCGCTCGGTGGGAGGCAACCCATCATTTCCTGTGTTTTTGCTGGTTTTGAATTCGTTTTGCTGTGTTCTGGTGTTGAGGATTGAATCCGGATGATCCCGAGGGGCCTTCATGCTTAAAATTCACTTTTCCTCTGTTTTTATCCTTGTCCGGACAGACACACACATCCATCCGTCCGGATGGATCTCTGGTTTTTACAATGATCTTGGATTTCTGGTTTGTTTTGAGATGACTTTGTTGCTACTTTGCTCTTGATCCGTGGTTGTAAGCCGTAAGGCGCGTACTTTTTCACCTTTTCATGCCATCCGTGACTATGCCTTGGATTTGACTTGGGTTAAGATTTTATTTTGAGCACGTTTAAACGTGTTGGTTGTTTATTGTATGTTTGAATCATATTTGACTATCCTTGTGACATACTTGTTCAAGTTTTCTGACGTGACGAGGTCGTTCTTTTTATTACCCCCGGAATTCCCCAATATCTATATGCTTTGGCACGCGGACCATGTCCCGTGCATGTATTTCTTGGATGTTTTAAAATGACTAGGGATTCGGGATGGACTACTTTCACGACCGTTACGGGACTTGATCGCGCCGTTTTGCCGGGCTCATAAGCTAAGTCTTTCTTTTTCCTTCTCGTTCACACACCGAGGACGGTGCTTCACTTAAGTGGGGAGGGGGGGGGACGACTTATCTTATTCGCTTGTTCTTAAATGTATTATGCCGTGTTGTGATAAACTTGGTTTTTACTCGTTTCCGAGTCGATTTTTTTAGGCTGTTTTTCAAATTTTTCCAAGATTTTAACACCACGTTATATGCATGCTGTTCACAATTGAGTGGTGAAAGGTCTTTAGTTTTGTGAATGTCTCACAGTGAGTCTATATTGTCATGATACGGAACACTTTTTATTACACGTTTGACGACGGTTATGCTTATCACGATTACTTTACACACCTGTTCCCCTAGTTTCGAGGCGAAATAGAAGGATTGGCCTTGGTAGGTACACGGGATGACAGTTTTGGCGTTCTTTTTTACCCTACTTTAGCCAAATAAGCCTGAGGCGAATGTTTGACCTTCGTAGCCCCTCTCAGCCTTGATAGAATGGTCCGATCACCATTCGTTTTATAGCCATTTCGTTACTTAGTCAGAAACCTACCTTTGAGCCTTATTTTGGTCACATTCCCTTTATTTGACCCTACGAGTGGACTTAGTCTCTTGTTAAACCACACTTGCCAAGGCAAGTGTGGGGTGGGGGGAGATGTTGTTTTTGAGTCGGGTTGTTGTTTCCTCAGTTTTAGAGCTATAAGGAGAGGAGGAGCTCAGTGGGGCTGGATGCTCGGGTTTCATTTTATAAAAAAAAAAATTCAAATCAAATAATTGTGTTGTATATAGAAATAAAGGGTTGAAAAAGGCAATGAGCTTAAAGAAATGATGATGTTAGGGTTGGGATAGTTAGATAGGTACTAAGTATTCGAGCTCACCTCACGACACTTGAAACATAGTCGAGTTTGGCAATTAGTTCGGGTATTTTAGTGTCCTATAGTTCCCAAAGTGTTGAAAATGATCAAAAAGGAGTTTGATGGGTTTGTTTGGTAAAGAAGACGTGGTACGTGTTTGGATTATGTTCACTCGTACTTCTTTTCTCCAGTTTCCCAAATTACCCTTTTCGATTAACCGAATTTACCCTAGCCTAACGTTATAACCATTCAAGTCCTGATGGACCGTGTTTAACCTTGGTTAGTCCCGATTAGTGGAGATTCTAGGAAGGGCAGGATTGTGTAAAGTCATTTGTCCGGTATTCCAAGCCCGAAATCGTATTAAGCATAAGTCGTCGTCACTCAACACACACTCACTCCGTGTCATGATCCAATAGAGTCAAAGTAATGCATTCACTTAACTAAGTTCTTTTCACCTCGATATTTTGAAATGCATGCATGTACCGTAAAGTTGATTCCTTGGTATAGTTTGAACGCCTAATTTACTCGAGGACGAGTAAAGGCTAAGTGTGGGGTGGTGATAGGAAACCAACTTTACAGTAATTTCTGTACAGTTCAGCCCACGATTATCACATTTCTGGCATGTTTCGGGTGAGTTTAGACCCTATTTTGAGTATTAAATGAGGTTTTATTGCACGGCGAGTGACTGTCGGTTTTCCGTAAACTTGACCTTATTTTAGCATTTTATACTCGTTTTTTCCAAGCACCCGTAGTTTGCGGGGTTATGCGTTTGCTTGTTGTTTTCATATGGATGCAGGACTAGGGTGTCTCGAGAACCCGGAAGGCGAAGATTTATGATGATAAGTGTGATCAAAGTGCAAGAATGAGCCAAGGAACAAGAAAGAATAAGAAAAGGAAGAGAAATAGTTGTTGCTCTCACCATATGTTCACTTCATCAGCATTTTGACCGATTATGGAGGCATTTTCTGGTCATGGTGTCTTCATGAAAGTTGTATATAATTCAAATATCTTTCTAATGGTTTTTGAATTACCCCAATAAGAGGTCGGATGAAGAAGTTATGAAGTGTTTACTGCAGAGCTGTCAGAAATGGAGCAATCTGGAGGCAAAACCAGAGAGTTGTCCGTCCGGATGACACATTTTGTCCGTACGGACGACTGGAAAATGATGAACTATCCGTACGGATAGCCTTTTATCCGTACGGACAAGTACCCTGGACTATATAAACACCTCAAACATCACAGCCGCAAGCATAAAATGAAGGGGAGATAATATTAGATAGGTTAGGCGATTTGGGGCGATTTTCTTCATCCTTAGGAGTTAGAATTAGTGCTATATATCATTAGAATCGTCTTTCGATCCTCTCTTTGAACCTCTAACTTTTAGCTTCGATCTGTAACATTTCAAGTGACAAGATTTGTTCTTTTGGAGCTCGAATTTGGTAGTTCTTCAAGTAATCGAAATGGGTATGTTTTCTTGTTGTTTTACCATTGTTGTGATGTTTTTCTTCCGTTTGTATTGTTTAGATTCGATTATGAGTAACTAGATTTGTCGTATGGTCGAACCACGTGAATGCGGGTGAAACACCATTAGAGAGATGAACCGGGAGGTAGTGTAGCGCGTAATTTAACGTTCTAATCGATAATCCACATCACGAAACTTGTTTTGATTGTTTTAATAGCTTTGAATGAGATTGACAACCTTGTTCATTGTTGCACACACGTAGCTTATAAATGTATGTTGCGGCGATGTGTGGGAACGGGGTTTCGGGACCGTAGAAGTTTTGGGCTTGAAAGGTAGTCTGACACCTACCCGTGTACTAGATTGACGCCCTAGTCATCAAGTCCAGTTCCAATACGGGGTCTGTCCTATGAGTTATCGTTAGACGGCAAGGTAGAGTAAGGCACACTCCCGGGGCAATCTTTCTGAGGGTAAAGAAATCCGTTGGATCGTAGTTCGGCCATACTTCTTTTAATTGTTTAGAATTCGAGTAGTGTAATCTTTCTCTTACGCAATAGTATAACTTCACACCTATCTGTTTGACCTGAACTGAGTGCTAAGTCAACTGTGGTACTCAAAAACCAATCTCTGTGGGTTCGACCTCGGACTCCTCAAGCACTATCCTACAATCGACCCGGTCCACTGCCGTTTAGAAAGTAGATTTTGCTAAGGTTTCGAGTTTTTACTTGATCGACCGGACCTAGAAAATCCGCTTATCACATTACGAACGGATTTTGGAGCGGACATGACATAAGGATTGGGCCTAGGGCATTCCAGAACCTTTCAAGTTAAGTCGGCAGAAGAAAAAGTACAAAAATACCCTCGATTAATCATGAGTTGCCGCCGATTAATCGAGACTTCTAGAATCTTCCAGAACACGTTTTCTTGTCCTCCACAAACTTAAGTCGGTTTATACACCTATATAAGGTCATTCAGAGCTGTGAAATTGTATTGCATTCATTCATTCCAAGATCTATTCATAAATTTAGATACAATGTAGTCTTTTGGAGACTAAAGCTTTTCTTCTTTTCTTCTTTTCTTCTCATGCAAATAAATCACGAGTCTTTCATTATGAATTGTGCTTGGTTTACGATCATCATGGATCGATTCGAATCGCTGGAGGGAGAGAGAATTGAGGAGTAGATCTATTCTTCGTTATGGGTAAGATCTATTCCAATATTTCATATCGTATCTTAGATTCATGATTGTTCTTGTGATAGATCTAGATTATGCTTGCATCTAATCAACTATGCATTAATTAAAAGAACCTTAATCTTTATTATTCGATTCGTTCATATTATACGTAGAATTATGGGTTGCGATCTCTCGAGAAGACGACGGTCTTTATCGACTAACGAGACACCTAGTAAATCCTAATTTTGTGGTTCAGCGTCAGCTATGTTGATCGACAGGATTAATTAAAACAATTACTTAGGTCTGGCCAATCTAATTTTCGTACATCGTAAATTAACATGAAGGACTGTTAGTGAAGTGTTAATTATAACATTGTCTTGATGGATCCCTAGGAACGTGCTAGTCATAGTCGATAGCTGCTTAGGGAGGTTCTCGGTCTTGAGCCGGCATCTCTAAAACTTATTGCGTATGAACTAATACAACCAATGAAGGAGGCTAGTTGCATATAGATTGTCTGATGTCCTTACAGTGGAAGTAGATAGGGTTAAGAGATTGCACCCGTAGCTTAATTACACATATGGATCATGTACGGATTAAGGGGAGATTAGTTATGCATAGTTTGGCTAATGCCTTTTCAATATATGATTGACCATGGGTTATTTGCATCTCTTTTATTTACTGTTCCCTTATGTTTGTCAATGACCATCCTATCCGGTTATGAATTGTGGTTGTGCTTAACATAATTAAATAATAGTCTCTGTGGGATCGACCTTGACTCGTCCTTGCTATACTACGATTGACCTAGTCCTCTTGCTAGTTGAAGTGACTTACACGCGATCAAGTTTTTGGCGCCGTTTCCGGGGACTATTTATTTAATTGTTAGGCATAGCCATTAATTTATAGTTAACCTTTTTTGTTAATTTTTTGTCTTATCGATGATCGAATAAAAGTGGGAAGGTTTTTTTTCATCGTCATGTTCCTGAGGCTGTTAAGAAAAGGATGTGCGGGAGTTCTTTTTTTACTTCGCATGATTATTCGATTATTATTTTGAGTCTTGAGTCCTTTTATTTGTATTCGGAGTCTTGTAATAGTTATGTTGTGTTTAAGTAATTAAGTTGTTATGTATTGGCTAAAATTGTTTTCTGCACTTCTTCTTTCTAGTTGTGCTATTCAGTGCCACATGACATAACTATTTTGTTACATATTCGCGTCTCGTGGTACTAACGGCCTTTGTGCGAGAATTGTTTGTATTAACTGACCTAGTGCATATTAGTCCTTAGGATGAGACAACTTTGGTTCCAGTTCGCTGACATGATTTGCTTCAGACATTAGCTGAGTTCTTTTATTTTCCAAAGCTAAGTGTTCTTCTTCTTCCTACTTTTTTTTGCTTTACTTTTCACATTGGGGACAATGTTGAGTTTTAAAATAGGGGGTAGGCATAACACTTGGTTTGAAAATTTGAGACACACATACACTTACTTTTGTGAATTTAGATTTTTTGAATTGAATGAAATAAAAACCTTAAATCGTTGAAATTGCTTAATTACATACTTAATTCATTAATGATGAATAAGGGGTTTGTCAACTATTTGAAGTAGTTAATTGTTTATTAATCATCTATCTTGTTGTGGAATCGACTTTTTAAGCACGTATAACTCAAATCTTCAGTATGTAGTATAGATGACACATTATTCAATTTAGTATGGAAAAATGAGCATGGGTTATGTTGCATTAAGTAGTGACTTATTAATTGTTATTTTACTGTTGCATTCGATATTTGAGCATGCAATCTGAGTGAGAAATAATTGGACAAGATGAAGAGTTATCTTATACCGGGAATCGATATTCGTCGGTGGATACACTTTAACCAATTGTTATAGAATGATGGTAGCAACTTGAATGCCACACAAGGAAAACCAGGACAAAACGGACTTGCGAGTGAGAGTGAAAAAAAATAGTGAGAAATCTGCCCAAAAGAAAGGAAAAAAAAAGAAAAAAGAAAATAAAAGAAAAGAAAAGTATATAATTAAGGCAGTGAGGGAAACGAACTCGTAGCAAAAAGGCACGACCCTAGCATAAAAATAAAACAAACGAGGACCTAAAAATAATACTCGGTCCCCAAGTCTGCCCGGCCCAAGTAAGGTTTCATGTTGTTTTCCTGACTCTGAAGGCAAGAGGAGCGAGTGTGCACATTGATAAGTAAAGGTTGTGGGGTCGCTACAACTTCATTCTTTTCTTGAATGCATTATCACAAAAGATTTATCACACGACACATTGATGCATTGGTAGGTGATGATTAATGGGAAACTTATGGGTGTGTGCATGATGCAGTTTTGCCTAAAATCCTTATTGAAATAATGTGATTTTGTCTGCATCACTGTTGTTTGAGAGTTATTCACACACACGTCGGTTCTACTACGAGATAGTGCTTAATGGATTACAGATGGATATGTGTTGACCCTCTTCTTATTTAGAATTCTTGAATGAGTCTGTTCTTAATTAGTTTGTAATTGTTTATGGGGTTTGTTTGATTTGGTTTTATGCTCAGGACGATCAAAATCTAAGTGGGGGGTAATTGATGACGGTCAACCTGGTATCATATTTTACTATCAACTTACCCTGGATTTGTGTTTTCAATGGGGATAGAATTAGATATCCAACCCGTAATCTCAACGACCCTATGGGATGTATTCATACATCGGTAGAGGAGCGTTCCGCCTTAGAGAGAAGCCTCAGTACGAGCAGTGGTGGAAGAAGCGGAAGCGATAATGTCGGCTTGGCATGAAATAATTGGTTAATTAGCTAAATATGATTAAGCCACGTCCAGGGTGACTAAATTGGTATTATGCGTATTAACCGTGTATTTTATGCAGAAATAGAAGCTACTATGTGTGTTATGGTTTTATTGACAGATGAACGAGTGTTTGATCATCATTTGGGCTGAATGAGAGATTCAATTGATAAAGAACTGAACGGAGTTGAAGGTTGAAGTGTCTCGAGTGGAGATTGGACCCGAGAATCTGATTGGTAACTTAACTTGGGCCTAGCATTACGAACGGATTCTGGAGCGGACTGGACATAAGGATTGAGCCTAGGGCATTCTAGAATCTTCCAAGTTAAGTTGGCAGAAGAAAAAGTACAAAAATACCCTCGATTATTCAGGAGTTGCCGCCAAAATGCGTTTTCTTGTCCTCCACGGATTGGGTTTACCCCTAAGTCGGTTTATACACCTATATAAGGCCATTCAGAGCTGCGAAATTGTATTCCATCCATTCATTCCAAGATCTATTCATAAAATAGATACAATGTAGTCTTTTGGAGATTAAAGCTTTTCTTCTTTTCTTCTTTTCTTCTCGAGCAAATAAATCATGAGTCTTTCATTATTAAATTGTGCTTGGTTTACGATCATCATGGATCGATTCGAATTGCCGAAGGGAGAGAGAATTGAGGAGTAGATCTGTTCTTCGTTATGGGTAAGATCTATTCCAATATTTTATTTCGTATCTTAGATTCATGATTGTTCTTGTGATAGATCTAGATTATGCTTGCATCTAATCAACTATGCATTAATTAAATGAACCATACTCTTTATTATTCGATTTGTTCATATTATACGCAGAATTATGGGTCGCGTTCTCTCGATTAGACGACGGTCTTTATCAACTAATCGAGACACCTAGTAAATCCTGATTTTGTGGTTCGGCATCAGCTACGTTGATCGACATGATTTATTAAAACGATTACTTAGGTTTGGCCAATCTAATTTTCGTACATCGTAAATTAACATGAAGGACTGTTAGTGAAGTGTAAATTAGGACATTGTCTTGATGGATCCCTAGGAACGTGCTAGTCATAGTCGATAGCTGCTTAGGGAGGTTCTCGGTCTTGAGCCGGCATCTCTAAAACTTATTGTGTATGAACTAATACAACCAACGAATGAGGTTAGTTGTATATATATTGTCTGCTGTCCTTAAAGTGGAAGTAGATAGGGTTAAGAGATTGCACCTGTAGCTTTATTACACATACGGATCATGTACGGATTAAGGGGAGATTAGTTATGCATAGTTTGGTTAATGCCTTTTCAATATATGATTGACCATGGGTTATTTGCATCTCTTTTATTTACTGTTCTTTTATGTTGGTCAATGACCACCCTATCCGGTTGACTTATGAATTGTGGTTGTGTTTAACATAATTAAATAATAGTCTCTGTGGGATCGCCCTTGACTCGCCCTTGCTATACGGCGATTGACTTAGTCCTCTTGCAGTTAGAAGCGGCTTACACGCGATCAGTTACTCAACTTGAGAATTCTACAAATTGTTCAGGATACAATGAACTAGATAGTGCATATTGACATATTTATCTTCCTAGGATACAAGAATAAAATGTTGAATCTCAATGGAGTTAAAGCAAGTGAGCAGTTACGTTAGAGCCAAGTATCGTAGTGCTCGAAAATAATTAAGTTTTTTTTTCCACTTGATTATTAGAATGTGTATCAACAATTTCAAGATGGTGAGTGAGTTTTCAATTTGTTTGATGATATGTCTTTTATATTAGTTGGATTGTAGTATTTTAGTTCTATAGGATTTTTTTTTGGGGGAGGGGGGGGGGGTGGGGGTTGTGGGTTAGGAGAAATTCTATGGTTTCAATTTTGTATTTTTTCTTCACCAATTGATACTTACAATCATTATGCATTTTTAATACCGAAATTGGATTTGCATCTTCTAACCATCCAAGTCGTGCCTTCAACATTAATCATGTGATCATTTATACATACACGAATATTAGTGGTTGCAAAAATGTCATATATGATCTATAACGTTTATTGAAATACAATATTTGATTTATGCATTCATGAAGGTGATGTTATGATTTTTTTTAATACAGATTCAGACGGCAGAGTCTATGTACTTAAAGTTGCATAAGTGTCCATTTAAGTTTGAGCATTGTTGGAATATATTGAGGAACCAACCAATGGGGAAGGAAACTGAGGGGGTTGCCGGAAGATAGATGCAAACCGGGAGGGCAATCGGAAGTAAGGATTCTCCAACAACGCCTTCGCCGGTTGACTTAGACAAATAAGGCAACTTCATTGATCTTGAAAGGCCGCCTGGGACGAACGTGGCTATAGCGAATGAAAGTCCAGAAAAGCCAAATAAACGAAAACATGAAGATGACAACCCTCTTGGTAGTATAATCTCTGACTGAAAGGTGCAAAAGCGAAAGATGCATGATGATAAAATGAGAATAGAACAACAGAAGATGGCGATGGAAAAGAGGGATGAAGAGCTAAGAATCCTGACAATGGACTTGAACAATTTAGATGATGTCCAGAAAGAATACATCCTGGTTCTACGAGCTAACATTATGGAAATGAGTAGAAATCAAGTTTGATATTGAGAAGCCTTATTAAAGTTTTTTTTTTTATGCTGAAGTATTAGTGCTGCAACTTTTTTCGTGTACGGGCAAATGAATGGGTCATGTCGGTGGTAAAACCATGGTGCTGTAACCTTTTTTGGTAGAGAAAATGAATGTCATCTAGGTGCTAAATCCTTAGTTGTTTTATTATGTGATTATGGTATGTGATATGGTATCAACTTTCAATGTTTGATGACGAATATAAAGTAGATATATATATATATATATATATATATATATATATATATATATATTGCAAAAAACATGTCATTACTTCTTATGATGCAAATATTTTGATCATTATTTCTCATGATGTAAATATTTTGATTTTCTCTATGACAGTAGCTATTTTAAAGTTATACATAGTAGACTAACAACAACCACCCTTTGGCAGTTGGGGTTGGCACATGAGAGTTGGAGCAAATTCTTTGGTGCGGCGAATATCGAGGACTGGTTGCGCCTAAATCTTGTACGCTAGGAGGAGCTTCCACTTGGGTCGACGGCTTGAAAATATACTTGGAGAGGGGCACTTTACGGAGTGTGGAAGTGGAGAAACAAGAAAATTCATGGTAGCAGTGAGGTTAGGCCCCCGGCTTCCGTTTTCTTATCTCAGGTGGTCGAACAAGCTAAGAACCTAAGACTTGCGTGGTGGGATTTCGAATGATTGTTTTCATGACTATTCCCTGTATTTCTTTCGAATTGTTTTGTAAGGCTTTTGGCCCCCCGTTGACTACAAATTAATAAAATGACCGTTTTTCAAAAAAAAAAAAAAACAACAACAACTACTTCTTGTATATGAATAAATTAATTAACAACAATACGATAAAAAAAAAGGTTGAAAGCGCAATAAAACTAAAGTTGGTTTGAAGGAGGTAGTTATATGGAATTTTAATAGATAGAAAAAAGTGATGACATTACTATGTAATGACAAAATTAGAGACTCAGATTCTGTAAAATAGATACTCCCTCCGTCGCGCAATATAAGATCTTTTAACTTTTTCGTGGTGTCCTAAAATATAAGTCATTTTCATATTTCAATATAAGATTCTATTCATTTTTTTCAATTATACCCTCATATATCACGCAGGATATATCATCATTAATGTTTTCCAAAAACAACTACACCCATTGGTCAATATTGTCTCTTCGACTTTTACGTAAGTACAGTACTAGTATTTGGATTACTATAAAACAAAACGTAAAAGGGCAATTGGAGAGCGGAAGTGGTAAAACATTTAGGCAACTCCTTTGATTTCCGTCGCACAATTTACTTAGACCATTTGTTATCATATTACTTGCAGGATAAAGGAAATTTAGTCCTGAATGACAATAAAATACATTATTCATTAACTTTCTTAATCTGTGTAAAAATCCTCTAAGGATTTATATTGTAGGACGCAGGGAGTAATATTTTTAAAATTTAAAGTACGAGGTACGAGTGTTCTTATGATGGGTATATCTCAGATCATTGGGTCTCATATTATAATAAATAATATAAAAATATATAGTGTTACTCGTTGTATTTAAATAATTATTACACTAACATTACCCCACGATATTTAACATTTTTATGGTTCTCATGTCATCTTTTTGGCTCCTTCTCACAGTCATTGACGGGAAAAGAATTGATTGAAGTAATATTTAATTATTTTTTTTTCTTATACTTGAAATGTGGAACATTTTTTTGTTTGCACCTTAAACTCTGTCCTAATCTTTTTGTTTCTTCCTAGTAAAATGACAAATCAGCTATATAAGCTAGATAAGTGATGACTATCATGTTTTGATTTGAATTACTTTATAGAATTTCAGCTAAAAAAATCGCTGGATTAATTTCATACCATGTCGGCTGTAATTATTATCATTAAAATTCCATGGGAAGAGTTAGGCGTCTTAATAAAAGATTTCATATTTTCCTTCAAAGAAAAAAGACATCATTTATTAATGCATATAATTCATTACTCCACCTTTCCATTTTAAATGTCTCATTTGACTTTTTAGATATATTAAAAAAATGTAGTTAATATTTGAATCTTATTAAATCATCCAATATTTTACAATGAAATTTTAAAATATAATCGTTGTAGGAAGATTTTATCAAATGACATATATTACAACCACTCATTTCTAACGTCTCACCCACGATAAAAGTGCATTATGTGAAAGAGAGTAAAAATGAGAGGCTCTAATGTATTCCACTTGGTATAACCTTCCTACGACCGTTGCACATAAAATCTCTCTATTTTACACGTATAGCCCGTAAAACCTTTCACCTCCTTGTAAGGTTATTTTAGTCATTTCGTAAATTGTTTTCTTTTTTCCTAATTTTTAATTTTTTCTTTTCATCCAAGTCTTTGAAAACCGATCTAGGGCTTTCAAAAGCCTACATATAGGCTCCCAGACAGACCCAGAATTCATAATTCGTGTTCTAGTTGAAGCTTGGGCCGCTTCCCGTAGCCGTCACACGGGAAAGTGCCCCAATTCATGGCCATGATGCGTTCTGGGCAACCCATGACAAGTTCTGGCAATCCAGGATTGGCCGGCATATATGCTTAACCAAGGGTTTCACGAATCGATCGTAGCTCCTTCGTCATTTGGCTTTGTTTTCAGCTCGTCTTTAAGGTAAGAAGTTCTTATATCAAAAGGATCCCTATGTGTTTTTATTATTGTTTTTATGTTAGTATTGCACGAAATCGAACATAACTATGTGATGCATATTTGCCGGGTACCTGTCAGACCAGAAACTGACTTCAGAGCTAAAGCCTGGGCTGGTTTCTCGTCCCTCCAACCGCAAAACCGTCCGGACCGAGTCCCAGGGTTAGATTCTAGGTGTCTAGGGTGCGAAATTGTGTCTGGGCTAAATCCTGCCACGCTTAACCGGCCCTCCGCTCGGGAAAGCACCCGGGGTGAATCCCAAACTCAGCTTTTGTGTGTCCTGTGTCTAAAAACCATGTCTGGCCTAAAGCCTGGGCCGGTGTCCCGACCTTTCACCCAGGAAACCGCACAGACTGATTCTCAGACTAAGTTTCTGAGTAGCCCAAGTCTAATGTAGGGTATCCATGAAATTGTTTTTGAGTCCTAGTTGGGTTTTAGGTTCTGGTTTCAAAGTAATAGCAGGAATAAGATGGTAGTTCAGTGTTGTTATTGTCTTTTTATGTTCCATAGGGTGGACAAGAATTTATGTGCCTTATGTGCTCCAAAGTGCTTATGTGTTTTGCTCTATCATGCTTGGCAAGGTCATGGTTACTGGAAATATACCGAAAGGGGTGCCATGAGTCCCTAAGTCTTATGTCGGAGGTATGACTAACTATGTTAATCCATGTCGTTCTCAAGACGGCGGTCCCTAAGTCCCGCAGGTCCCTAATTCCCACGATTGGAGGTGTTTTATTTGTTAGCCATGTTGTACACCGTGTCCATTAGTTTTGTGTCTTGGTGCCACGTAATGAATAAAGCTATGATACGCCAAGACATGCAACATGACAAGATAAGAATGTGGCGTTGTTAAGTAAGTAAGTACTTAATGTAAATGAACAAGTACGTGCAAGATAAACTGAATGTAGTTAATAGACATGTATCCTATGCATGGTTTAAAGTTGGTTTCCAGGTGGTTTTCCCGTATATGACAAGTTAAGTTTTAAAGTAAGTTCATTATGTGTCAAGAGATGCTTTTAAAGGTGTTTCACGTATTTTTCAAGTTATACTTTCAATTGTTTGCAAACTGGATAAAGTAGATTAATGTCGTGTGCCCGGCTTATGACAACCATGAATCTCCCTTTTGATCTTCTTTCTCCTTATTGAGCGTCTAGCTAGTGCTCACTTCTTTATTTGGAATAAGAAGATTGCAGGTACATGCTGATTTGATGATGAGCTTGGAGTGCTAGCTTAATAGTGGAGTTATGGAGTCGTTTGTGTTTTATTTTCTTTGTGTAGTTGTTCCTTCTTTTCTAATCAATGAGTTGTAATGGATAATAGTTTTACTTTTATTTATTTATGATTTAGTTTGACAGCAGTTGTATTTTGGTTGATGATTGCTACTGGAAGACCCTAAGGGTCTATTTTCTCGACTCTTCTGCTTGTTTTCTTCCGTGCTAATCTTATTACTCTTATATGACACAAGCTTACGTGGGATTTAACGTTTACTTTAAATGTCACGTGCCGAACGTCCCGTTTTCGGATAAGGACTCGGTATCAGGGACATGGGCGTTACAATTGGTATCAAAGACTAAGTTGGCGAAACTTGGGCAAGCCTAAGTTAGGAAAGTTGGGCATTAAAACTGCTGTGTATGATGCTGATCTTTAGGTTTTAATCAAGTTCCTCTTGGTCATCTTGAAGTTGTTGTTGGATGTAGTGCCCGAAAGACAATTGCTACTTGTCCTTACGGGCAAGTGGGAGATTTTTGGAAGTAGTGCCCAAAAAACAATTTATGTAATTGTTTTTTATAATTAATATATGACAGATGTATTCTCATCTTATTATTTGCTTCGTGCTCGCAAGTAATACACTACTGAAAACCCCAAGTTGTATCATATGTAGCCATATAACTTAGTGTGTGTCACACATGAGGATTAAGTTTATGATGATACACTTGAACTATTAGTCTGTGGTGAACTTAATCAAAGTATGGGATCTATTTGATTAAACCACCATTAATGCACCCAGAACACTTTATGGTGTGACGGTCTTATCTGGGCCGTCGATATTGGTTATCTTAGTGGGGCATTTATATATGATGTAGTCATATAGGACTGGAACGATTTAATCTGCATTTCTCATATAATTCCGTGATTGAGAAATCTTATTAAATCACAAGATGATCATATATGGATTAACCTTAATCCTGAAGTGATTGCAGACTCCTGTTTGTTTGAAGATAGGGTTTGATGTGTTCGTTAAGGATTGCAAAGAGGCACGGTCCGAATCACTTTCACGTTGGCACTATTTTGGAATGAGTGAGGAGTGTGTGTCTCACAGATATGGGATACATTCCTTCCTGCGGGAAGTAGAAAGACAATCCCCTTATTTGTTGTTAATCTTAGAAACTGATCGATCTGCGGAGTTCATATTGGATATGAACTAATTCATCACTAGTGGGTTAATGATAAATAAAGATAAGATATAATGAAGAAGGTTCACGGAAACATCCCCGTTTCATTACAGATAGTCTCTGGAGGGCTAGTCTATATGTAATAATTATATCAATAAACACTTATTAAATCGACATTTTGAGAATAAGTTATATCTATAATCGATAGAGTTCAGTTTCAGATTTATGGTGGCGTAATTCTGAAATTAATAAGTTAAATAGAAATGTTGTGTTCGATGAATATTGTATTCAATATATTGTAGCCACTTGTTATAGGTCCATGGTCCCCGGGTTGGCTCCTAACACGTGAGTGAATTCTCGTATTTTGGAACCTCGAGAATAAATTAAATAGTTGGTCTATTTAATGAATATGCGGATATTCTTTATTCAATAAATAATATGTAATACAGAAAAGACATTTTCTATTATCCCAATTGGAATAAAAAAAATGGTGCCACTTTATTTGATTTTGGGAAAATAAATTTTCTCTTAATTAATTATAATGTGGAAAATATAATTATTTATGTGTTAAATAATTATGAATAAAAAATTAGTTTTCTTATTGGATAAACAGGAAATTTATTTTCCTATAGGATAAATGTTTTATTTTTCCTTAAAGGAAAAGATAAATTTGTGTGTACAAGATAAACTCTCAAACTATTGGTTATTACCCTATATAAAGAGAGTATCTCCCAACACCCAACAGATTGAATCCAAAGCCATTTTTGAGAAGAAAAAAACCAAAGCCTATTTTGAATAAAAGAGAAAAAAATTGTTTTCTTGTCTTAGCCATTGGGAAGAAGAAAAACAAGGTTTTTCTTGAAGGCATATTCGAGGAGATTCGAATACAGGATCGACGTCCACCAGTCGTCGCTTGGAGATGCAATCCGGAAGATCATGGCATCTCAATTCGGTTGGGTAATCTCGTAACCTTTCCTTAAAGGTATTAATTAATCGTTCATCAGTTAATTAGATCGTACAATTCATGCTTCTGCTATAGATATTCATCTAATCAAGATCTAGATGATTCTGTGTGGATTCTGACTCGACTCGATTCATTCCAATCGGGTTTCGGGTCGGATTCAGATTCCGGCAACTCCAACATGTGGTATCGGAGCCATGGTTAAAACCGAATTTTGGTCGATTAATTAATTAAGAACGGATTAATTACTTAGGGGGGGATTGTTAGAATTATATGTTGCATCTTGTACATTTTTTGTAAATATATATATGTATGATTGAATGTTGTGGGTTGGTATTGTTTACCCGTTAGATCTATTGTAATCCCGTTTTTCCGGGTATTGGAAATTATGTAATCTGTTGTTGATTTAAATTTCCTAGAATAATAGTCTATCCTCGTCGCGGCTGCTTTAACGTTTTTCGTCCTGCAATTACATCCAAAGACATTGGCGGTGCTGTGGTTCAAGCATGCTGTGAGAGATCCGGACGTCAAGGGTTCAATACACACTTGACGCGTTTTATTCAATTTTTTTTCGAAAAAATCTGGAAGTTTTACTTCAAGGAATAAAAATTATGGTGTTCATGGGATTTAAGGTTTAGGGTTTAGATCTGCTAATTAATATAGAGACATATTCTTGTTTCTTTTATTAATAATTAGTCAACCCATTCAGAGTGGGTTTAAGATCTTTTATTATAGATCAGATACTGGGTACTAACGGTCCATTTCAGTGATTTATTTTTCCGCATTTATTTTCTTTAGGTGATTATTTATCATGTCATTCATCATATTCATGAATTTCACTTCTAGAATATGCATACATGTAGATAATTAATTTTGGCATTAATTAGGCATGTATGAACAAGTAATTAATTTAGATTAATTTAGGTAATTCATTAAATTAATTGACAAAACGGAATTTTATCTGGATATAAAATTCACATAATAAAAATAAAATTTACTGGGTAAATTTGATTTTGGATCTAAAATTCTTTGAGAATTTTGATTATGTAGTGGCTATATAAAAATAATTTTGATAATCGAGAATTGGAAAATCATGAAAAGCCGGACACTCACTAGACGGTATTTGGAACAGATAAGTTAGTGATTGCTTTCCATGATTTATTGTTTTCGGATTATGAAAAAAATTCTGAGATCCTAAATTTTTATCATGACAAAATTAGGACTATAAAATTCATTGGTGAATTTTCATTGTGTAGTGTCTACACAAAAGATTTCTACCGGAAAATTGGAAAATCAAGAAAAAGTGTCACTAGTTAGACGGTATTTGGAACCGATAAACTAGTGGGAGATTTAAATTTTGTGATTTATTGTTTTTTGAATTAATGGGGAATCATAAGTCCTGATGTATTAGGATTATAAAATTATTGGTGAATTTTAATTGTGTAGTGTCAAGTGTATACACAAGGAATTTTAATAAATCCATAAAATTGGAAAATCGTGAATATAGTAACACTAGTTAGACGGTATTTGGAACCGATGAGCTAGTGAGAGGATTAATTTAAATATTCATGATTTATTGTTTTTCCGGATTGTGAAGAAATTCTGAAAATCCTCATATGACTACCTATTTTTCAAAATAACGAGTGGGAGCGGGGAAGGTGACAACCGACCCCACGGCCTATACTGTTGACACAAGCACGTAAGAGAATGGTGACGCCTCGTGTCGCTTTGATTTCGGCCCCCTACAGATGGCCTTCACCGCTATAAACATTCAAGGTTTGGTCTCTGAAAGGATAGGATTTTGAGTACTCGTCGGGTCACTAACCTACCCTACGGCGGCATAATCGGGGCATACTTAAGAATCTGAAACTGTAGGTCACACTCACAAGGATATTTTTGGAAATATCTTGGCTGAAAAAAGAAGGTAATCAACAACTAAACGGAGATGTTTGATTCTCAATGGTTTAGTTGTTGAGAGAGATTGTCTCAATTTAATCGTCACCACTTTTACCTACCCTACGGCGGCACTGAGGTGTGAGATTAAATCCTTGGAATGGTAGGATAAACTGCATGCATGACATCACGTTTATAATTCCTAAAATCATTATTAGTTGTGGTGTATGATTTGATTTATATTTCTGTCATAATTTATTTTTCAACTACATATCATCTCAAGGTAACTAAACTGCTAAAATGTATAATTGACTGATGATGACTTCGTGTAAGTGGAAAAGTAACGAGAACGTTGAACTCATTAATCAAGAATGCAAATTAATTTTTCGGAAGAGGATGTTCCTCTTGAGCCTACAAACTTAAGTGACATTGATAAGTATGTCACTGCTGAGACTCGTGTTGAACAGGAGACAAATTAAAATTAGTTAAAAGATGACGAGAATGATTTGGCATCAATCTCACTGGACATCCCACATTTCACGAGTAGTGTCTACTCAAACGAACTACTAGTTCGTGGTCATATCCTTTAAAGAAATCCAAGAATGGGAAAGGATGTCTACAAGTGCAAGTCACCTAAAACTAAATAAGTTTAAAAGGCTACACCGAAACGTTAATGAAGGAAAGCATAGGATAAGGAAAATGATTTTGGATTACTGACCTATGAATCCTTAGAGACTTTCTTAACCGGGAATTTGACTCGGAAGCTAAAGTTCTTTTGTAAGAACAAGGTAGTTGTGCATTCATGATAGAAAAGTAGACAACGGACATTTATTTCAGCTAAGACAGTGAGAGTGATATAAGGAAACAAATTTCTGACACGATATAGGATTTAATCATTGAAATATCAAAGAAATATAATTTCTTTTTCAGATTCGTTGGAAGAAATGGATTCACTTTACACCGATAACATGGTTACCTTAAAGAAAGTGAATATAAAATTTGTATATGATTCTGAGAATCGGACTTTTGTCTGATAAAGTCAGAACCACAAAGTAATGTTGAAAAGGTATATGCAACATATCATAAGCTATTAAGGCAAATGGTTTCCATATTGAGATAAACGATTCTTCAGCCTCTATTAATTAGTGCATATTTCCTAGAGACATGATTTCAAGACTGGCTAATGGTGATTCCTATCTCCCAGTCTAAGAAAACTATTTAAAAGGAAAAGTGACTAAGTAACCTTTCGATTAGGAAATGGTTATAGAGCTAAATAAGTACATTAGCTTGTTCATATCGACCTTCGGGGTCTTATCATCTTATGAAAGATACAACCTAATGGGAGCTTTTGGGTGATAGACATTTTGTCTGAGACTACTCGAAATGCCGATTAGTTTGTCTAAATATTTGGAGGAATCTCTGATATTACCAGAGAAGCGAGTATTCCATGCTCAGATATAGGCTATAGCATAGTTTTGGCACTGATGCTCGGCCTCCCTCCGAGTGAAACGATTTCACTGAAAGGATAAACCATGGATTGCCTTATATAGTTGTTGATAGGCTACAATACACTTCTTAACTCAATTAAGATATTGGTTGCAAAATAACGGTTTACAATTTTATGTAAAACCAAGAAGTCTACCTAGAAGATGCTTATCAATTTATGGATAAGGAGTGAACTACGTTCACTCCACTTCCGTAAATATAGGCATTTAGCACCTGTGTTTGAAGGTAGGACTGGAGATTTTGCATACACGTTCAGATGGTGACTGTTCGTGAAATATCTTAATAAGATGAGTGAAGGTTGGTTATAAGATTCTTAAGTTCGGATAGTGACGGTTGTACTGTCACAGCCTTTCTGAAAGAATGCATAAAATAACAACCTTGGACCTTGAAGTAAAGTTACTCAAGGAGTTACTACCTAATTGAATCAGTCCATATCCAACATTGGTTGTTGGGGATTACACTGATAAATACTGCTTAGCCAGATCAGAATGTCAATCTACCCAAATGCAGTGGGAGTATGGTTTAACCATTGACTCGCTGTGATTATGCAGACTTTACAGCCTGCTTGGGTTGATTGATAACCTATGGTCTTTTGGACGGCTGTATAGTATTTTGACAAGAAGAGGTTGGGTTAAGGCCATAAACCTATAAATGGAGTTTTGGTAATCCAGTTCTGTTCACACTCTTGTAGAACCACTTGAGTGTCTTAGGTCTAGTGGGAGTAATTGGATTCACGTGTAGAAGATACGAATGAATGAGAAAGTTTATCTTTCAAAGCAAAGCCAAGTGGTCTAAGGGTAATTCCCGATGAAGTAGATAGTTCAATAGGGGTGATACCCTGAACCTTTCTCACCATTCAGCCTTGCTTGACTCCTTGGAAAATAGATAGTTTTCTAGAGGTGATGCCCTGAAACTTTCTTACCATTTAGCGGAGTCTGAATTCATTCGAGACAGAACGGGTTTTTAGCTCAAAGCCAATGGCACATTGATTGCCTATGCTTATATCCGTTGGTGAATTAAAACAAACCTCTAAGCCATTAAAAGCTACATATTTGAAATATGTAGGCTTGAACCGAATATTGATGAGTCTTTCGTAGACTAGAGAATCAATATTGGTAAAGTAGTGAATATTAGTGTCTATGAAAGGTGACGCTGCAACAGTTGTGAACAACATAGGCGTGTTATGTGAAGTCAGAAACTGACGAGCCAAGATTCTACGAATATGAGATGTAAACTATATTCTTAGAAATCAATTCGGTCGAATTCAGGAGAACAAATTGTTGGCAATATCCCAGCCATCTTCTTGATTAAGATGATAATAAATTTTCATATGCAATATTCAACGAGTGCTTTCCTAGCCAACCCCTCACGGAATAATTCTCTTAAATCTTCGGATATAGAGAAAATGGGAAAGATTCTCTTTTGGATAAAGAAAGTCAGGTTATTAAAAGTCAATAACAGTCGAATCTTGGATTCGGACGTTGAGTAGAAGTATAGTGCATCATCAAGTACCTTCAGAGAAAGAGGAGTAATATGCATCTATATTCAGGTGCATACCTGTGTATTGTTGACAACGCTGATTCTGAATTATAGTCAGATTTAAGAGATTGTTAGTCGATCTCGGGCTCAGTGTTTTACTCATTGTGATGGAGCTATAGTCTGGTGTTTTACTCATTGTGATGGAGCTATAGTCTGGAGCAATCAAGCACCGCCAATACAACTTTGTTAGTTGAGTACACAGCAACTTCTAGAGCAGCTAGAGTGGCGATATAGTTTAAAAGTTTCGTGCTGATCTAGAATTAATTCCAGGTCTTGATGAGCCGATACTACTTTACTGTTAAAACAGTTTAGAGGTAGCTTATGCAAAGGATCTTCGGAACCACAAGAGGTCAAAAGCATATTAAAAGAGTACCCCCTGATCAGACAGACCATGCAGAGAGGCGACGTTTCGGTCCTAAAGATCACCTTGAAACCGACAACCTGCTGATCAGTTTACCAAGTCGCGTGGCATTTAATGTCATTGATAAGCTCTTGGCGGGTACGGAATTGAGAGATATGTCTCATCTACTTTAGATCAAGTGAGAGAATGTTGTGAATATAATAAGGGTGTGGTGTTCTCTAAAAACAATTGTTGCTTGTCTTTACGGGCAATGGGGAGATTGTTGGATGTAGTGTCCGAAAGGCAATTTATGTATTTGTTTTTATAATTAATATATGATAGATTTATACTCATCTTAATATTTGCTTCGCGCTCATAAGTAATACACTACTGAAAACCCAAGTTTTATCATATGTAGCCACATAACTTAGTGTGTGTTACACATGAGGATTAAATTTATGGTGATACACTTGAACTATTAGTCCGTGGTGAACTTAATCAAAGTATGGGGTCTATTGATTAAACCACCATTAATGTGCCCAGAACACTTTATGGTGTGACTGTCTTATCCGGACCGTCGATATTGGTTATCTAAGTGGGGATTTATATATGATGTAGTCATATAGGACTTGACCGATTTAATCTACAATTCTCATATAATTGTGTGATTGAGAAATCTTATTAAATCACAAGATTATCATACTTTGATTAACCTTAATCCTGAAGTGATTGCAGACTCCTGCTTGTTTCAAGATAGGGTTTGATGTGTTCGTTAAGGATTGGAAAGAGGCACAGTCCGAAACACTTTCACGTTGGCACTATTTTGGAATGAGTGATGAGTGTGTGTCTAATCCTAGAAACTGATCGATCCGCGGAGTTCATATTGGTTATGAACTAATTGCTCACTAGTGGGTTAATGGTAAATAAGTATAAGATGAAATGAAGAAGGTTTAAGGAAACATTCCCGCTTCATTAAGGATAGTCTATGGAGAGCTAGTCTATATGTAATGATTATATCAATAGATACTTATTAACTCGACATCTTGAGAGTAAGTTATATATAATCGATAGAGTTCAGTTTTAGATTTATGGTGGCGTAATTCAGAAAATAAATAAGTTGAATAGAAATGTCCTGTTCGATGAATATTTTATTTAATTTATTGTAGCTACAGGTTATAGGTCCATAGTCCCCGGGTTGGCTCCTAATACCCGAGTGAATTCTCTTATTTTGGAACCTCGAGAATAAATTAAATAGTTGGTCTATTTAATGAATATGCGGATATTATTTATTCGGTAAAAAATATGTAATATAGAAAATATATTTTCTATTATCCCAATTGGCATAAAAAAATGGCGCCACTATATTTGATTTTGGGAAATAAATTTTCTCCTAATTAATTATAATGTGGAAAATATAATTATTTATGTGTTAAATAATTATGAATAAGAAATTAGTTTTTTTATTGGATAAATAGGAAATTTGTTTTCCTATTGGATAAATGTTTTATTTTTCCTTAAAGGAAAAGATAAATTTGTATGTATAAGATAAACTCTCAAACTATTGGTTATTACCCTATATAAAGAGAGTTTCTCCCAACACCAAACAGATTGAATCCAACGCCATTTGTGAGAAGAAAAAAAACCAACGCCTATTTTGAATAAAAGAGAGAATTTTTTTTTCTTGTCTTAGCCATTGGGAAGAAGAAAAACTAGGTTTTTCTTGAAGGCATATTCGAGGAGATTCGAATACGGGATCGACATCCATCAGTCGTCGTTTGGAGATACAATCTGTAAAATCACGGCATCTCGATTCGGTTGGGTAATCTCGTAACCTTTTCTTTAAGGTATTAATTAATCGTTCATCAGTTAATTAGATCGTAAAATTCATGCTTCCGCTATAGATCTTGATCTAATCAAGATCTAAATGATTATGTGTGGATTCTGACTTGACTCGATTCATTCGAATGGGGTTTTCGGGTCGGATTCAGATCCCGGCAACTCCAACAGTTGTCTTCCTCGTTTTTTGAGTTTTCTTCCTTACCTAGTGAATCAATTTTCGAGGATGAAACTTCTCATAAGAAGAGGAGAATGTAAAACCTCTCACATCCTTTTAAGGGTATTTTAGTCTTTTCGTAAATTGTTTTACCTTTTCCTTTTTTTATAAAGTTTTTGTTTCTCAAATTCTTTGATAACTGACCTAGAGCTTCCAAAATCCTATATATAGGCTCGTAGACTGCCCCAGAATGCATAATTCGTGTTCTAGTTGAAGCTTGGGCCGGTTCCCCTAGCCGTCACTCGGGAAGCGCCCCAGTTCATTTCCAGGATGCGTTCTGGGCAATCCAGGACTGGACGGCATGCTTAACCAAGGGTCACAGAAAGAGAACGTAGCTCATTCGACCTTTGGCTTTGTTTTTAGATCGTCTTTAATGTAAGGAGTTATTTTTATCAAAAGGATCCCTTTTTGGTTTCAAGATTATGCTTTTATGTGTTTTTATTATTGTTTTATATTAGTATTTCATGAAATCGAACATAACTATTTGATACATATTTGCTGGGTACTTGTTAGACTAGAAAGGACTTCAGAGCTAAAGCCATGGCCGGTTTCCCGTCCCTCCAGCCGGGAAACCACCCGGACAGAGTCCCAGGGATAGATTCTTGTGTCTAGGGTGCAGAAACTGTGTCTGGGGCTAGATTCTGACACGCTTAACCGGCCCTCCGCTCGGGAAAGCATCCAGGGTGAATCCCAGACTCAGATTTTGTGTGTCATGTGTCCAAAAACCATGTCTGGACTAAAGCCTAGGCCGGTGTCCCAGCCCTTCACCGGGAAACCACATAGACGGATTCTCAGACTTAGTTTCTTGGTAGTCCAGGTCAAGAGCAGGGTGTCCAGGAAGTTGTTTTTGAGACCTAGCTGGGTTTTAGGGTTTGTTTTCATAGTAATAGCGGGGATAAGATGATAGTTCGGTGTTGTTATGGTCTTTTTATGTTCCTATAGGGTAGACATGAACCTATGTGCCTTATGTGCTCCAAAGTGCTTATGTGTTTTACTTCATCATGATTGGCAAGGTCTCGGTTATTGGCAATGTACCGAAAGGGTTTCCATGTGTCCCTAAGTCCCATGTCGGAGGTATGACTAAATATGCTAATCCAAGTCGTTCTCGAGATGGCGGTCCCTGAGTCCCGTGGGTCCTTAATTCCTATGATTGAGTATTAGTTGTATTATCCGTGTTGTACAATGTGTTCCTTAGTTAAATGTATTGGTGCCACGTAAGGAATATATCCGTGTTGTAACATGACAAGATAAGAATGTTGCTATGTTAAGTAAGTAAGTACTTAATGTAACTGAACAAGTACGTGCAAGATAAATTGAATGTAGTTAGACATGTTTCCTATGCATGGTTTAAAGTTGGTTTCCTGGTGGTTTTCCCTTATATGCCAAGTTAAGTTTTAAAGTAAGTTCAGTATGTGTCAAGAGTTGCTTTTAAAGGTGTTTCACGCATTCTTCAAGTTATACTTTCAATTGTTTGCAAACTAGATAGTGTAGATTCATGGCGTGTCTCCAGGCTTATGGCAACCATGAATCTCCTTTTTAATCTTCTTTCTCCTTACTGAGCATCTAGCTAGTGCTCACTCATTTATTTGGATTTGGAATAAAAAGATTGCCGGTGACGACGAGCTTGGAGTGCTAGCTTAGGAGTGGATCTATGGATTCGTTTATGTTTTAGTTTCATTTTGTAGTTGTTCCTTCTTTTCCAATCAAGTGTGTTGTAATGGATAATAGTTTTGCTTTCAATTATTTCTAATGTTGTTTGGACAGCGATTGTATTCTACTTGATGATTGTTATTGGAAGACCCTGAGGTTCTATTTTCCTGAGTCTTCTGCTTGTTTTATTCCTTGCTAATCTTATTACTCTGATATGACATGAGGCTTACATGAGATTTAGGGTTTACTCTAAATGTCACATGCCCAACGTCCTGTTTCCTTATAAGGCCTCGGTATCCAGGACAGGGGCATTACATAGCCTTTAAGTAGTCGTTGGAGTATTTAATGCTACATTTTTTTATAGTAAATAATGGAAACATGGAAGAGCATATAAAGAAATTTATCGATTAATGCACAAAATGGACAATTATTTTGAAACATACAAAAAAGTAAATGTGGACACTTAAAATAGAACGGGGGATTATTTTTCTTGTAAAAGTGTGACATCATAGTCCCCAAGTACATAAGTGACTGGATAAATCCAAAAGGGCTTAGAGGGGTCAAATAGTGTAAGAGGCGACCCTCTTAACTTTAACATAAATGTCTAACTTATAAGCACAGTGTAAATACATACACGGAATCACTTAGACATATCGAACTTTCGATTTACATCATATGTCAATTCTGGATATGAGGTGTGATGGATATGGATGAGTGACGGAGGAACCATTTGGTATGAGTTCAACCTTAAAAATGTGGCATGATAACATGCATATATATATACGAGTGCATGACGGACCTCAAATAAAGTGGTTACATTAAAAATTTCGAAATAAATTGGTTTCATTAAAGTAACATGTCAAATTAATTCCAGACTCTTGCATCTTATTTCTCAAATAAAAAAAATTAAAGATAAAAACTTGCATCGTAAAAAAGGTTGTATACCCCTAAGTTAATTTAGTGTTCCTTAAATTACAGAGCCGTTTGTTAAAACTCAAGTATGAAATCCAAATTATGAAGACATCATATAAATGTACATTACAATTCTTATTTTAAGATAAATTGAAAAATAATCATCAATTTCCCATTTCAAAAATCACTTCTATTTAAACTTGACACTATAACAAGTTGATCAAGAATATTTACAATCATTGTTATCTCTTGAGTTGTGTGCTTTTATGTTGTTATGGTGTAATATCTATTGGTTATGGTGTAACAACTCAAAATTTATGTCTCACTATGCTACATGAGCCATAATAGTTGCAATAACTACTTAGTTTCCTTATTCAATTCTCTAATGACCTAGAATGGTTAACTCAAGTACTAATCAAAGCAATAACGAAGTCATAAATTTTTTTGGTCGGATAGGTTTTTTTTTATAATATTACTTTATTTTTTTTATAGAAGATTAGAATTACGAAAAATCACTGTCCACAAGAATCTGTGTTGTTGATGTTCGACATGTGTCTTTGATTGGATATCTTGATAACAACCTTTGTAATGTACTTTTGTCCACTGCTGAGTTAAGATGTCAGCAAGATTGTCTGTAGTTCCTACTATCATTGGATTTGATACTTTTTCTTGGTACCTTTGCCTTTCAAAATGACAATTTATCTTAATGTATTTGGTTCGCTCATGAGAAACAGGATTTTCGACCATATACATAGCACTCTTACTGTCACATAATAAAGGAACTACTTGTGAATGAGAAATTTGAAAATCTAACAATATATACAAGTTCCATTGAATTTCATAAGCTGTGATGGCTAGTTCTTTATATTCTACCTCTGAATGACTCCTACTTACAATATTCTACTTCTTGCATTTCCAGGATATGAGAATTCCTTATAAATAGGTTATATCATGTAACTGGTTTTCTGGTAATGGAGCATCTTGCCGGTATGAATCAAAGAATGCTTTAAGTATTGTTGACCCTTCTGCTAGAAAGAAGAGCCCCTGACCTGGAGCATTCTTGAGGTACCTGAGAAGCTTTGTGTGTTACGGCAAGATGATTCTCAATAGGTTGATCTTGGAACCGACTGAGTTGTTGGATTGCAAATGCAACGTCATGTCCAGTTTTCCCTAAATAGATCAATTTCCCTACTAAACTCCTTGTAGTATGTATTGTTGGATAACAGTGGTGGTACCAGGATCCATAGGAATAGTAGGCTTACCATCTCGATAACCAAACTTAGTTAGAAGGTCTAGACAATATTTTCTCTGATTCATGACAATTCGAGATTTTGATCTTTCAAACTCAAAACCTAGAATATACTTCAACTCCCCTGCGTCTTTGATAGTGAAAGCTTGTCGGATCAAGGATTGGATACTCTGAATTGCTGAAAGAATCAGACTACCCGCAATGATATCATCTACATATACCAACAATGCTATAAAATCAGCCCAAGTCCTTTAAGTAAAAAGACTATGATAATGTTTGGATTGTCAATAACCATCTTGTACCAAAGTTTGGGTGAGTTTAGCATTTCATTGCCTACTTGCTTGTCTTAATCCATACAATGATTTATTTAGTTTCCAAACCATGGATGACCTCTAAACTGCTAAACCACGAGTGGGTTTTATATATTCCTCTTCATCTAAATCTTCATAAAGAAAAGTTGTATTAACATAAAGTTGATGTAAATGCCACCCTTTCATTATTTCCAGACTCAAGAACAATTTAATGGTTGATATCTTGGCTACTAGAGAAAAAGGTTTCCAAGAAGTTGTTTTGATATAGCCATTTGCCACGAACCTAGTTGTGTACCATTTTATTGTACCATATGACTTCCTTTTTATCTTCTAAATCCTTTTACAAAACATGGGTACATTGCCTTGTGGTAATGGTACAAGTGTCCATGTGTTAGCCTATATAGCATCCAATTTAGCCTACATTGCTTGCAGCCATTTTGTATATGTAACTGCTTCCTTGTAAGTGGAAGGTTCTATATATTCATCTAAGGAATTGGTGAAAGCTTTATAAGTATCAAATACATTATTGTAAGAAACCACATTCTGGATTATGTGAAGAGTAGATGTACAGGTTCTTATATAATAATCCTTCAAATACTGAGGGGAATTTGTTTGTCTTGTGGATCTTCTTACTGCTTATTTTATTGAAGATTCAATCGATATCTGAGTATTGTCCATCAAAATAGTATCATCAATGATGTCATGAGGTCTATTGGCCATATCTTGTAAGGAAAGATTTGTCAGGACAAGATTGTCATGTGTAATGGGACTCTCTTCAAAGAAAGGAAAGATAGATTCATAAAATATAACATCCCTAGACATCACAATCTGTCTAGTAATAAGATCAACCAAAATGTATCATTTTGTATGAGCTGCATTTCTCAGATAAGCGCATTTTCTACTCCTTGCTTCAAATTTTCCTCTACCCTGCATGTTAGTACTAACAAATTCTAGACATCCAAACAGTTTCATTGTTTTACAAACAGGATCACTTCTATAAACACAAAATAACTTTTATTATGAATAAGTAGAGTAGGTGTGTATAAGTTATGACAATTCAGCTGATGTCAATTCAGCAGGGTTACAAGTCTGATGAATATTACAAGTCTGCTGATATTATTCAGCAGAGGCATGTTTATGCTATTTAAATTAATCTTATTTTAAATACATTTATTTACAACTATATTATAAAGTTGTGGTATTTTGTAGTTAATCTTTTGGTGCTTTAGTTAGCCATTTAGACTTAATACCTTAATCCCCAACTACCTATTTATTAGCCACCTAGCATTTAAGTACTTGTCTCCCACTACTTTTAATTGCCTTTATATACTTGCTGCTTCAGCTCCTTTGTAATAAGAAGAATACTATTCTCTTCTCTCTTTCTTCTATCTTCATAATTTCTGTTGGAAATAATATTTGTGTTTTGATGATGATTCGTCAAGTAATTAATAAGATCACTTATAACCCATGATGATGAAGTCATAACTAGCTGTTATAGTGCATAATGAAAGAAGAAGCAAGAAACAGTCAAGAGAAAAATGTATAAGTTCTATCTAGAGTCTGAACCTTGTATAGGTTATTTCAGACAAGCATTGTAATAGATAGGAACTAGGCAAACAGCTGAGTCACAACAAGAAAACTGAGTTTATATATGAAGAACTGAGGGAGCAGACTCAGTTATGCAAGAACTGAAGAAGATAAGCTCGCTGATGGACACAGACTCGGTTGGCCTATCTAAGAAGGCTGAAGAACTGAGGGACACAGACTCAGTTATTGAAGACTGGAGAACTGAGGTGGCAAACTCAGTTAGAAGCTGATTAAGTCATGACTATAAATCAGGATTCAGGCAAATCTGTGGTGACCTGAAACTGAACTATAGATCATGTAAAGCTGAATAATCTTAAGGACAAAGATTATCAGTTATCAGGAGAAGAAGGAAGCTGAATGGTGTACCCTGACTTAGTCAAATATACGAGGTACACAGTTTTGAAGAAGAGTAGAAAACTGAGTTAAGGCCTTGTTGAATTTGAACTGACAAAACAACAAAAGGTCGTACATATGAACGTTGGCTAAATGACAAATGTAACGGCTACAAGAGCTAGTTGACCGTTACATCACCCCTCTAAATACACAGAGAAAAAGGATTCGAAAAGAGAGATCTGAGAAGTTTTGAAAAGGACATATCTAAAGATCCAGATCCAGAAAATCAGATTTCATATCTAGAAATGGGGAAGCCAACAGAATTGCCTTGAAGATTTAAAAGAAAGATCCAGTAACCCATTAAGGGTGAAGAAGGCATCTTGGAGCTACAACGCTATATCCAGAAGAATCAGACAGCTCACTGAATTAATCTTTTGATTAATTCTAAACCTAACCTTTGTGAAAAAGGGTTGGTTGTGCATAGTTTGAAGAGAGCAACTCCACCTTTCCCCATACGGTTGCAACTTGGTTGCCACAGCTATTGGTGCAGTTTGCGGACTGTGTGGGTGTTAGTGGTGAGCTGGTGAAGGAGTCATTCCACCTCCGAAGCACAGTGAAACTAGGGTGTCGTGAAGGACTGTCATTAGGCTAGGATTTTGTAACGGTTATCTCAAAATTCTAGTGGTACCTCCTACACCACAGGAGAAGGGGAGACGTACGGGATTACACCACCCGGAACTTCCATAAACAAATTTTGTGTTGATTTACCTTACGTATTTACATTTGTGCTATGATTGATTTAATTATTGCATTATCTTGTTAACACTGAGTCAGCACAAAACTGATACATAGGAGACCTAGATCTTAATTGACACATCCACTGCACCAAAGGCTAGTTCTATCCGCTGCCAGTTAACTAGACTAAGAATAAGTCAGTATTGAGTTATACTCAGTTGAGTTAGCTGAACTCCTGTGCAAGTTTAAAGGATAGGAACAAAACTGAACTGAGCTTCAGTTTGAGTTTCGGAGAAACTGAGTTCCTGGGGTACTTTCAGTTTTGGGAAAGTTTTTGGTGACAAGTTTATTCACCCCCCCCCCCCTCTAAACTTGTGTTAGCCTTTCCAAGGGACCAACAATTTCTACATGGTATCAGAGCCTATCTGAAATTCAGATCTAGTCCGCCGCGTCTGTTCATCTTCACTTTTCTTCTTATCAAAAATGTCAGAATCTGAAACATCATCTGATGTCACTTCCGGAAATCCTTCAAAGAATATGAATGGATTAGATAACCCAATGTCCAAATCACCTCTGTAAAACTACCTTCAATGGGCACAATCAGTTAAAATCTTAATCACTGGAAGACAAAAACTGGGATATCTCACTGGTTCTGTCAAAATTCCAGACAAATCTGATGAAGAAGACTAAGCCACTTGGGAAACAGAAAATGCTATCATCACTGGCTGGTTACTCAACTCTATGGAAGATGAAATCAGTCAAGTACATTTATTCTATCCGTCTACAAAAGCAATCTGGGACAATATTGCTGCCTCATACTCTGATCAGGGAAACTTTTCTCAAGATTTTGGTGTCAGAAACACTCTAAAAAACATCAAGAAAGGGTCCCTAGATGTCACTAGGTACTTTAATTCTCTCAAGAAGCTGTGGAAAGATTATGATCAATTAACTTTCACTGAATGGGACTCCATTGGAGATGCAAGAAAATTTTAGAAGTTAATTGAGAAGGAAAAAGTTTTTGATTTTCTCAGTGGACTTAATCCCATTTTTTATGCTGCTAGAGAAATAATTCTTGCTCAAATTCCTTGCCTTCTGTGCAAGAGGCCTTTGCAACTCTTAGGAAAGAGGAATGTAATAAGGGTGTTATGGGAGGCCTTCTTCCTACTCTAAGAGGAGAACAGTCTGCATTACTTTCTACTACAGAATCATCACTTATAGGAGGACACAACAAAGGATCCTATAAATGATCAAAGGAACAGTATGCAGTGTGACCACTGCAAAAAGAAGGGTCACACAAAAGACACCTGCTGTAATCTCCATGGTAAGCCTTCCCACCTTCAAAAAAATCAAAGTACTAGAACTGATGGGAACTGGACTGGTCAGAAGAAGGCATATAATGCTGCTGAGCATTCAAACCTCTTCTCAAAAGAGCAAATGGAGGTCTTAAACCAACTGTTTAACAGGAGCATGCCACAGTCAACTACTGATACATCTGTTGGTGCATTAGCTCATAATGGTAAGAACGCCTGGATCATAGATTCAGGTGCATCAAGTCATATGATAGGTGACTTCTCCTTATTTGACTTTTTCACAAAATCACTCACCCACACTTTGTTAAAATAGCTGATGGCTCTTATTCTAAACTTGAAGGAAAAGACATTGTCACCCTTGATAATCATCTTACTCTCACATCTATGTAATATGTTTCAATTTTGGACTGTAATCTTTTTCTATCAGTCAATTTTGCAAGGATAAAAACTGCATTGTTAACTTCCATCCTGATCATTGTGAGTTTCAGGACATGGCATCTTTGGGGAGGATTGGCAGTGCTAAGAAGATAGAAGGTCTCTATCTTCTTCATGGAAAGAAAATAGAGACTGTTAAGGGATTGAGAGTTTCCCCTGATTCCCCTAAATGTACCAAAATTAGAATGTTGCACTTAAGATTAGGACATCCCAGTTTTCAGTATTTAAAAAGAATGTACCCTACCTTATTTTTTGATGTAAAAGTTGATGACTTAAAATGTGAGTTTTGTGAACTTTCAAAGCATTCTATAAATAGTTTCAAAGCTGTTACTTATAAAGAGTCTATACCTTTTAAACTCATTCACACAAATGTGTGGGGTCCTTCTCAAAACCCTAACCTCACACACAAAAAATGGTTTGTGACCTTCATAGATGACCATACTAGAGTGAGTTGGGTCTATCTTATGAAACACAAATCAGAAGTTAGTCTATTCTTTGAGAACTTCTACAAAATGATTGAAACTCAATTCCAGACAAGAATCCAAATACTTAGATCTGATAATGGAACTGAGTATTTGAACTTCTGTCTTGGAACTTTTTTGACTGATAAAGGTAGTGTCCATCAAACCTCTTGCCCTAACAGTCCACAACAAAATGGGGTGGCAGAGAGGAAAAATAGACATCTTTTAGAAGTCACAAGAACTCTCTTGTTTTCTTATGATGTGCCGGCTATTTATTGGGGAGAAGTTGTTCTCACAGCAACTTTCCTTATAAACAGAATGCCATCTAGAATCCTTGGCTTTAAAACACCTATTGAAACCCTTACTTCATATTACCCCAACACCAAACTTATAACTTCTATACCCTTGAAAGTTTTTGGTTGCACAGCCTTTGCCCACATTCACTCCCATAATAGGAGCAAAATCGGACCAAGAGCTGTTAAAACCATCTTTGTTGGGTACTCTCCTACACAAAATGGTTTTAAGTGTTTTGATCCCAAAACTAACCATTTTTGTACATCTTGTGATTTCACCTTTTTTGAAGATCAGCCCTATTACCAATGTTCTAAAAGTCGGTAGGCGCTAGTCGGGCAGCCGAGTGGGGAGTTGGGACTAGTCGGCTAGGTGGGGGACTAGTCGGGGACTAGGCGGCTTTGAGTTTTTTTAATTAATAATGATAATAATGGAATTGACAAAAACAAAAATAACAAAATACTACTAACACCCCCCAAAAATAATGATACTACTACTCTTGTAATACTAAGTACTAACATAACATACGTGATACGTTCAAAATAAACACATAAAAACATACGTGATACGTCCAAAATAAACACATTCAAAGTCAAGCACTCAAGTTTAAAAACAAAATCATAATACAGACCACCTAGGCCGAGTTGAGCCTGACTATCCCGTCTAGAACCCGATTTTCCCGCCTAACGGCCAACTAGGGACCGACTAGAGACCAACCCGCCTAGACAGGTCCGACTAGTGTCTACTCGGGTCGGTGGAGGGCCGACTAGCGCCTGGGCGGCGCCTAGTCGGCCGACTTGGCTGACTTTTAGAACACTTCCTATTACACTAAGGATAACAGTACTGATATTGATCACTACAGCTTCCTTAACACTGATGTTGTTCTCCCTATTGTTGATGCTGATCCACTAGGGGAAACTTACTTTCAACAGTCTGACAAAACTGTTTCCTTGCCAGAACAAGAGGTTATTGTCTATACCAGATAGAAGAAATCTTCACAACCTCTTAGTACTCCTATCTCACATCCTGGTATTTCCATTAACCAAAACTTGCAGGAACCTCAAGATCCCACTGATGTTACTGAACTTACTCATCAGGACACTGACCATAAGGAATCTGACAATGAGGAACCCATACTGATGCAACAGAGGTGTGAACCCTCATCTCCTAATGAGCTACATTTCTTTAAGGAAAAGTACAAGAGAATGCACTAAACATCCTATTGACAGGTTTGTTTCCTATGGCAAGCTCTCTATTATTTTTCAGTCTTATCTTGCTAAGATAGACTCGGTTGACATACCCAAAACCATCCAAAAAGCTTTAGGTTGTCCTTAATGGAAGAATGATGTTATGGAAGAGCTAAATTCCCTAAAGGACAGCCACACCTAGGATTTGGTTCCTATGCTGAAGGATGTAAAGCCTATTGGATGTAGTAGGTTATTCACTGTGAAGCACAACCTGATGGCACAATCAATAGGCACAAAGCCAGATTGGTTGCCAAAGGATATACACAAACCTGTGAAGTTGATTTTCATGAAACATTTGCTCCAGTGGCCAGACTTAACATTGTGAGAATCATTATTTATATAGCTGCTGTGAACAACTGGGCATTACATCAAATGGATGTAAAGAATGCTTTTCTGAATGGTGATTTGAAGGAGGAAGTGCATATGCACCCACCCCTGGCTTTGCTGTTAAACGTAACCATGTGTGTAGATTGCATATGTCCATATATGGACTTAAACAATCTCCCAGAGCATGGTTTGAAAGATTCTCTAAAGTTGTGAAAAAAGGAGGATATGCTCAAAGGCATAGTGATCATACTTTGTTCTACAAGCATACAGACTCAAGAGGAGTAACCATCCTCATTGTTTAAGTTGATGACATTGTCATCACTGGAAACTCCAGTTGTGACATTGTTAATCTCAAGCAGCTTCTGAAAACTGAGTTTGAAATCAAAGATCTTGGACCACTAAAGTATTTCTTAGGAATAGAGGTTGCCAGATCCAGGGAAGGCATCCTCCTTACAAAAAGGAAGTACCTATGGATATGCTCAAAGAGTATGGGCTACTGGGGTGCAAGCCAGTTGATACCCCAGTGGATAATACATTCAAATTTGGAAAAGATGAAGATGGTGCCCCTGTAAATCAAGATCAATTTCAAAGATTAGTGGGAAGACTAATGTACTTGTCCCATACAAGACCTGATATATCATTTGATGTCAGACAACAGAGCCAGTTTATGCACTCCCCCAAACAAATTCACTTGATGGAGCTATAAGACTACTGAAATTTCTAAAAGGAAGTCCAGGCAAGGGTATCTTGTTCAAGCCACAAGGAACATCCAAGATTGAAGGCTATGTTGATGCTGATTGGGCTGGTTCAGCCACTGACAGAAGATCTACTTATGGGTGGTGCATCTATCTGTTTAGGAATTTAGTGTCATGGAGGAGGAAAAAACAATCTGTTTTTGCAAGAAGTTCTGTAGAAGTAGAGTTTAGGGCAATTGCCCTAAGAATGTGTGAGCTATTGTGGATTCAAAAAATCATGAAAGAATTAAAGATTTCCTACTCAAGCCCTGTAAATCTGTTCAGTGATAGTAAATCTGCTATTGAAATCTCTAACAATCCAGTCCAACATGATAGGACTAAACATATAGAGATTGACAGACATTTTATCAAAGAAAAACAAGAAGATGGCAGCATCTACCTATCTTACATCAACACCAAACAACAAGTTGCTGATATATTTACAAAATGTCTACCTAGGGCCCCCTTCCAACAATTTTGTGGCAAGCTTGGTTTATTAGACATATATAAACCAGCTTGAGGAGGAGTATAAGTTATGACAATTTAGTTGATGTCAATTCAGCAGGGTTACAAGTCTGCTGAATATTACAAGTCTGCTGATATTACAAGTCTATTGATATTATTCAGTAGAGGCATGTTTATGCTATTTAAATTAATCTTATTGTAAATACATCTATTTACAGCTATATTATAAAGTTGTGGTATTTTGTAGTTAATCTTCTTGCTTTAGTTAGCTGTTTAGCCTTAATACCTTAATCCCCAACTACCTATTTATTAGCCACCTAACATTTAAGTACTTGTCTCCCACTACTTGTAATTGCCTTTATATACTTGCTGCTTCAGCTTCTTTGTAATAAGAAGAATACTATTCTCTTCTTTATTTCTTCTATCTTCATAATTTCTACAGTGTGAGATTAATAAGATAGTGTTGCAGAAAAAAAAAACCCCAATAAATCATAGGCACATTAGCCTGAAATCTCAGTGCTCTAGCAGTTGCTAAAAATGTTGATACATTTTTAAATTGTTTCATTTGAAATTCTTGTCCATTATCGATCTGATAGTTTTAATGTTCCTACAAGACTGAGTATAAACCCACTCACAAAATTGTTTAACTAGGCCTCTTGCTTCTCCTTTAGTTTTCATAAAAAAAAACATAAGTATCTACTAAAATCATCTGCAACTGACAAGAAATAAAACTCACCATTGTGGGTAGATTGTCCGTTTGGACCCCCAAATATCAATATGAATCAAGTCTAATACACTTTTAGCAGTAGAAACACTATGAGGAAAACTCAACCTATTTTGTTTTGTTATGGGACAAACATGACATTCATTGTCTAAAGGTAAAGTTACATCAGGTATATCACATTGTTTCAACATTTTCAATCTCTGTGTAAAGGGATAGCATAACCTATAGTGCCAAATCAAACTGAGAGAAAGAACAGAACATATGTGTGCTTGTCTCTTATCAGATGTGCCATTATTGGCTTTCAATATGTATAGACCATTTAGTAATTCAATTGAACCAATCATCTTTTAAGTTTGAGTATTCTGAATTACACAATCATTAGTACTATAAATCAAAGAATAAAATGTTCCTGCAGTCAACAGGGGCGGACCTAAAGAGGGGCTACGGGCATGTCCCCCCCTAAATTTATTAAAATGACTAATATACCATTGACAATTTTTAATATTTTATAGAATCTCATATATGGAATTTGTTGTCCCCTAATCATCAAAACTTTTATCTAGCTTAACTGGTAAAAAAAAACTACTTTTTAGTTATAGGTCTCAGGATCGATTCTGAGCCATAGCATAATTTTTTCATTTTTTCTTTCTTTTGTTTACTTATTAACTCATTAGCTTTACTACTATGAATTTTGAATATAATATCTCTTATTAACTCATTAGCTTTTATTTACTATTATGAATTTTGAACATGATATGTCTTATTAACTCATTAGCTTTTGTTTACTACATATTAATTTTGAACATGATATATCTTATTAACTAATTTCATGCAAAATTGAAAAAAGAATCATATTTATAATCTCTCCTATATAATCCCCAATATTCATTCGCATTTTACAATTCTTAATTACTATATTCATACATCACGTTATGTCTAAATTTGGACCTGTTGATAAAAATCTTACATCTGCCCAGGGCGTTCGCCCGTGCGTTTAACCGCAATTTACGCCCCCCTAATCGTAGATCCTGGCTCCGCCACTAGCAGTCAATCTTCTGACTGACATCATGTTATATGAAAATTTTGGAACACATAACACATTTTAAAGTAGTAAATTGTCATTAACTGATACTTCACCAATATAAGAAACCACACCATTGGCTGCTACTGGTAATGTAACAATTAACCCTTTTAATTGGAATGTACTTACTCATCAGATTAACACTATGCACAATATGATCTGCAGCACCCGAGTCAACAATCCAATTGTAAAAATTATTGGATTGTCCATTGTTCTGAACTTTAACATATGCAGTCATAACAGTACGCGGCTGGAATTGAGATTGATTAGTAAACTTAGTATCCGCATCTTGAATCTTCACATTTTTAGTAAACTCGTGATGTTGTCATATTATGATCTTGTGATAACACTGGAACCTTCAGGCTCTTGTGATTGGGTTTCTGAATGATTAAAATTCATTGGAATGGTAGATTGATATTGATCCTGATAGAATTATTGATCAAAACCAACATGGTTAGCCATGATGTTGCCTCTACCTCTGCCCTTTGTGCAATTAAAATATCCATACTTCTAGTAACACCTCTCAACAGTATGACCTTCTTTGCCACAGTAACAGACTACAACTTCTTGTTATTACCTTGGATATTTATGGAAATTCCTCTTCCTGATCATTTACCAGCACCAACACAAGGATTATTTTGTCCTAATATTGACTAGACCTAAAAGTTTCTTGATTAGAACTCTGATGAGAAGCATTGACATTAAGTAATTTCTCTCATGTGCTAACAGATAATTGATCTAGCTTTCATGTTGTAGTGCCATGGAAAAAGTAGTTCCCACATCAGGTAAAGGTTTAGACGTTAAGGTATGTGACTTGACATTGTTATAGTTGTCATTCAAACATTTTACAAACCTGATCACATAATCAGTTTCATTGTACTCACTGTAAATGCCTAGAGCATTACACGTGCAAAGAGGAACGGTCCTGATAACGAAGAACGGATCCCAAAGACTCTTGAGTTTAGTAATATATTCTATCACATATAAGGATCCTTTCTTAGTGCTACAGATTTACTCCTCAAGATTGGAAAGCCTATACACATTATCTGAACCAAAACTATTATTGAAGTCATCCCACACTTCCTTGGCTGTGTGAAGCCAAAAAAACACTATGAGAAATGGCTGAATCAATCGAATTCAGTATCCATGTGATCATAAGATCATTACATTGACATCAAGATTCACAATTCTGTCAGTGTCAGGAGGCTTTGGCAGAGATCCATCTACAAACTTCATATTTCCCTTTGGTGATAAGACCAATTCTTTGACCCTCTTCCAACAATTGAAGTTTTGCATACCTTCAAGAAAGGGTTGAACAAGAACAACCGTGGGATTCTTCCCTGGATGTATGTAATACGGACACACTATTCATATTGTTGGTTGCACCAGATTGAGCCATCTCGAATCAGAAAAAAATATACCAAGAACTCTTGGTCTTGAACAAGGACATAAAGAATCCTGAAAAATAACTCAAGAAAAATGCGCATAAAAACACCTAATCAGAAGCATACAAGCTCTGATACCATGTTGAAAAAAAAAAAAAAAAAACAAGTAATTAGACTGTATAGAAAAAAAATTGATAAAATTGATCTAGGAACTAAGAACATTCATCATGTTCTTCAACAGAATTCAAATTTAGAAAAGGTGGGAAATGGAGAATTCATCCTTTACAAGAACTGATCCTAGAGAACTTGAGTTTCCACACTTTATTTTTTTATAAGGAAAAGAATATATTGTCATTAAGAAACAAAAACGGAAAATACAACCGGACACATGCCAGGAAGACACCGGAAATAGAACCGGACTACCACCAGCAATTGCTGGAAACTGCTAGGCAGAAGAAAAAAAACGAAAAGAAATGTATCATGGGGCAAGACCAAGCACACCAAATACTCTCTCATCATAGAGAACTTGATTTGAAAAAACAACACCATCAGAGGCATATGCCATATCAAGGGCAACAAGGGCCTTGTTCATCGAAAGAAACTTCAAAGGACTAAATTTAGGAGTTTTAGAGAACTTAAAACTGACACTAGCTGCTATAACCGGTAACCACCAGACCCAGAAACTAGCAACATAAAGAAACATCAATAACCACTACCACCGGCCAAGGCCGGAAAACACCAGGAGCCAAAGCTGCCGCCATGAGAATCAGTAGATAGCCACCAAACCTTTTCCAGTAAGCAATGCCAACTTTGCCCATGACCATCAAAGAGAGCCGCCCTCCTTGACAACCCAAAGTCCAACCACCACCGAAACTCTTTTCTCAGTTCGAACAACCAAAGGCACGGATCAGACCAGAGGAGAAAGCACTGGCGCCTTTGGTCATGAAAGAGCAAGACGGGTTGCAAGTCGATGAACATTCCCCCAAAATCACCCAAAGGCAGCGAAAAATGGCCCAGCCTAACAGAAAAGAAAGACTAAAAGCGAAAGTAACATAAGAAAAGACAAGAAACAAAGAGATTAACGAGAAGGGCGGCCTCCAGTGGGTCGCCGGAGGGGCAAAGGTGCTAACGGATATTGTAAGCAGGAGACAGGTTTTTTTAGAGAAAAATTAGAGAGACGTGGTATTGGTTCTCATCTAGTTTTGACGCTTTATTTAATGTTTATATAGAGTGTTTGATCTCAATTTCAGTTATCTAACCATATGTAACTAACTAACTAAGTTCTATGTTGTTTGATAAGAGTCCTTAACCTCTTTTACATTCTTCATCTACTGGTAAACTGACGTCTTTGTCAAAACCCACTACATAATTCTAGAGGTGGCATCACCATGCAGTGCTTTGTCTCGTTTATAGGTTCAAGAGTGGCACCCATGATGTAACACTTAGTATCATTTGATCGTTGACTTGGATACTACTAATAACATATACGTCAAAACATAAATTTAACTACGTTATTTAAGTCATAATAGATCCAGTAATTAGTTACTTTAGTCTACCGACAACCACATATATATAAACACTTGTTTTTTTATTTATTTTTTATGAGGAAAAGTCATCAATCAATTTTTTTTCCTTGATCATAAGTCATGAATCCAAGAAAAAGAAAAAAAAAATAAAAATAAAAAATAAAAAAAATTAAGAACAAGTCATCAATCATTTTAAAAGGGTAAATTGGTGAGAAAGTTTAGAGTAATAAAAGAAAACTACGTATGCTTCTAGAAGACTTCTATTAGTGGGACACATGCATGCATATTCTACGTAGGTCTACTCATTTTATTTTATGTTTTGGACCATAATATTGAATTAATTCTCATGAAATTGACGAGAGGAACAAATGTCTAACTTTTTCCTTCTATGTTGGATATGTATTTTAAAAAGTGACACGACCATTACAAATTTTCATTACATGTTTCAAAATATCTCAGCTATGCTTTGTTATACAATGACAATGTTATATATAATACGTATCATGAGTAATATTCAACACGTTACCAGATGATATTATAAGTTCAAACATCTTTGTAATGCATTATCTTTCTATTTATATTGTTTTAAATTATGAGTCTATTTTAGTATTGCTATAGACTTGATCACACTTAAAAAAGCGTATTGAATTATATAAAACATTAATTATCTCAGTGACGGACTCATGATTTTATTCCAATGAGAGCCGAGAAAAGAAACACATAAATTATAAACACTAGAAAAGGAAAAATAAACAAACAATAAAAGATTAAAAAAATAATGTAGCAATCAAGATTTGAACTCTTAGTCTTAATGTAATTATTATTAGAGGGGTATAGTAATTTCGCAGAGTGAGGGCCACTCTCACCATGCTGAAACAAAAAAAAGGATAAAATATGATGAAGCAACCAAAATTTGCAACCAAGATTTGAACAATTAGTCTTAATGTTAATATTATTAGAGGGGTAAACTAGTAATTTCGCAGAGTGGGGGCCACTATCACCATGCTGGATCCGTCCCTGATATATTTCAACATGGCGCGTCAAAGGAAAATTAAACCGGTGACCTTTTCAGACATTCTCAAGTTACCTATCACTTAAACCAAACTATTTGATTGTATTTTTTTATATACGTAAAGTAAATGGTATAAATCTATCATTTTTAGATCAAAAATACATAAACGGAAGAGTCTTTCTTCTTCAAATTGTATATATTTATATTCAAGAAAATTAAAAATGTGTACTTCTCTTTATTTTTTTTATTTGTTTTTTCTGTTCATCATCGAGGTTTTCTTCTTCTTCTTCTTCTTCTTTTTTTTTTTTTCAGTTCATCATCGAGGTTGTCTTCTTCTTCTTCTTTTTTTTTTTTTTCTGTTCATCATCGAGGTTTTCTTCTTCTTCTTCTTTTTTTTTTTTTTCAGTTCATCATCGAGGTTGTCTTCTTCTTCTTTTTTTTTTTTTTTTTTTTTTGAGGAGTCAAATTAAGGTGATGAACCACAATGTTACTATGCACTTTTTAGTATCAAGTGTATTTCCACACCAAACATTGATTAAAAGGGTGCTACTAATCTTAAAACTATTAATCTAATAATTCAAGAAAAATAAAATAAAATTAAAAGGTGACACTAATTAATATGAAAAACTGACAGCAATAGTCATGTACTATCTGGGAATTGACACTATAATACCCTTCCTCAAACCACTCCCTTCTTCGTATAACATCACCATTTGAAAGTCATAAAGCCATCTTAAATAATCCAAATATATTTTTATAAGAACGAAAGTTACAGTTTTATATAAAAATTTCAATAAACAAAAATATAATTGAAAATTAGGTGAAAAATATAATTTTTATAGCTTTACTATTCAACACTCAAATGCAACAACAACAACAACAACAACAACAACAACAACAACAAAAAAACCCCTTTGTTTTTTCCTCTTTTCTGATAGCTTGGCTGCTCAATAATTCCTTGCTATGTCTTTATAACGTGTAAACTCAGTAGATAAAAAAGAAAAAAAAGAAAAAAAATTTAGCCAAACCCAAATTATCCCGACCTTAGAATTTACATCTGTAAATGATATAAATGATATATGATATAAATCGAGCGTTGTCTCACTGATGCGGTGAGCAATGACAGTTTGTACACATTTTATTGCTAACAAAAATATGATCTCAAAACCACTCACCCAAAACAATCAACGCGCCACATACCACCGAATTTCCTATATCTAAGTACAAACAAGATAACAAAAGAATCATATGATACTCATTCTATTAGTTTTGACATCTACAAATTATTATTATTGAACTAATATGTACAACGGCAAATTCGCTTACCTTTTTAACGGGGTCCATAATTTTTTTCAAAGTAATGTTGTTTTTCATAGGGTCTGGAAAAAAAAAAATTTATAGGTAAAATTTAAAGTTTTTCTTTCTAGCGAGGTATGTGTATATGTGGTTCATTCATGGTATACGTGCTAGATATACAGAAAACCGAATCCAGATCCGACCCGAAAATGGATCGTCAGATATGATTCACACCACCGATCGAGACACTCGATCATGCACAGCGGAAGCAACGAATTAGATTCATTCACGATTTTACCACGATAAGATTCACATCATTAATTAATTAACTACAAGAAGGTTTAAGATTTACCCAACCGGAGAGAAGCCGTGATCTTCTGAGGTTGTATCACCAAGCGACGACTAGTGGACGTCGATCTCGCATACGAACCTCCTCGAATATGCCTACAAGAAAAAACCCTAGGTTTTCTTCTTCTAATGGCTAGAACAAGAAACTAATTTTTCTTTTCTTTCTAGTGAAGGTGGCGCCAATTTTTATTGTGTAATTGTGTTGTGAGGAACTCTTTTATATAAATTAACTAGTCAAGAGAGAGTTATCATTTTCACAATACAATTTCCCTTTTCTATAAGTAAAAGATATTTTTCATAAAATAAGAGATAATCTCTAAATGAGATAATGATTATAAAATCAATCTCTTATTTTTCCATTATTTATCAATAAATAAATAATTAATCAATTTTCCTAATTTACTCACAATATGTGGTGCTAGTTTGCCATTAATTTTAATAGAAAATATCTTTTCTATTTTACATATTATTTACCAAATAAATAATATTACATATTCATTAAATAGACCAACTATTTGATTTATTCTCGAGGTTCCACAAAACGAGAAAACACTCGCGTGTTAGGAGACAACCTGGGACCATGGACCTATAACCAGTAGCTACAATAAATTGAATAAAATATTCATCGAACATAACATTTCTACTCAACTTATTAATTACGGAATTACGCCACCATAATCCGAAACTGAACTCTATCGATTATTGATATAACTTATTCTCAAAGCGTCGAGTCAATAAGTGTCCATTGATATAATCATTACATACAGACTAACCCTCCATAGACTATCTGTAACGAAGCGGGATTATTTCCGTAAACCTTCTTCACTACATCTTATCCTTATCGACCCACTAGTGATCAATTAGTTCATAACCAATATGAACTCGGCCGATCGATCAGTTTCTAGGATCAATAAATAAGGGGATTGTCTTTCTACTTCCCGCAGGAAGGAATGGATTCCATATCTGTGAGACACACACTCCTCACTCATTCCAGAATAGTGCCAATGTGAAAGTGATTCGGACCGCACCTCTTAGCAATCCTTAACGAACACATCAAACCCTATCTTGAAACAAGCAGGCGTCTGCAATCACTTCAGGATTAAGGTTAATCCATATATGATCATCTTGTGATTTAATAAGATTTCTCAATCACAGAATTATATGAGAAATGCAGATTAAATCGGTCCAGACCTATATGACTACATCATATATAATTGCCCCACTTAGATAATCAATATCGACGGTCCGGATAAGACGGTCACACCATAAAGTGTTCTGGTGCATTAATGGTGGTTTAATCAATAGACCCCATACTTTGATTAAGTTCACCATGGACTAATTGTTCAAGTGTATCACCATAAACTTAATTCTCACGTGTGACACAAACTAAGTTATATGGCTACATATGATACAACTTGGGGTTTTCAGCAGTGTATAATATATAAGCACAAAGCAAATAATAAGATTAGAATAAATCTGTCATTTATTAATTATAAAAATAATTACATAAATTGTCTTTCGGGCGCTACTCCCAACAATCTCCCACTTTCCCGTAAGGACAAGCAACAATTGTCTTTCGGGCACTACATCTAACAATCTTCCACTTGCCCGTAAAGACAAGCAATGATTGTTTTTAGAGCACCACACCCTTATTCTATTTAACCACAACATTCTCCCACTTGCTCTAAAGCGGATGGGACATATTCTCCCAATTTCATACCCGCCAAGTGCTTATCAGTGACATTAGATGACACATGACTTGGTAAACTGATCAGCTAGGTTGTCGGCTCGAGGCAATCTTTTAGGACCGAAACATCGCCTCTCTGCACAGTCTTTCTGATCAGGTGGTACTCTCTCAATATGATTTTGACCTCTTGTGACTGCGAAGATCATTTGCATGAGCTACATCTCAACTGTTTTCACAGTAAAATGTTATCGGCTCATCGAGACCTGGAATCACTTCCCGATCCAACAAAGAACTTCTCAAGCCACACTGCCTCTTTAGCTACTCCAAAAGCTGCTATGTATTCGAATAACAGAGTCAAATTGGCAGTGCTGGATTGCTCCAGACTATAGCTCCATCAATATGAGTAAACACTGAACCCGAAATCAACCTATGATCATCCTTAATCTGACTTAAAATCAAAATCAGTGTAGTCAACAATACTCAGGTTTGAACCTGAATACTCAAGCATACAACTCCTCGTTCTCTAAAGGTACTTGAAGATGCACTATACTGCTATCCATTACTTGAATCCGAGATTTGACATTAATTGACTTTTAGTAACCTGAATTTCTCTATCCAAAAGAGAATCTATCACATTTTCTCTTTATCCAAAGACTAAGAGAATTATAACGTGAGGGGTTGGGTAGGAATCCTCTCGTTGAATGTTGCATACGGAAATGCATTATATCATTTAACCAATAAGATGGATGGGATACGGCCAACAACTTGATCTCATGAATTCGACCAAATCGATTTCTAAGAATATAGTCCACTTCTCTAATTCAAAGAAGCTTTGGCTCGTCAGTTTCTGACTTCAGATAACACACCAATGTTGCTTACAACTGTTGCAGTGCCACCTTTCATTAACAATAACGTCTACTACTTTACCAATATTGATTCTCCAGTCTATAAAAGACTCATCAATATTCTGGTCAGGCCTACACATTTCAAATATACGGCTTTTAATGACCTAGATGTTTGCTTTAATCCACCAATGGATATGAGCATAGGTAGGCAATCTACCATTGGCTTTAAGCTAATACCCTTCTGTTCTGACTGAATTGAAGCTCCGTTGTATGACAAGAAAGTGTCAGGGCATCGCCCCTATTAATCTTTCTGCTTTCCAGGGAGTCAAGCAAGGCTGAATGGTGAGAGAGTTTTAGGGCATCACCCCTAGTTAACTCTCTACTTCTCAAGGAAGTACCCCTAGACCACTTGGCTTTGCCTTGAAAGTTAAATTTCCTCATTCATTCGACTCTTTTCACGTAGATCCAATTTCTCCCACTGGGCCTGAGACACTCAGGCGGTTCTACAAAAGTGTGAACAGAATTGGAGTACCAAACTCCATTTACAGGTTTATGGCTTTAAACCGACCTCTTTTTATCAAATCCTATACAGTCCTTCCAAAAGACCAAAGGTTATCAATCACCCTCAGTAGACAGTAAAGTCTGCATAATCACAGTGGATCAATGGTTAAACCATACTCCCACTACATTTGGGTGGATTAATATTCTGATCTAGTTCAATAGTATTTATCAACGTTATCCTAAACAACCAATGTTGGATGTGGTCTGATTAAATCAGATAGTAACTCCTTGAGTAACTTTACTTCAAGGTCCAAGGTTGTTATATATACATTCTCCTAAAAAGGCTGTGACAATACAACCGTCATTATCCGATCTTCAGAATCTCATAACCAACCTTCACTTATTCCATTAAAATATTTCACAACAGTCACCATCTGAACGTGTATGCAAAATCTCCAGTCCTTCCTTCAAACACTAATGCTAAATGCCTCTATTTACGGAAGTGGAGTAAATGTACTTCACTTATCACCCACAAATTCATAGGCATCTTCTAGGTAGACTTCTCGGTATTACATAAGAATGTGAACCGTTATTTTTGCAACCAATAACTTAATTGAGTTAAGCAGTGTAATGTAGCATATCAATAACTATACACGGCAATCTATGGTTTATCCTTTCAGTGAAATCGTTTCACTCGGAGGTAGGCTGAGCTTCAGTGCCAAATACTATGTTATAGCCTATATCTGAGCATGGAATACTCTCTTCTTTGGTCATATCAGAGATTCCTCAAGATATTCAGATAAACTAATCGGTGTTTCGAGCAGCTATCAGACAAATTTTCCGCTACTCAAAAGCTCCCACTAGATCGTATCTTCATGAGACCCTGAAGGTCAATATGAACAAGCTATGATACTTCTTTAGCTTTATTACCCTTTCCTAATTGAAAGGTTACTTAGTCATTTTTCCTTTGAGATAGTGTTCTTCGACTGGGAGATTGGAATCACCCTGAGCTAGTCTTCAGATCTTATCTTTAGGATATATGCACTAATTAATAGATGCTGAAGAACAGTTTATCTAAATAAGGAAACCATTTGCCTTAATAGATTATAATGTGTTACATATACCTTTTTAGCACTACTTAGTGGTTTTGACTTTAATAGACAAAAGTCCGAGTCTCGGATTCATACTCACTTTCATTAAGGCAACTATATCATCAATTTGAAAGTAAATCCAATCGTTCCAACAAATCTGAAAATAGTTAAATTTTTGCGATATTCAGGATTAAAATCCGAAATTTCTTTCCTTATATCAGTCCCACTGTCTCAGCTGAAATAACTGCCCGTTCTATACTCTTCAATCATGAATGCCTAGCTACCTTGTTCTTCCCAAAAGAACTTAGCTTCCGGGTCAAATTTCCCGATTGAGGAAGTCTTTAAGGATTCATAGGTTAGTGATCCGAAATCACTTTCCTTATCCTTACTTTCTTTCATTAATATTTCGGTTTACCTTTTAACTTATTTAGTTTTGATGACTTACCTTTTTAGACATTCTTGGATTTCTTTAAAGGAAATGGCCGTGAACTAGCAGTTCATTTGAGTAGACAGTACTCGTGAACTGTGGGATGTCCATTGAGATTGATGTCAAATCATTCTCGTCATCTTTGAACTAAATTTTAATTTGTCTCCCGTTCAATACGAGTGAAAGCAGTGACATACATATCAATGTCACTTAAGTTTGTAGACTCAAAAAGAACATCCTCTTCCGAAAAATTAATTTGCATTCTCGATTATTGAGTTCAACGTTCTTGTTATTTTTCCACTTTTACGTAGTCATCATCAGTCAATTTATAGTGTTTAGCAGTTTAGATACCTTGAGATGATACGTAGTCGTGAAAATAAATTATGACAGAAATATAAATCAAATTATACACCACAACAAATAATGATTTTAGGAATTATAAACGTGATGTCATGCATGCAGTTTATCCTATCATTCTAAGGATTTAATCTCACACCTCAGTGCCGCCGTAGGGTAGATCAAAGAGGTGACGATTAAATTGAGACAATATCTCTCAACAATTAAACCATTTAAGAATCGAACATCTCCTATTTAATTGTTGATTACCTTCCTTTTTCAGCCAAGATATTTCCAAAAATATCCTTGTGAGTGTGACCTACTGTTTCAGATCTCAAAGTACGCCCCAAGTATGCCGCCTTAGGGTCGGTAATGACCCGACGAGTACCCAAAATCCTATCCTTTCGGAGACCAAGCCATGCATTTTGATAGCGGTGAAGGCCATCCTTAGGGGGCCGAAATCAAAGCGGCACGAGGCGTCACCATTCTCTCACTTGCTTGTGTCAGCAGTAGAGGCCGTGGGGTCGGTTGTCACCTTCCCCGCTCCTACTCGTTATTTTGAAAAATAAGTAGTCTCATTAGGATTTTCAGAATTTCTTCACAATCCGAAAAACAATAAATCATGAATATTTAAGTTAATCCTCCCACTAGTTCATCGGTTCCAAATACCGTCTAACTAGTGTCACTATATCATGCTTTTCCAATTTTTCGATTTTACAAAAAAATCCTTGTGTAGACACTAAGAATTTTATAATCCTAATACATTAGGACTTTATGAATTTTTTAATAAGTCGAAAAACAATAAATCACAAACTTTAAAGCTCCCACTAGTTTATCGGTTCCAAATATCGTCTAGCTAATGTCACCTTATTCATGATTTTCCAATTTTCCGATCATTTAGAAAACTCTTGTGTAGACACTACACAACAAAAATTCACCAATGAATTTTATTAGTCCTAATTTTATTATGATAAAAATTTAGGATCTCGAATTTTCCAATAATTGAAAACAATAAATCATGAAAAGCAATCACCAACTTATCGGTTCCAAATACCGTCTAGTTAGTGTCTTATCTTTTCACGATTTCCAATTTTTTTTATCATCAAAATCCCATTTATGTAGCCACTACATAATTAAATCCACGAAGGATTCATTATCCTAAATCAAGTTTATCATTTGAATTTTATATCCCGATAAAATTTCGTTTTCTTTAATAAATTTAATTTATTATTAATATAAATTAATTATCGTTTTCATACATGTCTAATTAATGCCTAAATTAATTTTCTACATGTATGCATATGCTAGGAGTGGAATTTATGAATATAATGCATGACATTGTTATATCACATAAATAATCACATAAGAAAATAAATGCGAAAATAAACCACTGAAATGGACCGTTGATACCCACGTATATAATCTATAAAATTTAAATTAAATAAAATAAAATAAAAACTAAACTCAATCTAATAGGTTTACTAATCTTCTATTAGATTATGCCGCCGCTCTGTATATTAATTAACAGCTCCGTTTCTTGAACAAATAAGCCTCCAGCCAAGTTGGTTAGCATGCTCATCCTCTACTGTCGCAACGCGAGTTTGAACCCCGGCTGTTGCACTCTTTTCTTTCTTTATTCTCCAAAACTGCATCTTTTTTGAAAAAAATTTGAATAAAAACGCATCAAGGTGATTCAAACCCTTGACCTACCAGTTGCTATATCACATTAAGACCACTACGCCGTCATGTTGTTCTTCCATAGAAGCTCCGACTTCAAATTTTATACAACAGCCCCGCCGAATTTAAACAAATTCTAATCACTAGAAAATTAAATTACAACAAATAACTCTCACCACGCTGGGTGCGTCTTTGATATATTTCAACATGGCGCGTCAAAAGAGAATTGAACCGGTGACCTCTCAAGACATTCTCAAGTCACTTATCACTTGAAGTAAACTACTTGATTGTATTTTTTTATATATGTAAAGTAAATGGTGTAAATCTATCATTCTCAAGTCACTTATCACTTGAACCATTATTCATATTAACAGCTACCCTAGGAGGAATGTTTTTATGCGGTGCTAACGATTTCATAACTATCTTTGTAGCTCGAATGTTTCAGTTTATGCTCCTACTTATTATCTGGATATACCAAGAAAGATGTACGGTCTAACGAGGCTACTATGAATTATTTACTCATGGGTGGGGCAAGCTTTTCTATTCTGGTTCATGCTTTCTCTTGGCCATACTACTTGATTGTATTTTTTTTTATATATATGTAAAGTAAATTGTATAAATCTATCATTTTTAGATCAAAAATACATAAACGGAAGAGTCTTTCTTCTTCAATTTATATATAGTTATATTCAAGAAAATTAAAAATGTGCACTTCTCTTTATTTATTTATTTATTTTTTCTGTTCATCATCGAGGCTTTTTTTTTTTTTTTTGAGGAGTCAAATTAAGGTGATGAACCACAATGTTAATATGCACTTTTTAGTATCAAGTGTATTTCCACACCAAATCATTGATTAAAAAGGTGCTACTGGTCATAAAACTATTAATCTAATAATTCAAGCAAAATAAAATAAAATTAAAAGGTGACACTAATTAATATGAAAAACTGACAGCAATAGTCATGTACTATCTGGGAATTGACACTATAATACCCTTCCTCAAACCACTCCCTTCTTCGTATAACATCACCATTTGAAAGTCATAAAGCCATCTTAAATAATCCAAATATATTTTAATAAGAACGAAAGTTACAGTTTTATATAAAAATTTCAATAAACAAAAATATACTTGAAAATTAGGTGGAAAATATAATTTTTATTGCTTTACTATTCAACACTCAAATGCAACAAAAAAAAAACCCTTAGTTTTTCCCCTTTCCTGATAGCTTGGCTGCTCAATAATTCCTTGCTATGTGTTTATAACGTGTAAACTCAGTAGATAAAAAAGAAAAAGGAAATTGAGCCAAACCCAAATTATCCTTACTGCCCAGTCCTTAGAATTCTGTAAATGATATAAATCGAGCGTTGTCTCAATGATGCGGTGTGCAATGAGAGTTTGTACATTTTTTATTGCTAACAAAAATATGATCTCAAAACCACTCACCCAAAAAAATCAACGCGCCACTCGATCATGCACAGCGGAAGCAACGAATTAGATTCGTTTACAATTTTACCACGATAAGATTCACATGATTAATTAATTAACTACAAGAAGGTTTAGGATTTACCCAACCGGAGAGAAGCCGTGATTTTCCGAGTTGTATCTCCAAGCGACGATTGGTAGACGTCGATCCCGCATACGAACCTCCTCAAATATGCCTACAAGAAAAAAACCCTAGGTTTTTCTTCTTCTAATGGCTAGATTAAGAAACTAATTTTTCTTTTCTTTCTAGTGAAGGTGGCGCCAATTTTTATTGTGTAATTGTGTTGGGAAGAACTTTCTTTATATAGAAAATTAACTAGTCAAGAGAGTTATCATTTTCACAATGCAATTTCTCTTTTTCCATAAGGAAAATATATTTGCCATAAAATAAGAGATAATCTCCATAAATGAGATAATGATTATAAAATCAATCTCTTATTTTTCCACTAATTATCTAACAAATAAATAATTAATCAATTACACATGTGTCATAATCGAAGAAAATTTCTCTTTTTAATTTACTCACAATATGTGGCGCCATTTTTCCATTAATTTTAATATAAAATTTCTTTTCTATTTTACATATTATTTACCAAATAAATAATATTTCATATTCATTAAATAGACCAACTAATTAATTTATTCTCGAGGTTCCACAAAACGAGAAAACACTCGCGTGTTAAGAGCCAACCCGAGGACCATGGACCTATAACCAGTAGCTACAATAAATTGAATAAAATAGTCATCAAACAGAACATTTCTATTCAACTTATTAATTCTGGAATTACGCCACCAGAAATCCAAAACTAAATCTATCGATTATAGATATAACTTATTCTCAAAGTTACGAGTCAATAAGTGTCCATTGATATAATCATTACATATAGACTAAGTCGCCATAGACTATCCGTAATGTAGCGGGAATGTTTCCGTAAACCTTCTTCATTACATCTTATCCTTATTTACCATTAACCCACTAGTGATCAATTAGTTCATAACCAATATGAACTCTATGGATCGATCAGTTTCTAGGATTAACGAATAAGGGGATTGCCTTTCTACTTCGTGTAGGAAGGAATGGATTCCGTATCTGTGAGACACATTCCCAGCTACTCATTCCCGATAGTGTCAACGTGAAAGTGATTCAGACCGCGCCTCTTAGCAATCCTTAACGAACATATCAAACCCTATCTTGAAACAAGCAGGCGTCTGCAATCACTTCAGGATTAAGGTTAATCCATATATGATCATCTTGTGATTTAATAAGATTTCTCAATCACGGAATTATATGAGAAATGCAGATTAAATCGGTCCATTTCTATATGACTACATCATATATAAATGCCACACTTAGATAACCAATATCGATGGTCCGGATAAGACGGTCACACCATAAAGTGTTTTGGGCGTATTAATGTTCGTTTAATCAATAGACTCCATACGTTTATTAAGTTCACCACGGACTAATAGTTCAAGTGTATCACCATAAACTTAATCCTCACGTGTGACACACACTAAGTTATATGGATACATATGATACAACTTGGGGTTTCAGCAGTATATAATATATAAGCACAAAACAAATAATAAGATGAGAATAAATCTGTCATTTATTAATTATAAAAACAATTACATAAATTGTCTTTCGGGCGCTACTCCCAACAATATGAAGTCCAAAAAGAATTCTATAAGTAAAATGTAGAGTTTTTTTTCATATAGTTATCACATCCGGCTCGGTCGTTGACCCAGAATATGCCATTGGGTCCCAATTCTTTATTCCCAATAGTCATATATTGCATTTAATTAAGGTAATTATTAATATGCTATTTTGAAAGTATAATTGCATTTAAGAGAATTATGGGTGCATTTCGCATATACTACCATTTTTCCCTTTTAATTATATTTTTCTTATTGAGCCGTCGTGCTCACCCTTACTTAACATTTCTTATAACAGTAATGTTGAGATCGAGGAGACAAGAGAAGACCTTGTAGAAGACACTTGTACATCTATTAGTTTATCATGTTTATGTTGTTCCTTTTTCTTTTGATATCAATTGTATTTTAATTTATTTCCTTTTTTGGTTAGCGCGCCCACAATTATGCTCCGACTTTTATGTCATTTCAATTTCTTTTCTTGATATTAGATAGTAAATTAGTTGTATCTCTTTTATTTTTGTAGAATTGAAGTAAGCTGTATTTTTGGGAATTTTCATGGCAATTTTGGATTGTTCATTCCTTTATTTCGAGGTATAGATACATTTGTATTAGAAATTATAAATTCCTAGGAATTTGACCTACCAAAGTTGCGGAAGGGCCCCTGCATCGGCGGCATGCTGGATTTCTAGTTTTATGTTTTCTGTTCCATCCTTTCAGTACTGAGTCTGATCAGTTTTGATAATTAATACTTGTTTTTTTTCCGAGAGTTCTGATGAACGATTCTTTTAAACTTCTACTTTTGTACGATATGACTTTTTTGAGAGGATTACGTTTGGTCACGGGATATACACGTTTCGAGCGATCTATGAACATTTTCGTGTTGCCTATGATTTGGGTCGTTACATACAATTTCTTCGGATTCAGCCGTCGATCATCTTCTCAAGGCACACATTTCAGCTTTAACGGCCAGATCATCTTGGGACGATTCCAGGCATCGTCAATCAGTGACCAAAAACAGGTGATTAAAATTGTTGGAAAATCTTGAAACTTAAGAATTTGACAGACTAGAAGAAACTCTAAGGCACGTAAAGACATTGTCTTATAAGAGATGTTTTGTCCCACATGATTTGTCACTTAGGGATCAAACGAAAATCTCTCTCAAGATACAATGGAGGTGTTTGATTCAACAATGACTTGTGTTGGTCCGTTGGAAAGGCTAACACAAGTTTAAAGGGGGGGGGGGGGGTGAATAAACTTGTCACCAAAAACTTTCCCTAAACAGGAATTACAACAAATTACAGTTCGGTTAAACTTGTGTGGAGTTAAGCTGATTAAGTTGAGTTTAAGTCAAACTGACTTAACCAAAACTGAGTCAACCGGCATGGGATATATTTAGCCTTGAAATAACAAACAGTTTGTTGATTTGGTTTTAACAAAAACTAGATAATAAAAACTGTAATGAAGTAAGTAAATGCGTAAAGTAAATAAACAAGAATTATAGAGGTTCCAGGTGGTGTAATCCTGTACGTCCTCTCTTCCCCTGTGATGCGGAGGAAAATTCCACTAGAAATTCTTTGAGATGGCCCGGTTACAAAAAGTTCTAAACTAATAGTCCTTGACTAATCCCTAGCTTCACTATCTAAACACTTGTAGAACAGGTAGAATTGCTGCTCTTCAATTGTTTGAAACACTGGTCCTTGGAGGGTAGAATTGCCTCTTCGCCCGCTCATCACAAACACAGTCTTCCTGACTGCACTCAACTGTCCTTCACACCTTCTTGGTGTTTCACAGTCTAAACCTTTGATAAAATCAAAGTTGAGACCTGAATCAATAACTATGATTCAATTGTGATTTGAGCATTTCTTCTGGATAATTAAAGTTTGCACTGCCCTGTATTTCTTCAAATGATAGATCTTGATTTTGCTTGAATGTGCTTGGACACTTGAAGAAATTTCTTGATCTTGCAATTAAGTACTTGGCAGAAATTCTTTTGAAATTGGCTTTCACCCTTGATTAGATCTCTCTTGGCTAGATAGATTCTGTTTTAATTCCTCCTGCACACCTTTTTAGTTGTTGTAGAAGTAGTCTATTTATAGGGGTTTATCTATCGTTCATCCTGCTTGAATTTTGTAACGGCTACAATTTCTGACCGTTCTGCTGTATCAGTATTTCATCCAATAGAATTGCTTCCTTTATAACGTTCGACTGTACTATCAGCTTGTTGGATGACTGACATGTAAAACTGAGTACTACTGGCATGAGAAGCCGATTAGCCTCACTTGAAAGTAAAGGAACACGAATCCGCGACAGAGAAGCGTTGAATAAGCAGTAGTTTAAGCCATTTATCTAGTCGTTGAACACAATGCCTTAAGTGTGGGGGGAAGCACTCTCTTTTGTATCCTTATCAGTTTTATACTGAGTTTATCTCTTGTCAGTTTCTTGACTGACTTGAAGCGTTAACTGAGATTTTACTCTTCTTCAAATATCAGTACTCCAGTTTTTCATCTGATTATAATTGACTTAATCAGAGTACACCATGATTCATTATCTTCTAAGAATTCATTGTCCTTATAATTCTTAGGTCTTCATACAAATCTATAAAGTCAGTTCAGGTCACCACAATCTTGCCTGAAGTCTAACTTTACAGTCTCGACGTAGTCTTCATAACTGAGTTTGAACCCTCAGTTCTTCAATTCTTCAATAACTGAGTCTGTAACCCTCAGTTCTTCATCTTCTATATAAGCCAATTGAGTCTGTGTCCCTCAGCGAACTTATCTTCTACAGTTTAATGTAGGTGACCTCTGTTTTTCAGTTTCTTATTGATTTTCAGTTTACCTAAATCTCAGTTTCTTATTTTCTCAGTTCACAGCCTAGAACTATTACAGTGCTTGTCTGATTTAACCTATACAAATATCAGACTCTATAAAATCCTATACATTAATATCTAGACATCTTTTTGCTTTGCACCATAACAGCTAGTTATGACACTTCATCAATAGGGTTAATAATAATTACTGATTAAGCGATGAATCATCATCAAAACATAAATTTTATTTCCAACAATTTCCCCCTTTTTGATGATGTCAATACCCTACTTAAAAGCAATGCAAAAGATAAAACAAATTACAGTAAATTACACAATGAACTGAGAAACTGAGAATTTATTCGATAACTGAGTTACAAAGCTGAGTAATAAAATACAACACAATAAAAAAGAACTAAAAGATAGTTTCTTTTTACTTGGCAGTTAGAGAACATTGATTATCATAAGTTTCTGCAACAGTTCTCATAGCATCGTTTGTAGTTGAGATTTCAATTCCATGGATGCTTGCCCAAATGTTCCATGATTCAGATAGATTGTGCTTCCTGAAGAATTTGCATTTGAAAAGAACTGCGAAAGTGAAGATAGTTGCCCTCTGTCTTTAATTGGTGGCTGTTCATAGTAGTTTTTGAACAAATTCAGGTTTAGCCTTTTCAATTTTCTCTGATTTTTTATCTGTAATACCATCTGCTTCCCACTTCTTAAGTTTATTGAAGTAGTGCATGAGCAACTTCTACATATGTAGGAATGATTCTAGAGATTCTTCCATTGATACTCCTTCTCTTGCTCATAAATCTCTGAACAGACTATATAGACGAGAATCCAAACCAACTCTTTTGTCAGTGGGCTCTGAATATTTAACAATTAGCTCCATTTCTTCATCAGTAAACTCTCCTCTAGCTTTCTTTAGTTCATTCAGTTTATCATCAGCATTTGCAAGGACTTGTGGTATCTCAGTTGCATTGAGTTTTAAGATGTCCAAACTTTCTCCCTTATTGGCATCATCTTTATGAATCAGGCTTCTGATGTAAGCGTTAAGATTTCGTTGAGCGGATGCCAAAATGGTTTGAGCTACAACTGAGTCTTTCATGCCACTTTCCATTAATATCATTCTATCAATCAGATTATTGAGAATGACTTCCCATCTGTCTAGAGTTTTATCTCTTCTTGCGTCATTATCAATGGTTGTCTTCCGAAGCTCAATCAAAGTGTTTTGACAGTTTTCAGTGACAGTATCCATCTTCTTTTCAAGTTTATTTCTTTCAACTTGACTAGCTTCTAAAGATTTTAGGACTTTTCCAAATAAGCTGTTGTCGTCCTTTTGAATTCTGATTATCTTATTGTGATAATACTTAATGAGATCAACTTGAGTTGGAACATCTTGTGAGCTTCCTGCTTGCTGTTCATTGGCTTTGTTTGTCTCAATTTCAGCTGACTTAGCTTGCTTGGGTGGTGAGACAACTTGTTTCAGTTTTTCTTTGTACTCTGCCGACCTTCTTCTTTCTTCAGATTGTTTCCTAACTTCTTCCAAGTTTGATTGATCAATATTTCTTGCAGGTGACAACTGAACATTAAACTCTCCATCTGAATTTTCTCTAGCCATTTTTGCCACTGTTCTTGCTATTTCTAGCAAAGACTTGTCCGTAGGAGATTTATAACCTTCTTTTTCTTCTTGCTGTGCATCAGACATATTTTTAGAACTAGAACTTTCACTGGATACTTCAGAACTACTAGACTCATCATCAGTAGTCTGATCAGTTTCAGCTCTCTTTTCTTGTAGGGAGGCTAGAATTCCTTTCTGCAGATTGGCATCTCCCTGAGAATCATCATCATCATCATCATTCTTTTTGAAAATTTCCACCAGCTGTGGCTTCCTCCCAGTTGCTATTTCTTATCAGTGCATACCCTTGATTCAGAAATTCTTCGGTATTGATTATCTCTGATAGACTTGTAATGTTGTATAAATCAAATACCCATTTTTCAGTGGTTTTCATTTCTACTAGCTGATTTCCTTGATTGGCAATGGAACTGAATTTCCAAGCTTGATACTTGCGCAATCGTTCATAATCAGCTGACATTAATCTCCATGATCAGTTAATGATTTTGAATGAGTGACAAACTCGCTAGATTCTCTTGTGACTTCCTGATCACTTACTGGAATAACATCTTCAGTTTCCATAGGGTCAGTTCTTGCAACATCATCAGTTTGCACAATATCAGTTCTGCTGATTCCTCCCTCAGTAGTGATTGGGATTTCAGACGACTCTTTTTCAATTACTAGGACTGAGATTGTCGGCTCAGTTTCCAAAACTTTTTCACTTACAATTTCTTCGGCAGCTTGTTTTTCAGTAGGCTCAAGTTCCAATTCAATAACTGGAACTTCCTTCATTGTCGGTTCAACGAGTTTTTCTTCATTGACTTGCTCATCCAAGTTAATGACTTTGGTTGATTTTGAGTCTGCTTCAACTCTTTTTTCCTCAGATTGAGAAGCTGAAAATCCTTGGGCCGATTCTTCAAATTCTAATCTGGAAAAGGATCTCTGGGGGGTAGTTTGGATTTTGAAAGTAACGAAAGCATTTCCACGTTGTTTTATCGATCAATATTTCATCGCTGTCAGAATCTTCGTCATCAATATGTTCAACTCTCAGGGTCTGTTCCCCCTAAGTCTCAGCTTCCTTCTGTAAGTCAGTTTCAACATTCTGTTCTTTGTTGACAACTTCAGTTTCCTTCGTCATCTCAATTTCTTGTGGATGTGAAACTGGTTCTTGAATGGGTAAAGCTTCAGTTATTGGAGTTGGGGCAGATTCAGAAGGAATATTCTCAGTTCCTTCTATCGGGTTTGATTCTTCAGCAACTGATGTAGCGATACCAAGTGTTGATGAGACAAGATCAGATTTATTTTTCTCTAAATCTTCCAACTGTTTTCTTCTTATGCTTAATTCTTCAATTTGTTCCAAGACTTCATCTCCAGTTACAGGTTTCTTTGATTTCCTGCTTTTCTTCTTTTTAGATTCATTAACAGAACCCTCAGCTTTCCTTTTTCCGGCTTTTTCTTCCTTGATAACAATCTTCCCATCAGCAACTGTTGTTTCTTTCTTCTTTGCGATCCCAAAATGGTCGAGTATTCTTTGGACCACTAATGCAAGAGTTTTCTTGTGATAGAAACGACCTTTCTTAACATCGGTCTTCTTCTTGGGTAAGTCAGTTGATTGTGCCACTAATTGATCAAATAAATATCTTTTCCAATTAAAGCTTTCTCCAAACCAAATCACATAGAGCAAATCCAACTTTGCTCTAGATAGATTGCTAAAATTTCCTGCATTTCCAATTATGCAATTTGCCAACATTTTTGAGAGAAAATTGAATTCCAGTTTGAGTAGACTTGTGCTCCCGGTTTGTGAAACTGCGGATTCTGCATCAATTGCTATATCTTTCCATAGTTTTTCTTTTTGTTCTTTGGTCAACTTGATGGCTGCTGTTCCTCCAGATTTGTCAAACCCAAAGATTTCTGCAATTAGATCTTCAGTGACCTTGATATGCTTATCATTGATAGTAGTAGTATAGGTGTTTGTGTCTTCTCCTTCTATAGTTGTACTTCCAAATTCATAGAAGTCTCCAATGCTTTCCAGACATACACTTTTCAGATCGATGTTGAATACATCATCCAATCCTTTGATTTGTTTAATTTTTGCTGCAATTATTTTGGCTAAAGTTTGATCAGTATATTTAGCAATAAATTGCTCAAGAGATATGATCATTCCAGGTTCAACACGAGTGAAAGTCATCGTTTTTTGGATTTGATTGAGGATTTGAAAATTTGAAGATTGAGAAGCAACTTCAAAATTCGAGTGTAAAGAATTATAAAAGAAAATTCTGGGTTATTTATAATTTGTAGGAAGGGTAGTTATGAATTGGGTGGGACTCAAAACGTCTTGGCATAAATGTTTTGAGATTGCGATAAGGTGGATGAGTGGAAAATATTGACGGTTTAGATTGAGAAGGACCACGTCTTTTCTTGACATCTGTAGCTAAACTGCAGTGAATAGGATAGATGAGATGTATCTACAGCTGTATGCGTTCAGCTTTGTCCTTATACTGAATTCAAAAACTCAGTTGTGAACACGACTCAGTTTTTCGGCTTTCAGTTACCGATATATTCCTGCAAAACAAATTAAGAAATTTTTGGTACCCATATCTGTTTGGGTCCTAACTGATTAGTTTTTGATGATATAATTTTATTTCTGATTTTATACCTTTCTTGATATTTTGACTGAGTAAAGTCAGTTTTCACAAGCTTTTCCTATTTTGTCCAGACGGTTTTTGGTTTGTTCAGTTTGTGAAACTGATGTGATGGTTCATTCCAATCTTCATCAGTGGGAAATAGTCTTCCTTTCCCTCCGAGTTTGTCATTCCATGAATGATCTTCATTCTTTAATGGATATGGCTTGAAGATTTTTCTTACTGATCTCTGATCAGTTCTGCCTTTTTCAGCCTCCTGAGACTTTTTGTAAAATATGTTGGCTTGAAGTATTTTACCAACTGATTTTTTAGTTCTCTCAGTTTTTGCATTGGACTGTGCTGAGTTTGTGTCAGTTCTAATAATTTTATCAGTTTTCTTAGTTCCTGACCATTGTGCAGTCACAAATTTTAATGCAACTGTACTTGGTTTGGACTTAGAATTAATCTGATTAACAAACCCTAAACCAGATCTGTCTCCAAATGGTTTTCCAGGTTTGAACTGAACAGTAGGAATTGGATCAACTGATGATTCGGTGACGTTTATTACTTCTGTTAGTTCATCAGTTGGTCGAATTACCTTGGTTCTATTATTAGTCTTGATTAAATTGATCTCAGCATTCAATCTCGAAATTTCAGTTTTCAATAACTTTTTCTCCTTTTTGGCATCCTCATAACTCATTTGAATTTCCTCTAATTCCTTTATGAGTATGTCCAAGGATTTATTGAAATTTTCATTTCTCTGATTGTTCATAGCAGTGTGAGTGCTGGATGTAGATGCAATTACCTCCTGATTTTATATGGATAGATTTTCTGTTGAGGAATCATCATCAATCAAAACTTGCTTCCCTTTTTCATCTGCCTTTGCCTGTGCTGCTCCTAGAAATATGATTTCCTCATCACTTTCACCTCCATAACTCATGGGTAGTATGGCATTTTTGGCCTTTGCAACGGATGGGTCTTCAGTAGTGTTTTCAGTCAACTTTTCTTCTATAAAATCAGCTACTCGTAGCCATTCTTTTTCTGCTTCTTCTGAAAGATCACTTAGGGATGGAAATCCTCTTGATTCATCTTTATATGCGTTAAATTCGATATCTTCATCATAATTGAAATCAGGTTCCGGATTTGTGTGAGAGCTTGTTGTACTGAATCTTTCAAATACTTGATCCTGAATATCATAAACAACATTTTGCAAATAGTCGGTCAGGGGGTTATTCAGCCAGCTTCTAATTCTAGATGTATCCATTTAATTTAACTAAAGTATTTCTATGACTAATACAGTAAGGGGTTTTCAACAACTGGTTTGTAAGATATCTTTGAATCACTTCCAAATGGAAGAACAGCTCCAATACCAATTGTTGGTCCCTTGGAAAGGCTAACACAAGTTTAGAGGGGGGGTGAATAAATTACTTGTCACCAAAAAATTTCCCTAAACAGGAATTACAACAAATTACAGTTCAGTTAAACTTGTGTGGAGTTAAGCTGACTAAGTTGAGTTTAAGTCAAACTGACTTAACCAAAACTGAGTCAACCGGCAGCGGATATATTTAGCCTTGAAATAACAAACAGTTTGTTGATTTGGTTTTAACAAAAACTAGATAATAACAACTGTAATGAAGTAAGTAAATGTGTAAAGTAAATAAACAAAAATTATAGAGGTTCCAGGTGGTGTAATCCTGTACGTCCTCTCTTCCCCTGTGATGCGGAGGAAAATTCCACTAGAACTTCTTTGAGATGGCCCGGTTACAAAAAGTTCTAAACTGATAGTCCTTGACTAATCCCTAGCTTCACTATCTAAACACTTGTAGAACAGGTAGAATTGTTGCTCGTCAATTGTTTGAAACACTGGTCCTTGGAGGGTAGAATTGCCTCTTTACCAGCTCATCACAAACATAGTCTTCCTGACTGCACTCAACTGTCCTTCACACCTTCTTGGTGTTTCACAGTCTAAACCTTTGATAAAATCAAAGTTGAGACCTGAATCAATAGCTATGATTCAATTGTGATTTGAGCAGTTCTTCTGGATAATTAAAGTTTGCACAGCTACGTATTTCTTCAAATGATAGATCTTGATTTTGCTTGAATGTGCTTGGACACTGTTCGGTAAAAACGTGTTTTAAATTTATAAACCGAAACACCCCAAGTATAAGGATCGTAGTATAGGGTGTTAACGGGTCGTCCTAAGGGAGTGGAATGTTTATCGGATTCAAATATAAATCTATATCAATTATGTCACAATTATCTATCTAAACTAAAGCTGGAACTAACTAAAACCTAAACCTAAGAATTAAAACTAAAACAGGAAATAAAAACAAGCTGAAAAATAAGAAAACAGAAATACGGACGAGCGTTCACTAAAGTGAACGAGCGTCTGAAAACGAAATCTAATGGACGGGCGTCTGCTATTGCGGACGAGCGTCTGATTATGATCAGAACAGAAAATTGCAGAAAAGTTGCAGGAAATTTAAAGGTTTAAAAACTAGAACTTAAACTAAACTTATGCAAACGATTTGATTAAAACAATTAAAGGAAAACACAGCGAGGCAACGAATCCACCCATCAACCAACAACCCCCAACTAGATGGTGATCTAAGATGTAGTTTTTAGTAGTGATTTATTCACGAATTCAATTAAATATCTTCAATCAAATTCTAGGGTTTCGTTTATCTTTTCAAACAAACTAAACATACAATCAAAACGAAATCACGAGATTGTTTCCAAACTCTTACTCAACTAAACATGCCTAATCTCTTATAACATGATTAGATGCATCACTTAAACGAGAGAGAACTCTAATAAACAGACTTTCGTAAATTTATTCAAGCATAAAGATAGATAAATAGATCGTTTCATAGAATTGATAATTCAACAAAACATGGCAATGTAAAACAGCGTTAAAAAGTGATGAAAAACTAGATCTTAAACTCACTAAACATCCAGTATCGAACTCTCTAGTTGGTTTTGTTGTTGATAGGCTTCCTCCGTCGACTCACTGCAAGGCTTTTAGCCAACAATCATGTTGAAGATGATTGTTGGATTGGAGAAATTCATCTCTATGGAATTAGGGTTCTGGCCGCAGCTTTTTGGTGTGAAAGTGCGATCTCAATTATGTGGTATGAATTAGGGTTAAGAGGCTGCTGCTATATATAGAGTTTTGAGTCGGTTATGACTAAGTCGGCAACGGACGCTCGTCTGAATATCCGGACGCCCGTCCAGAATGCCTGGACGCTGAGTAAACGCTCGTTCATCCTCCGTCTGAACTCTCTGAATGTAAAATACGATTCTGGACGCTGCATGGACGCCAGTTCACTTCTGGACGCCCGTTCAAGATCAGTAGACTCCCGTTTGAACTGCTGAGGATCGGATCTCTTCATCTTTATCCAATTTCTTCAAGCCAATTCCAACTCTATCTCTTATAATTCGACTCGAGCTTCATTTATCCTCATTATATGCACGAAAATTAACTCCTACATGATAAATAAACAATGCAAAAACGTAATAAAACTCAACTAATAATAATTCCATTAAATTAACACTTAAAATCATCAATTTTGCATACAACCCTCTTAAAATCATCTTTACTCAATATTTACACTTAAACCCTTAATTCTCATGCAAATTACGCAAATGTGGGGAAAATAATAATGAAATAAACCCTTAATAATCATATAAATATGGCCTTAACAGACACTTGAAGAAATTTCTTGATCTTGGAATTAAGTACTTGGCAGGAATTCTTTTGAAATTGGCTTTCCCCCTTAATTAGATCTTTCTTGGCTAGATAGATTCTTTTTTAATTCCTCCTGCACACCTTTTTAGTTGTTGTAGAAGTAGTCTATTTATAGGGGTTTATCTATCGTTCATCCTGCTTGGATTTTGTAACGGCTACAATTTCTGACCGTTCTGCTGTGTCAGTATTTCATCCAATAGAATTGCTTCCTTTATAACGTTCGACTGTACTATCAGCTTGTTGGATGACTGACATGTAAAACTGAGTATCCTTATCAGTTTTATACTGAGTTTATCTCTTGTCAGTTTCTTAACTGACTTGAAGCGTTAACTGAGATTTTACTCTTCTTCAAATATCAGTACTCCAGTTTTTCATCTGATTATAATTGACTTAATCAGAGAACACCATGATTCATTATCTTCTAAGAATTCATTGTCCTTATGATTCTTAGGTCTTCATACAAGATCTATAAAGTCAGTTCAGGTCACCACAATCTTGCCTGGAGTATAACTTTACAGTCTCGACGTAGTCTTCATAACTGAGTTTGAACCCTCAGTTCTTCAATTCTTCAATAATTGAGTCTGTGACCCTCAGTTCTTCATCTTCTATATAAGACAACTGAGTCTGTGTCCCTCAGCGAACTTATCTTCTACAGTTTAATGTAGGTGAGCTCTGTTTTTCAGTTTCTTATTGATTTTCAGTTTACCTAAATCTCAGTTTCTTATTTTTCTCAGTTCATAGCCTAGAACTATTACAGTGCTTGTCTGATTTAACCTAAACAAATATCAGACTCTATAAAATCCTATACATTAATATCTATACATCTTTTTGCTTTGCACTGTAACAACTAGTTATGACACTTCATCAATGGGGTTAATAATAATAACTGATTAAGCGATGAATCATCATCAAAACATAAATTTTATTTCCAACAAATTGTTTGAATGAAACCCGAGGACACTCAAGTTTTTGGTCTGATGATGTTTTCAAACTTAAGACTGAAATCATTTGCATGCTTGTGCCTTTTATAGGCTGAAGATACCCATTAACGAACTGAGGTATTCTTCCATGAAAAGGCAAAAACATATCAGCTCAGCCCATTTTGTTGCGATAACATTAATTCGTACGGAAACTCGCATGCAAACGATAATCAAAATATTTATTTTTTCAGAAAACATTTTATATGTAAAAAATAAATTTATGAAGCGGCTGCATCACCTAATGTGATTGCCTACTTACCCTTTTGGAGATCAAGCCATCGTAGTTCAGGCGGACACGGACTAAGCATAATCGTAGGAAATCGTACATAAATGAAAGTAGCTTTTGGCTTTGAACTTCCACTTAGTGTAAATAACTCAAAGTTTCATCAGGGTGCTATGGTGAACGCATCTTGAACCAAGCACCCCATCGTGATGTAACCGGAGTTATCACACATACTATTCCGAGAAAAGAGTGTCTCTTTGTTCCAACGCATTTATGGCCATGTGTTATATCCCAAAATTCATGAGTGCTCTAGAGACGGTCTGTATCTCATAGAAAGCGGTCTGACTTCCACACTCATATAGGTAAGTCCATTCAAAGTGATATCGCACGTCACTTTCTCCAATAATAAGACTTATTAAGAACTATATTCAACCTTTACCATGCGGTATTTACTCACATTAAAGATTCCATGAATGAGATTTATTAAAAATACTCTAGTGGCTCTTTTAGTTAGACATTAACTTGTTTGTAGCCTTTGAACTTTGATTATACTTCAAAACATAAGTAGGGTTCCCATCAAGACTAACTAATGTTTCATAGACCTTAATCCCATTCATTTCGTTGTTTTTGCAATTATATATTTAGCCAGTCTTTTTGTCAAAGGACCTGCTAGGTTATTCTTTGACTATACAAAGTCAACAGAGATTACTCCTTGTTAAGTAATTCACGAAGAGACTGATGTCTCAGACTAAGGTGTCGTTGCTTACCATTGTAAGTCTTACTTGCTACTGAATACAATGTATTATTATTATCAAAATGTATCATTACTTCTGGAGATGACTTTTCCCACAAAGAAATATCAATCAATAAATTTATCGGCCATTTCGCTTCATTACTTGCATCTGCTAATGAAATAAATTCTGCTAACATAGTCGAATCCGAAACACAAGTTTGTTTCTTCGAACACCAAGATACGGTTGCACCTCCTAAGGTAAAAATCCAACCAGCGGTGGATTTAGAATTCGATTCTATGTTATTCCAACTTGCATCATTTTACCCTTCAAATACAGCAGGAAAGCCACAATATTGTAATCCGTAATCAATTGTTCCTTTCAAGTATCTCAAAAGTCTAAAAATTGCATTCCAATGTTCTTTTCCTGGATTACTAGTGAAACGACATAATATACCAACTGCATATGCAATATCAAGTCTTATGCAATGCATAGCATGCATACGACTTCCTATCACAGTTGCATATTGTAATTGGTCATTGCATCTACCGGTATTTTACATTAACTTGATACTAGGATTCATGGGTGTAGATGCAGGCTTATGGTCCATATGACCATACCTTTTAAGGATATTTTCAATAAAATGAGATTGATTTAATGATATACATCCATCTTTTCTCATTATTTTGATCCCTATGATAACGTTCGCTTCCCTCAAATCCTTCATATCAAAGTTAGCTTCCAATAATTGCTTGGTCTCCTTTAAGGATTCCAAATTCGGACCAAAGATAAGCACATCATCCACATATAGACAAACAATGATGCATGCACCATTTCTACATGTAGAGTAGATACATTTACCAGCTTCATTGACTCTGAATCCATTTTCCAGCATTACTTTATTAAACTTTTCATGCCATTGCATAGGGGCTTACTTGAGACCATAAAGAGATTTTACCAATTTGCAAACCTTCTTTTCTTGTCCCGGTAAATAAATCCCTCGGGCTGTTTCATATACACTTCTTCCTCTAAATCACCATTTAGAAAAGTCATTTTCACATTCATTTTATGGACAACTAAATTGTGAATCGAGGTAAGAGATAGCAACACATGGATAGATGATATCCGTGCCACTAGGGCATACGTATCAAAATGATCTATGCCATGACGTTGTTGAAAGCCTTTAGCCATAAGGCGGGCTTTGTATGGATCCATCTGCATTTAACTTATTCCTGAAGATCCATTTACAACCGATTGGTTTAGAACCATGAGGTAAATCTAGTAATTTTCATGTCAGATTTGACATGATGGATCTCATTTCATCATTGATTGCTTCTTTCCAAAAAAGAGCATCACGTGATGAAATGGCTTCTTGTTAGGAACATTTTATTATGTTTTGATGATAGACATACTAGCTGTTATAGCAAGCCTGAAATAAGTTAGAATTCTCTGTATAAGTCTTTACTTAGAGTCTGACATGTTGTATAAGTTGAGTCAAACAAGTATTGTACTAGTTGGTAGGATGGCAAAGTAAAACAGATATCCGGCAGAGTGAAGCCAGCCAAGTACTAGCAGAGAAGAATGAAGACATTATGGTCTGACTTATAACCAAGGAAGCCTGTGATGACCTTGGATATGTCTAAGTTAAAATTAAAGTGATGAAATAACATTGGCAAATATGGTGTACACTGATCTCACCCAAATCAAGGATCAGTGAAGTACAAGAAGTACCTGAAAGATCAAAGAAAATAACAATGCAGTAAACCGGCAGAGTAAACCGACTATCGGCTGAGTAAAGACAGAGCAGTGAAGGAAGAACCAAAGAGCCAAGTCAGAAGGATCACTTAACCGTTCAAGGAATGGCCAAGTAAACTTTACTTGTTTAGATTTCAAAAGATGAAGATCAAGTATTAAATGCATAATCAATTGAGGATCAATCAAGGACGGATTTTCTGAAAGACGTTTACAGAAATCAGATCACTGAAATCAAGGAGAATATAATTAAGGAGGAATCAAGAATTAAATCAAGGATCATTCTCCACATTAAATAGCCAATGGACGGAAATTCAAATCAAGGATTATCAAGGCTATAAATAGAAGGCATTGATAGAAAAGAAAGACAACGACTGAATTTGATAAGAAACAAGCAGAAACTCTGTCAAAATGCAAAGCCTTCTATCTGTACTTAAAGGGACATCTAGAGATCAACTCGGCAATCAGAACTTCAATTCCATATCAAGCTCTGAGATTGATCAACAAATCTGTGAATTCAATTCACATCAACTGAGGCAATTGAATCAGAGGAACTGAGAAGGAGTTGCAGCCTTTTTGATAGCTGTTGAAAGATTTGTTCTCAAGAAGCAGTGATAGAGACTGAGTCACTGAAGCTTTTGAAGCCAGGGAGTGATAGTCTTGCAGATTATGAAGCTTGTGTAGCCAAGGACAATCGTGCTATTGTTTCTGTGAAAACAATAGTGAATTTCTCCAATCATCACAGGAGAAGAGTGGATTAAGGGATTACACCACCATGAACCACTATAAACCTTTGTGTCTATTTACTTCCAGCAATTTACTCTACAGCACTTTATTTCATTGCATACTCTATATTTGTGATTGAATAATCTACTTTGAACCAACATTTAAAGAAGGGACTTATCCGCTTCCCAAAAGCTTTTAAATATAAGAAAAGTTTTTGAAACTCCACTATAGTCATTCACCCCCCTCTGACTATAGTTTTACCCTTCTCTGGGACCAACAATTGGTATCCGAGCAGTGTTCCTAGTATCAGAAGCTGTTCAGATCTAATTTCTGGTAACAAGAAGATCACATATTTTCAAAGTAGTTTTCAAATTTGCGCTTTCTATATTTATCTCTTATTTGTACTTATGGATTCCTCAAATTTCATGTCAAAGGTACCTGTATTTAATGTTAATAATTTTGATGAATATAAAATATGGATGTTGTCTCATCTTGCAGCAACTCATGAGGAGATGCTGGATGTAATCAATGATGTCCTAATCAAGATCACAACTGTGATAACCACAGGAGCAGATCAAGGAAAAGAAATAGATAAACTCAAGAAAGATTGGGCCAAAGATGACAGGAGAAGGGCAAAATCTCGACTTTGTTGCAAAAGACATGATCTTGAAGACTCTGGACAGTAATATGTTCATGAGGATCAAAGATTGCAAAACATCAAAGGAGATGTGGGACAAATTAACATTGATTAATGAAGGATCAGAAGCAGTTAAAGAAAACAAATTATCTATTGAAAAACAGAAATTTGAAAACTTCAAAATGAAGACTGGTGAATCCATTGATCAAATGGACAATAGATTTTCAAGCATCATCAGTGAACTGCAGCAACTTGCACATACATGTCCACAGAAGGAAGTCTGTCTAAAAATCTTGAGAGGCTTACCTGAGAGATGGAAGATCATCACATCAGTAATCAGAGGGACAACAAATCTTGCAAACACTGACACCTTGACTCTGATGTCTCAATTAAAGGCTCATGAATTTGAGTTGAACGGTGACGACAGTACACCAGCAGAAACACACAAGGCTAGTGCACTGGTAGCACCATAGCAAAGCAAAACAGCTGATACAAACGGCAAAGAGACACAGGAGCTGAAGGAACATATAGCTTTACTGGTTAAACATTTTGACAGGTTTAGGAAGAAGAAGCAATTCAAAAGAGGTTCATCATGAAGTCAAGCTCAAGCAAAGACATGAAGAAAAAGGATGATGAATATAGATGCTTCAACTGTAAGAAGAAAGGTCATTTGAAGGCTGATTGCCCTAAAGAAAAAGACAAAAATGAGGATAAAAAGAAGTACAAGTCAACAGAAAAGATAAAGAGTAAGAAGGCACTCAAAGCTGAAACTAGCAGTGAAAGGAATGAAGAATCATCTGAAAATGATTCTGATGATGATGAAGCTGACAGTTCAGACAATGAAAAGGTTTACTTATGCCTTATGGCTAAAGAATCAAATGAAACAGAGGTAACTTTTAGTTCATATTCATCATCAAGTGCATCCACATCTGACACTCCATAATCTTCTATTCTCCTATTAGATTTTGCTAACCTAATCCAAAATCTCATGAGTAAATTTGAAAAAATTGAGATGACTCCTGAAATTCTGGAACAGGAGTGTGAGAATCTAAAAGAGGAAAATAAAAGGCTAAAGAAAGAACTGGATGGACTAAAAGCTGAACAAACCAGTAAGGAAGTAAACTCACCTGATCCACAAACAGCGGATGTACATACATTTGGTGCTGACAGACCAGCTGAGAAAACCCCCTACCAGTTAAGATCACCACTGCACCACTTAGTGCACCAGCTTACAAACCCCCAAAATGGTTTGGATCCAAATCTGGTCTTGGCTACAACAGTCCGGATGAGAATAGAAACAATGGACAACACAATTCTGAATCCAGGACCAAGACTGGACCAAAATTCAGAAAAGGACAAACCATAGTTTCAACCACTCATCCTATACTGGTGAAGTCAAAACCTAGTGTAGTAAAACAGCAGACTAAATCATCGAACCAGCTCATTAAAGGGAAAGGTCTTTTGAAAGGTAAGGGAAGACTTTACCCTTCAGAGGATGTTTGGAATGTTACACCCCCAAAATACAAGAAGAAACCATTTCATGCTATACATCATGTGCTTAGGAAAAGCCTACCAAGGCACATTCCTGAACACAAGAAGCAACATGAAAACAAGTTTCCTCCTGCATATTGGAGAGTGAAAAAGGATGCAAATGCACAAAAAAGTACACAAAAGTATCAGAATACCTTTAGTAGAAATATTAGAAGCTATTCTGCCATGCCTTATACATATAAAGTTGATGACTTCAATTATCCAAAAAGAAGATCCTTTGGATATACACTTGGAGTAGGAGGCATGAATGCTAACAGGCATGGACCCAAACAGTTTTGGGTACCTAAACATACTTAACTTATTTTGTAGGATGACTGGTACATAGACAGCGGGTGTTCCAGCCACATGACAGGGAATAAGAGATGGTTGAATGATTTTAAAGCATTCGAAGGACCCAAAGTAACATTTGGAGGCAAAGATAACCCAGAAAATTTTTAGGGGGAAGGCATAATGCTAAAAAATAGCTTGAAGATTCAAAATGTAGCCTATATTAAAGGACTAAACTTCCATTTGCTAAGTATCAGTCAATTCTGTGACAAAGGCTACAATGTGCACTTCAACAAGGAAGGATGCAAAGTGATTCACAGCCAAACCAACACAGTTGTACTTGCAGGAAAAAAGAGAAGATAACATGTATGTAGTAGATTGGAAGACAGCAAGAGTAGAGACATGTTTGCTTGTCAAAAGTAAACAATCAACCAACTGGATTTGGCATACGAGATTGAATCATCTCAACTTCAAAACCATCAATACACTATCAAATAACAAGTTAGTTGAAGGCTTACCAGAGATCACATTCAAAAAGGAAAGTCTCTGTGATTCATGTCAAAAAGGGAAGCAAATCAAAAGCTCTTTCAAGTCAAAGCCCTATCAATCAACAACAAGAATTTTACATCTATTTCATATGGATCTTATTGGACCAGTCACACCAGTCAGTGTAAGTGGAAAGAAAAGTAGTGGTGGATGACTTTTCCAAATTCACCTGGACCATATTCATGAACAAGAAAAGAGAGACACTCAAAAACTGCCAGATTTGTTAAGAAGAATTCAAAATGAAAAGGAACAGAAGATCATCAAGATCAGATCAGATAGAGGCACAGAGTTTTTAAATGAAATTATCAGAACCTACTGAGAAGAAAATGGAGTACTACATCAACTATCAGCAGCAGGGACTCCACAACAAAATGGTGTAGCAGAAAGAAGAAATAGGACACTCAAAGAAGCAGTCAGAACAATGATTGAAGAAGCATGCTTACCAAAGAGATTTTGGACTGAAGCAGCAAGTACAACATGCTATACTCAAAACAGATCAATCATCAACAAACATCATGGAAAAACTATATATAAAATATGGAATGGAAGAAAAGCTAACATCTCACATTTGCATATGTTTGGATCTAAATGTTTTGTTTTGAACAAGAATCAGCTACATACTTTTGATTAAAAAGATGACGAAGCAATCTTTATGGGATACTCAGACACTAGCAAAGCTTTCAGAGTACTCAACAAAAGAACTTTGGTGATTGAAGAATCAATTCATGTAGTCTTTGATGAACCAAACACAAATGGTGAAAGCCTTCAAGAACTTGAAGAAGAAGCAGGACAAAGACAAGTTTATATGAATACAACAGTACCAGCTACCATTATGAATCACAATTTTGGAAATCAAGCTGACCCACCAGTCAACACAACACAAGAACATAACGCTGATGCACAAACTGAAGTTGTGGAAGCACCAAGTCAAGAGCAACTTCAACCTGGCCTCAACTGGCTAAGAGACCATCCTGAAGATCAAGTCATTGGAGACATTCACACAGGATTCAGAACCAGAAGACAACTGGAGAATATGCTAACATGTTTTCTATCATAAGTGGAACCCAAAACAATAGATGATGCAATCCAAGATACTGATTAGATTACAGCTATGCAAGAGGAACTAAATGAATTTGAAAGAAATGAGGTATGAGAACTTGTTGACAGACCAGACATGGCCAATATCATTGGAACAAAATAGGTATTCAGAAACAAGATGGATGAACAAGGGACAGTTGTCAGAAACAAAGCAAGGCTAGTTGCAAAAGGCTACTCTCAAGCAGAAGGAATAGATTATGATGAAACCTTTGCCCCAGTAGCAAGATTGGAAGCAATCAAACTCTTTCTAGCCTTTTCAGCCCACAAAGACTTCAAAGTTTACCAAATGGATGTCAAAAGTGCATTTCTGAATGGACTTTTGGAAGAAGAAGTATATGTGGAACAACTTCCTGGTTTTCAACTCAAAGGGAAAGAAGATAAAGTGCACAATCTCAAAAAGGCACTTTATGGACTCAAACAGGCACCCAGAGCCTGGTATGAGACACTATCAGAATTTTTGATCAACTATAGATTCAAAAAGGGAACTATTAATAAGACTCTCTTCAAGCTAGAGGAAGGAACAAGCACCTTCTTAGTCCAAATCTATGTTGATGACATTTTCTTTGGATCAGAAGATGAGAAGCTATGTGAGAAATTTGCAAACTTAATGAAATGAAAATTTCAGATGAGCATGATAGAAGAATTAAATTACTTTCTTGGTCTACAAGTAAAGCAAATGAAAGATGGCATCTTTATCAATCAAGCCAAGTACACAAAAGACTTGATACACAAGTTTGGTATGGATATAAGTGGCACATCAGATACACCAATGTGTGTAAGATTTATTCTTGGAAAAGATAAAACTGGAAAGGATGTTGATCAGAAGCTTTATAGAGGAATCATTGGATCCTACTTTATCTAACTGCAAGCAGGCCTGATATAGCATCTGCAGTAGGAATATATGCAAGATTTCAAGCTCAACCAAAAGAATCACACCTTCTAGCAGCCAAAAGAATAATCAAATACCTGAAGAACACCATTAGTGTTGGAATTTGGTATCCAAAAGATGGAGGTTTCAAGTTGATATCATATTCAGACTCTGACTATGCTGGATGCAAGATAGAGAACCTGTCAAATGCTGGCAGCAGACTAGTATCATGGTTTAGCAAAAAGCAAAACTCTATATCCACATCAACAGCTGAAGCAGAATATATAGCAGCAGCCAGTTGTTGTGCACAAGTACTATGGATCAGACAACAGCTAAGGGATTATGGAATGGAGGAAAAGACAATTCAAATAATGTGTGATAACACAAGTGCAATATCTATCACAGAAAATCCAGTACTGCATTCAAGAACAAAGCACATTGATGTAAGACATCATTTTATCAGAGATCATATTGAAAAAGGAGATGTTATTCTAAGATACATAAATACTGAAGATCAATTGGCTGATTTTTTCATAAAACCACTCAGTCATGAAAGATTCGGCAAGTTGAGAACTGAGTTGGGAATGATAGAAATTGACTAAGTACTAAGGAGCAGCTAACTGGAGTAATCAGCTAAGTAACTTCACCAGCTGACTAAGGCAAGTAAGGCACTGGTACTCAGCGAAGTTAACTGCACTGATTGTTAGGAACAGTTGTAAACAGCAGCTCAGTAAAAGAAGTCACTACACCGGTCTAGTGACCAGCCAAGCCACTTCACCGAAATATATATTGGATTAAACAACAAACTAAAGTGTGAACTAAATCAGTTTCATACACGTGGAAAATCAAGAAGTTATGGAGGATTATACTGTGGAAGATTATACACGTGGAAAATCAAGAAGTCATGGAGGTAACTATATTATTTTTTGAATTGAAATGCCTCCATTCCCGGGATTTATCATTACTTACCTCAATCCACTCCCCCACTACACTCAAATATCGTGATTTATATACATAAAATCACGCCATTACGTCACAAATCCTTCTATACCGTGATTTATATACATAAAATCATGCCATTACGTCACAAAACTTTTTCTAAAAATCTCAAAAAATTTCAAAGCAATGGCATCATCCTCTTCAAAGTCTGCCATAGAAAAATACTACGAAAAATCAATCATTACTGGATCGTTTTTCAGGCCTGAACACTATCTACCACTTTGGGAAAACGATGCACAAGCCAGACGATTAGTTGATGGCTGTACCAATTTGAGGTTGATAACCTTCCTAAACCCCCCAATCATTGGCATATGCTATGAAACCCTGATTGCAATTTGGAAGAATTCAAAGTTCATTCCCAGCACCAAGAAAAGTGACCCAGATCGCATTGAAAGCACAATATTCAAGAAAGAAGTAGTCATCACCCTTGGACTCCTCAATAGATTCTTAAATCTACCCAATACTGGTCCCGTCGATGTGATGAAGATGCAGATCGACATCAATGCATTCTGGAATGAGATTGGAAATTAATAACCCCAGAAGGAACAGCAAGAAATACAACTTAGACAGATCAGCACTCAAACACCTATTTGCTGAGTTCACCACAGTAATCATAAGAAATCTTGAAGGAAGGAAAGGCTTCATGGAAAACTTGACAGAGCTCAGAGTCAAGTTAATGGCCATTATCTATCAAGGTATCTCTTTCAACTGGTTAGAATTTATCTTTAATAGATTAAAGGTCAAATCCAAAAAGAAATGGATCTGGCAATTACAACACCAAGCAAGGGTATGCAGAAGAAATGTGATTTCTAGGAAAGGAAATCATAGGGATACCACTTCAACATCTATCGATCAAATCAAAGTGACACCCATTAATCTGCATCTTTCACACAAGGCCAAAGTGATGTTTACCTATGTACATGCATCCCAGAAACCCAAACCCACTGTCGGACGTAAGAGAAAAGAGCCTGAAAGAAGCAGATCAGGAGTGGGGAGAAGAACAAGATCTCAAAAGGCATATAATGGCACCCCTTTGACCAGTGCCAGCAACCGGGATAATATCGTGGTGATTAATGATGATACAACAACTTAGGAAGAGAAACAAGAATAAGTCACCTAGCTGGAAGAAGGTGAAGAATGATACCAAATTGCATAACCTAATGAAGCAGAAGAGAAAGATGATGTTGAAATAGTGTCCTAAACCCGATCGGGTTGGACCGGATCCGACCGGGTCGGATCATTTCTACTATTTCTTTATGTTTGTACATATATTAAATGGCTTTTCGGTTGTCATATATATATATATATATATATATATATATATATATATATATATATATATATATATATATATATATATATATATATATATATATATATATATGTTCTTTAAAGAACCAATTATGAATTGTTATGTGATAACGTCCTTAGTATTAAACTGTGATAGAGAAACCATGATAGGCGATTATGGTTGATGAGATCTCTAATCACTTTAATAAGTTTGATACTTAAATGTCTCTAGGCTGATGTACTATTAAACAGGCATTGATAGTATGAACAGGCTAGCACGTATTAGATGTCTTCTGTCTTTAAGGGCAGGGATAGATCTCGTCTGTCGAAGTGTAGAGACACTTGGACTGTACGTGGACGTGTATTAGAGAATGCGTACGTTAGACTGACCCACTGGATAAGTGTCACACTATCGGTTGTGTAATTATCCTTAAGACCAGTCTTCATGGCATCTGGATTGTCATGCTTTGACACTATTGAGGTTTCTAGCCACGGGCATCATGCGGTAGTGATTGGGTATGATCAAGCATGGAGTATACATGATTGGTCGTCAATCGCGATCCTATGATTGGGATCGAATATCCGAAATGGCCTTCTTATAAGGAATGTCTTACTCGTGAATCTTTGCAAAAGTAAACGAGTTACTGAGAGCATGGTATCCAGATTATAAGATACGGTCGTTGATGTTTTGACACTCGACTAACGACCGTATGGATATTATTACAGCGATAGGATTGTAAGTTACACGGTAACTTTCACATGAAAGGTAGTAGTCATTGCATTTGACTCTTCCGATGATTGGGGGTCACGGTGTGTTGCTAGACGCTATCCCGTGATCGTTAGGTATGAAGGGCATTTTCGTAATCTGCACTTTGTGTCTACGGCCAACATATTCGGAAGCCTATCGGGTCACACACATATGAACATCTAGCCGGATTAAAATGTGGTTATAGATGGTAACCAAATAAGGAATGAATTTATCTCGTACTATAAAGGTTATAGTGGTAAATTAATATGGTGGTATTTATTTATTATGAATAAATTAAATACAAGATATTAATTATGATGACTAATTAAATATGTATATTGATAAATATGAATTTCGAAATTAATGATATATGATATACATGGATTTTGCAAATTAATTAATCATAGTATTATATTATTAATTAAATATATATGTCCAAAATTTGTGTGTGTATGACACACGTGAATTGGATCATAAAGTGGCGCATGTTTTTTTTTTGTATTGGATACATTTGGTTTGTGCAATTTAATTAATAAGATTACCATAATATTAATATTAGATATTAATTGATTTTGATAAATAGATTTATGGTAATAAGATAAATATAGTCAATATTAGATATTGACAATATCTTGGAAATATTCAATATAAGATATTGACAATGTCCTAGATTTATTTATTATAAGATATTATAATAAATGAGATAAATCAATCAAATATATTTTCCTTATTTTATTGGTCAAAGGTTTTCTTCTCTTCCACTCTATTGGGCGCCACCTTCTACTATAAATAAGAGGTGGGTGTCAAGCTCTTTTGTACAACACAATTCCAAGAACTAATAGTTCTTGTGTAAAATAGAGAGCATCCTATAGAGAGTTGGAGAGAGGGGAAAAAGGCCGGTCTAGCAACCGGAGTTTTCCAATAGCAATCCATGATGGGATTCCGGCGGGCTGTTCGTGTGGACTAGCGGTAGAGGCCGAACACTTGGGCGGCTCTATGCAGAACTACTCTCCTTAGACGGTCAAAGCGTCGATCTTTTAGATCAACCAAGGTAACCACCGTCTACTAACTCGTTTGTTTATTGCTTAAACGAAGTCGATCCTGGTTAAAAGGAAATAAAATTTTAAATTCCGCTGCGTTCCCGCGTAGATTTCCTAACAGATGATACTGACAATGAGGAGGACAAAGCTGTAGAAGAGGAAGAAGATACTGACAATGAGGAGGACAAATTTGCAGAAGAGGAACAGGAAGGAGATCATCTTGACGATAATCACAAAAAGATGGGTCTTTCTGATGATGACCTGACCCTTCAAGAGGTGCTTCTAAAGGGAACAGGAAGGAGATCATCTTGACGATAATCACAAAAAGATGGGTCTTTCTGATGATGACCTGACCCTTCAAGAGGTGCTTCTAAAGAGCCTCAACAAAGTTGACAAACAGCCGAGTGAGCCAGCTGATCAAACTCACTCAGCTGAACTTGCCAACACCCCCAGCATTGATCAAGGGGGAACACCAGCAGAAGGATTGTAAGTTACACGGTAACTGTTTCACATGAAAGGTAGTAGTCATTGCATTTGACTCTTCCGATGATTGGGGGCCACGGTGTGTTGCTAGACGCTATCCCGTGATCGTTAGGTATGAAGGGCATTTTCGTAATTTGCACTTTGTGTCTGCGGCCAACATATTCGGAAGCCTATCGGGTCACACACATAAGAACATCTAGCCGGATTAAAATGTGGTTATAGATGATAACCAAATAAGGAAAGTTTGTCTCACGACTATAAATGTTATAGTGGTAAATTAATATGGTGGTATTTATTTATTATGAATAAATTAAATACAAGATATTAATTATGATGATTAATTAAATATGTATATTGATACATATGATTTTCGAAATTAATGATATATGATATACATGGATTTTGCAAATTAATTAATCATAGTATTATATTATTAATTAAATATATATGTCCAAAATTTGTGTGTGTATGACACACGTGAATTGGATCATAAAGTGGCGCATGTTTTTTTGTGTATTGGATACATTTGGTTTGTGCAATTTAATTAATAAGATTACCATAATATTAATATTAGATATTAATTGATTTTGATAAATAGATTTATGGTAATAAGATAAATATAGTCAATATTAGATATTGACAATATCTTGGAATTGACAATGTCCTAGATTTATTTATTATAAGATATTATAATAAATGAGATAAATCAATCAAATATATTTTCCGTATTTTATTGGTCAAAGTTTTTCTTCTCTTCCACTCTATTGGGGCGCCACCTTCTACTATAAATAAGAGGTGGGTGTCAAGCTCTTTTGTACAACACAATTCCAAGAACTAATAGTTCTTGTGTAAAATAGAGAGCATCCTATTGAGAGTTGGAGAGAGGGGAAAAGGGCCGGTCTAGCAACCGGAGTTTTCCAATAGCAATCCATGATGGGATTCCGGCGGGCTGTTCGTGTGGACTAGCGGTAGAGGCCGAACACTTGGGCGGCTCTATGCAGAACTACTCTCCGTAGACGGTCAAAGCGTCGATCTTTTAGATCAACCAAGGTAACCACCGTCCACTAACTCGTTTGTTCATTGCTTAAACGAAGTCGATCCTGGTTAAAAGGAAATAAAATTTTAAATTCCGCTGCGTTCCCGCGTAGATTTCCTAACAGTGGTATCAGAGAGAGCTTCGAGCTTAAGCAATAAGCATGTTATTTTGCGTAGTTAATTTTATCGTTTAAATCACATAATTGAAAGATAAAAGATTTATTATTCGCAAATCGATACACGAAAAGAAAAAAAAATAAAGGGGCGGCTTTTGGGGTGCTCGGCCGATCGGCGGCGGCAACCCCACCGGAAATTGCGCCGGCGGCGGCGGCTCCCCTTTGGGGCGGTCGACGTCGGCTGGTGCATCTTTTTGGTGGATCCCTAAATTTTGTTTTGTGTATTTTGTGTTTCAATATTGTTCATAGTTGTGATTAAAATCTCCTTTGTTTAGTTGTGTCATGTGGCTAACCAATGGTTCAAATAGTTTGGGTCATTAGGATGCCACATGGCATTAAAATAATAATGGCATTTCCAAACTTTGTTTGGAATAGGCCTAGGCCCTTTCCAAATATTTGATTTGGGAAAAGGCCTAGGCCTAGGCCACTTCCAAAATTTTGATTTTGAAAAGTGGCCAGGCCTAAACCAAAATTATTTGGCCTTTCCAAATATTTGATTTGGAATAGGCTTCAAATGTTTGATTTGTAAAGTCAGCCACTTCCAAATTTTGATTTTGGAAAGTGGCCAGCCAAATTTGGTTTAGGAAACCAAAGGCATCCCTTTTGATTAAGAATCAAAAGGAAAAAAAAACAAAAGAGAGTTAATTTTAATTTTGATTTATTTTAGAATAGTTCTAATTTATTAAAATTAAAATTAAAATCATTTAAAATTAATCGTTAATTTTATTTCGATTAAAATCATTTAATTAATTAAATGTTAATTAGTTTAATTGATTGGATAAAATTATTTAATAGATTAAATGTTAATTGATTAATTAAGACGCAAGTAGTTAAATTTTAATTTTATCTTTTTCATAAGATGTTATTGTATGGATTAGATATAGTAGATATAATATGATTATATGGACCCCGATTGATCATGGACTCGACCGATAGGATAGTTGTGAATGATTTAATTTTTCTGTTGGTTTAAAAATTGTCCTAGGCCGTTACGAAGAACGTGACCTAGTTTATTTTCTGCATTTATCCCATTCCCGTTGACTCCCCCCGTGTGCGGCGGGTGTATTTATTTTATTAGATAGAATTTAATGTAACAAGAATGGAGCAGAAGCTGGAGACCAAAGAAAGAAGAATAAATATCCCATTGGAGATCCTATTGGCGGTTGCAGCTACCTTAGATTGTGACCCGCGGTTTCGTCAGTTTGTATTCGAAACCGCACCTAGGAAAAGTCCATGATCATACCGGTTACTTTACGTATTTATTTATTTTGTGCTTGTATTTATTTTATATGATACGATAGATGCATGACTAGGCACGATCTAGATAAATGTGTAGGAAATATATCTATAGAGATAGATATAATTGATGAGACCGAAATTAAAAATTAATTAAGTGAATTAATTTACATAAATACTTCCACAACAAAATCAAGTCGAAATATTGTCTCCCAATATTATAACGACGGTGAAGAGCCTGTGTTCGGATCCAACTGATCGACCACCGCCGGGAGTTGACCTACTTCGGGTATATCGTCATTATTGAGATATGATCGTATGAGATCTCGTGAATATTGGGTTATGACTTGACTAGAGTCTTTCGGTGATTGGCCACCGTCAGGGCCATCTGACTTTAGAGACAAGGGGTTGACTAACACATAGTGATGTGTATCGCCAAAGAGTTGACTAGTCAACCACTGAGAATCACATAGAGATGTGAATGGTAAAGAGTTACCTACCTATCGAAATTATCTTGGTTGATCGACCACTGCCGGGAATCGAGGTAACTAGATGGGATCTCAGCCACTAAAGAATTTTGAAAAATCCTTGAAAGTCAATTGGAAATAGTTGACTAGTGGGAGCAAAATCATAAACCAAAAGACCATTTTTGATTTTGCGTGTATAAACAACAACACTCTTTTATTTTCATTTTATGTTGTAGTTTTAGCAAACTTTATATTTATGTTTTATTCTCGATTAGTAAAACCAAATTATGACTGTTAATTTTGAGAAACGTTCTCAAATATGGTTAAGTAATTTTAATCCTTTTAAAATAAGCAATGACATGAGCAATCCCGTTATAGTAGTTAGAGACAAGGAGATTACATAATTGATGCAGTGCTCCGAGACTTTAATTATTAATGAAAGCGGAAGCTCATGATATGATTAAATCATTTGAAATAAATTTCAATGAATTAATCATATATTGGATACGATCCAAGATGATCATTCAGTCATACGATGACAATTAATTCAAACGTTGGATAAGAATGACCACATCTAATTTTGGAAAGGTTGTTTTCAAAATTGTAAGATTTAAGTATCGACTTAATTCTATCATTGCTTAAAGGTTAATTAAATAGTCAATGTTTTGAATACGATTCAAAAGGTTAAATAAACTATTTAATAAACTTTAGATTTTCTTTATGAAAGGAAATCAAAGACATAGCTCTTGTGATCTTTCTTAAGTCTTATGAAGACTACACTAAGAAATATTTACAAGTGCTTAAAGGATTGAAAGGAAAGTTAGGGCATGTGCTTAAATAGAGAACTTATTGAAGTTTCTATTCTAGGCAAGTGAGTTGAGATAAATCTATCTAAGTTCAAGTCAACTCTTAGATATATGATATCTTACGAGTGTGATTAAATTAGAAAGATTAAATACAGATATGGAAGGTTAAACAAATGTTGTAACACTTACCATATTCTGGATCTAGTAAACTGATAAGGGAACTAAATAAATGTTATTATGTTCCGGTTCTTATGAAGAACATGCTTTCAGTTATTTGTTAGGATTTAGTAGACATATTCAATTGTAAAGAATAAATGTTATTCCGATAAAGTTGGAAGGTCACTGAATCTAACATACTAGATTGATGTCACTATATAGTTGATATATGTGATGAGATCTCAACTAAATATTTGTATGGCTGTTATCCTTAATATTTGTGGTTGTTCTAGACATAGTCTCTCTGGAAGAGAAGCGTGTAATTAAACGTCATTCTGATGATGTTGAACCATATGATTATGAATCATGTGGGTAATACGTATCTTACCTAAAGATGACTAAAATACCCTTTTATGAAAAGGTTGTAAAATCTAGAAAAATTGTCTAAAGCCTAAACATACCGATGTTTGTTGGCTTATGACAATTAATGCCACAAATAATTGTTTATTAATCTCTATGACTATTTTTAGAAATAGTCAAGTGTACTTAGTGAAGTGCATAATTCGGAAAGCCCGAAAAGTTCGAGCTAGTACGAATATGAGATTGATGAGCTACTTAGGAATTAATCTTCAATTGGATTGAAGTAATTAATACCTGAAGGGTGTTTCAGAAGTCGTCTGAAAAGGAATAAGATTCTCCCTTGAAGGATACCATCTTTGGGATACGCAATTAGATTGTGTTCCCAAAATGGAAACAACACTTTATATGATAAAGGTGTGACGCAAGCCATGCGAAGTATCCCTTACCCGTTTCGGGATAGTGCCCTTATACTTAACCGAGTTCCAAAGAATAAAGGTTGAATAAATTCCATATTAGATATGGAAGAGGATAATGTCAAATCTATCTTAACCGATGATTTGAAGTTGTCATAGGCAAAGTCAGAAAGGCTTGGAGCCTAGTACGACATATGCAACTTTGTGGAATATCTTAGCTAGCACGCTAGATATTATTTACTTGTCCGCGGAGCAAAAATGTTTGTCTCCAAACATGCTGTCTTCTCAAGGAAGTGTTTCTTCCAAAAGAAGCAGTGGGAGTGAATCAGATCTCAAAAGAGTTTGAGAACCACAAAGATATATTCAACCATTGGAACATGAGCGGACGCCACATAGCGATGAGGTGTAAAACACCACTTAGTGCACACAAAAGTTCTGTAAGTCTGTGGATAACCTCAAGCCCAAAAGGGCTGCTGGTATGTCATCTTGAAGAATGAATATCTCACGACTTATGAAAGAATGTTTGAAAGGCAAGATTGAGAGATATGGCCAGGAGCCATAATATCTAAATTAGATTCCATCAATGACAACCAGGTTATGAACCTAGTTTGTCTTACCTAGAAGGAATGTCCATGTAAGGTTGAGCCCAGTTCTATTCAGACTATGCTTGTTATAACTTCGTATCATGACTATATGATAGTGTTGAAGACGTTGGGCATATAGCTCGATGTTCATAGACAATAACATGATATGTAAGCCCACGAGATCCATTTATGGACTCAAACAAGTTTCTCTAGACGATTTCTTTGTTTGATAATCAAAGGAGTTTGATTTAGTCAAAAGAAGGATATGCCCAATGTGCAAGATGGATAGTGGGAGTGTGTTACGATTTTTGAGTAAGGTATTGGATATCTCTCTCAAGAATTGTCACCTCATGTCACATTCAATTAATGTTTGGTAGTTCAAGGTCTTTACGAAAGCACTTGGATTGGCAGTTCTTATTTTGGAAATAAGAATCTATAGCGATAGATTTAAATGCTGTTAGATTATAGTTTACCTATATAGATGTGATGCTAAAAGAGTTTAGCATAGATCGCGAAAGGAGATACTACTAGCCGGTGTTAACAAGATCTATCTATGTTAGGATGTTAGTCCTAAAGATAAGGTGAAAGATGAGGATAATTATGAAGGTTTCCTTCGCTACTGCGATAGGAACCATCATAAAGGTAATGCCGGATGTTCATAGTCCATGAATAATCATGAGCAAGTATGAAAGTAAATATGGTGAATGTCGAGAATATCCTTAAACAAGTTATGGATGGTTTCCTAGTTTATTGAAACTTGGAATTAAATAAATATAGATATACAGACGTATATCTTGAGTCTTATGAAGGCGAGTGGGAGCTACAGTCTAGATTTGCAATCACTTTGATTAAGTGATACGGTGAGTTGGAAATGTTCTAGCATATGGGTCACTGAAAATCCTACAACTAGGCCAAAACACAGTAGTGCCTTAGAGGCACAGCGGGAGCAATACATGGATCTAGAAGGTTCATTCATGAACCTTGTACGGTTCTTCCACCTTTTCAATATAGCCGATATAGTAAGTGGATTCATTGCTTGAAGCAAGGACCATGGTCTCGTCAGAGATTTATGTGTGTGTTGAGGCGGTTCCTTTGACTTGGTCATTTGGAACATGATATGAAGATAGTATGAGTCCCCACGGATAGTGATCCGTTTATGGCTAGGGCTGGTTGCGAGTATTGTATGAGATTCTTGTGTTTCAACTTGTTCTTGTGTGTGCTAGTGATTGGTTTTAGGCCAAGTGGGAGATTGTTGAAATAGTGTCCTAAACCCAATCGGGTTGGACCGGATCCGACCGGGTCGGATCATTTCTACTATTTCTTTATGTTTGTACATGTATTAAATGGCTTTTTCTGTTGTCATATATATATTGTTCTTTTAAAGAACCAATTATGAATTGTTATATGATAACGTCCTTAGTATTAAATTATGATAGAGAAACCATGATAGGCGATTATGGTTGATGAGATCTCTAATCACTTTAATAAGTTTGATACTTAAATGTCTCTAGGCTGATGTACTATTAAACAGGGCATTGATAGTATAAACAGACTAGCACGTATTAGATGTCTTCTTCCTTTAGGGCAGGGATAGATCTCGTCTATCGAAGTGTAGAGACACTTGGAGTGTACGTGGACGTGTATTGGAGAATGCGTACATTAGACTGACCCACTTACATGGATAAGTGTCACACTATGTGGCGGTTGTGTAATTATCCTTTTGACCGGAGTCTTCATGGCATCACGGTGTGGATTGTCATGCTTTGACACTATTGAGGTTTCCCCTAGCCATGGGGTGATCATGCGGTAGTGATTGGGTGTGATACTGAAGCATGCGGAGTATACATGATTGGTCGTCCGGGAATCGCGTATCCTATGATTGGGATCGAATATCCGAAATGGCCTTCTTATAAGGAATGTCTTACTCTCGTGAATCTTTGCAAAGTGGGAGTAAACGAGTTACTTCGAGAGAGCATGATATCCAGATTATAAGATACGGTCGTTGATGTTTTGACACTCGACTAACGACCGTATGGATATTATTACCACGGTAACTGTTTCACATGAAAGGTAGTAGTCATTGCATTTGACTCTTCCGATGATTGGGGGTCATGGTGTGTTGCTAGACGCTATCCCGTGATCGTTAGGTATGAAGGGCATTTTCGTAATTTGCACTTTGTGTCTACGGCCAACATATTCGGAAGCCTATCGGGTCACACACATATGAACATCTAGCCGGATTAAAATGTGGTTATAGATGATAACCAAATAAGGAATGAATTTGTCTCGTACTATAAAGTTTATAGTGGTAAATTAATATGGTGGTATTTATTTATTATGAATAAATTAAATACAAGATATTAATTATGATGATTAATTAAATATGTATATTGATAAATATGAATTTCGAAATTAATTATATATGATATACATGGATTTTGCAAATTAATTAATCATAGTATTATATTATTAATTAAATATATATGTCCAAAATTTGTGTGTGTATGACACACGTGAATTGGATCATAAAGTGGCGCATGTTTTTTTTGAATTGGATACATTTGGTTTGTGCAATTTAATTAATAAGATTACCATAATATTAATATTAGATATTAATTGATTTTGATAAATAGATTTATGGTAATAAGATAAATATAGTCAATATTAGATATTGACAATATCTTGGAAATATTCAATATAAGATATTGACAATATCCTAGATTTATTTAATATAAGATATTATAATAAATGAGATAAATCAATCAAATATATTTTCCTTATTTTATTGGTCAAAGGTTTTCTTCTCTTCCACTCTATTGGGGCGCCACCTTCTACTATAAATAAGAGGTGGGTGTCAAGCTCTTTTGTACAACACAATTCCAAGAACTAATAGTTCTTGTGTAAAATAGAGAGCATCCTATAGAGAGTTGGAGAGAGGGGAAAAGGGCCAGTCTAGCAACCGGAGTTTTCCAATAGCAATCCATGATGGAATTCCGGCGGGTTGTTCGTGTGGACTAGCGGTAGAGGCCGAACACTTGGGCGGCTCTATGCAGAACTACTCTCCTTAGACGGTCAAAGCGTCGATCTTTTAGATCAACCAAGGTAACCACCGTCTACTAACTCGTTTGTTTATTGCTTAAACGAAGTCGATCCTGGTTAAAAGGAAATAAAATTTTAAATTCCGCTGCGTTCCCACGTAGATTTCCTAACAGATGATACTGACAATGAGGAGGACAAAGCTGCAGAAGAGGAAGATGATACTGACAATGAGGAGGACAAATTTGCAGAAGAGGAACAGGAAGGAGATCATCTTGACGATAATCACAAAAAGATGGGTCTTTCTGATGATGACCTGACCCTTCAAGAGGTGCTTCTAAAGAGCCTCAGCAAAGTTGACAAACAGCCGAGTGAGCCAGCTGATCAAACTCACTCAGCTGAACTTGCCAACACCCCTAGTATTGATCAAGGGGGAACACCAGCAGAAGGATTTATAGATCCAGCATATGCAGAAGCAAAACAATCGTCACAAGGACAAGGGACTGCAAGTGAACTTCACCAATCTCTCTCTGACAATGAGATTGTTGAAGAAGAAAAAGAACAGGAAAAGGAAGAGAAAATGAAGAAGAGTAGGGTGATGCATTTGACCAAACAGAAAATGAAAAAGATGAGGCTGATACATCAGCACCAGTAGAAGATGATTCAGATAGAATGTTCAATCTGGACATTCAACCCCTGATTGTGGACATAGAGAGGCAGTACCACAGCAGGCAAAATCTGAAAACTGCTTTAAGGAGTGATGCAACCTCCTTAAATCACAAAAATGAAGCCCTCATCAGTCACATTAAGGTTCAAGATGAGGTAATGGAGAGACAAGGCAACTTACTGTGCAACCTACAGCATCTCATCCCCTATCATGTCCAAAGTAATCTTGAGTTTCTAGCTGACAAAATTGATGAAAATCTCAAACCTCTGGTGGATACATTGAATGCTCACACACAACAACTTCACCATCTAGATGAGCTTATGGATTACTCTGGAAAGCAACTCAACACCGTACTCAATGTCACTGGAGCCACAAACAAAATTCTTGAGGAAAGATTTGGCCCTCTACCAAAATCTGAGGTAGCCAACAAAATTTTGGAAAAAAGATTTGGTGATGCCAAAAAGGTGGAAGGGAGTTGCAAGCCTGAAAGCTCCAGTGGAAAGAAAGAAAGCCCAATAGACAAAGGCAAGGGCATCAAAGGCAAAGGCATCAGGTTTGAAGAAAAGAAGAAGTAGCCCTCTAATAAATATTGTTGAATGAATTCTATGCCTTTGATTTGTTTTGAAAAAGATGCAATATCTTATTGCCCTTGAATGGATGAATAAAATTGAGTTTTATTCTGTTGATTATTATAAATTTGGTATACTTATGTTCAGGCTTATGAGGGTTTTGGCATCATAAAAAATGGGGAAATTGTTAGGAACATTTTATTATGTTTTGATGATGGCCATACTAGCTGTTATAGCAAGCCTGAACTAAGTTAGAATTCTCTGTATAAGTCTTTACTTAGAGTCTGACATGTTGTATAAGTTGAGTCAGACAAGTATTGTACTAGTTGGTAGGATGTCAAGGTAAAACAGATATCCGGCAGAGTGAAGGCAACCAAGTACCAGCAGAGAAGCATGAAGACATTATGGTCTGACTTATAACCAAGGAAGTCTGTGATGACCTTGGATAAGTCTAAGTTATAATATAATTCAAATGATGAAATACATTGACAAATATGGTGTACACTGATCTCACCCAAATCAAGGATGAGTGAAGTACAAGAAGTACCTGAAAGATCAAAGAAAATAACAAAGCAGTAAACTGGCAGAGTGAACTCACTATCGGCTGAGTAAAGACAAAGCAGTGAAGGAAGATCTAAATAGCTAAGTCAGAAGGATCACTTAACCGTTCAGGGAACAGCCTAGTAAACTTTACTCATCCAGACTTCAAATGATGAAGATCAAGCATTAAATGCACAATCAATTGAGGATCAATCAAGGACGGATTTTTGATAAACGTTTGAAGAAAAAATCTGATCACTGAAATCAAGGAGAATACAATTAATGGGGAATCAAGAATTAAATCAAGGATTATTTTCCACATTAAATAGCCAACGGACGGAAATTCAAATCAAGGATTGTCAAGGCTATAAATAGAAGGCATTGACAGAAGAGAAAAATAACGATTGAATCTGATGAGAAAAAAGCAGAAACTCTGTCAAAGTGCAAAGCCTTCTATATGTACTTAAAGGGAATACCTAGAGATCAACTCAGCAATTAGAACTTCAATTCCATATCAAGCTCTGAGATTGATCAACAAATTTGTGAATTAAATTCACATCAACTAAGGCAATTGAATCAGAGGAATCTGAGAAGGAGTTGCAACCTTTGTGATAGCTGATGAAAGATTTGTTCTCAAGGAGCAGTGATAGAGACTGAGTCACTGAAGCTTTTGAAGCCAGGGAGTGATAGTCTTGCAGATTGTGAAGCTTGAGTAGCCAAGCACAATCGTGCTATTGTATATGTGAAAACAATAGTGAATTCCTCCAATCATCACAGGAGAAGAGTGGATTAAGGGATTACACCACCCTATAAACCACTATAAACCTTTGTGTCTATTTACTTTCAGCAATTTACTTTACAACACCTTACTTAATTGCATACTCTATATCTGTGATTGAATAATCTACTTTGAACCAACACTTAAAGAAGGAACTTATCCGCTGCCCAAAAGCTTTTAAATAAAAGAAATGTTTTTGAAACTCCACTATAGTCATTCCCCCGACTATAGTTTTATCCTTCTCTGGGACCAAGACTTCTGAATATGAGACAGGATCACTAGCATCATTCATCATTAACTTGGCCTGATGTGTAATGTTATTTACATCACCTTCAAGTAAATATGTCACAAATTCAGGAACAAAGCTTTTTTCTGTTCTTTTTCTTTTACTTCTCCTTGGTTCCAAATTAGATTGTGGTTCCGCTGATGTATCATCAAGTGATTCATCATGAACTCTCTTGGAAATGTTACCATTATTTCCAGATTGCACAGAAGACGACTTAATAAATGTTCAAATAATTTTGCATCACTTGATTCAATAATTTCAAAAGATAATTTTAGAAATCTATAAGCCGTACTATTTTTTTGCATAACCGACAAAAACACGTTTATAAGTTTTACTTCCTAACTTAGTAATCTCGGGTTTTGGTTTTCTTACATATGCAAGACATCCTCAAACCTTTAAATGTCTAATGTTAGGTTTTCTATTAAACCACAACTCATAAGGTGTTTTACTAATATTTTTCTTTGGAATTCTATTAAGAATATAACATGCGCTTAAAAGTGCTTCACCCCACCATTGATTAGATAAACCAAACTAATTAATATTCAATTTACCATATCTATCAAGGTTCGGTTCTTCCGTTCTGCAACTCCATTCGATTCTGGTGAATACGGTGGAGTAAACTAATGGACAATACCATTTTCTTCACAAAATTTTATTAATCCTATTACTTGGTATTCTCCACCTCTATCAAAACGTAAGACCTTAATTTTCCGGTTCATTTGATTTTCAACTTCGCTTTAAAGATTAGAAATTTACTTAACACTTCATCTTTACTTTTAAGAAAATATACATAAGCATAATTTGAGAAATCATCTATAAAGGTCACAAAGTACTTATGTACTCTTCGTGAAACTTTGCTATGCAAATCAGAAACATCTGAGTGTATAAGGCCAAGTAATTCAATTGTACGCTCTACAGATTTTTGTGGTTTACATGTCATTTTTCCTTGAACACATATATCACATTTGTCAACATTATCATATGTGCATTTCGTGATAATGCCTAGGTTGTGCATGTTTTTGACAGATTTGTAATTTACGTGTCCTAATCTAGCATGCCATAAAGATAAAGAATCAACAACATAAGAGAAGTTTTTTTTATTACATTCATCTTAATCATTCAGTGCTGATTCATTACTTGGATCGATGGTGACATAGAGTCATTCAATGTCAAATCCTTAAACGAAGACATCTCTTAAAACTGTTGGAAAATCTTGAAACTTAAGAATTTGAGAGACTAGAAGAAACTCCAAGGCACGTAAAGACGTTGTCTTTTAAGAGATGTTTACGATTTGTCACTAAGGGATCAAACGAAAATCTCTCTCAAGATACAATGGAGGTGTTTGATTCAAATAGTGACTTGTTTAAATCAAACCCGAGGACACTCAAGTTTTTGGTCCGATGATGCTTTCAAACTTAAGACTGAAATTGTTTGCATGCTTGTGTCTTTTATAGGCCGAAGATACCCATTAACGATCTGAGGTATTCTTCCACGAAAAGGCAAAAAACATATCAGTTCGTCCTGTTTCGTTGCGATAACATTAATTTGTACGACAACTCTCATGCAAACGATAATCAAAATTTATTTATGAAAAAATATCTAACAAAATGACCATATTATGTTATCTCTAAAAATACCATATTATATATGTATATATATTAAAGTTATCCAACATTGATGATACTCACTGTAATATTCCGATTTTCGGGAAAAGGCAGACGTGTCATTTTGCGAAAATGAAATATTGGGTTCGGTTCCTTTTATTCGGAGTTTAAGTATTTGTTAAATTTTATATATATATATATATATTTCGAGATATATATGTATATATATTTCAAGATATATATGTATATATTTAAGGAGGAAAATCTGATTTTTATGATAAAGGAAGATAATAAGATCTTTATCTTTTTTTTTTTTGGGATTTGTTATTTAAGGAAAATATATCCCCACAATTCTTATAACCTAATAGAAATCGATTTCTGCACTCCTAAATTGTGTTCTGCGTGTGTGGGCAAGGAATTAAGGCTGTGGGATTTTTCATCAATTGCTAAGTCGATTCTCAACGGTTTTCAGATCAGAGTAGAGCGCCGGAATCGTTGTGAAGAAGGCAACGTTTTGCTTTGATAAGAGAAAGATCGGTTTTAGCTGCTGTTTTTCTGAGTTTTTGCTGTTGGAATAAGCTTGCTAAAGGTAAGAAGATCTTCCTACAATCTAATTGTGGTTTATAGTAGAATAGATCATGTTTTGGATGCATATTGTATCAAGTTTTAAGCTTAGATGATGTGTAAGGATTAAGTTTTGTTTCGGATCTTAAAAGACATGTTTTTCTACTTTTTCTGCTATAATTCATGTGCAAGATGTTTGAAAACGAGTAGAGATCGTTAAGGGTTGAAAAACAGGTTTTAGGGCTTTTCCTGCGTAGGATGCGTACGCATTGGCTAGCAATGCGCACGCATTCCTGATACAGGATTGCTTAGAATAAGTGCAGCAGGAATGCGTACGCATTCCAGAGTAATGCGCACGCATTGCCCCAGTTTTCTATATAATGTTGTTTTAAGCTATGTTTTGAATTTTAAACCTTAATTCATGATTAAATAACACTAATTAAATATGAACAAGCCCCGATTGAGTTTCTGATTCGTTCAGTTAAAACACCGAATGTACTCTTAAAGGGAGTTGAAGTTCGGATCCGTCGGAAGGGCATGAAAGGGCTTGTGCTTTGATGAACTAGGGTTCATCAATGTCTGTGTAAATGATAGGATGTGATGTCTAGTTGTCTAAGTGAGGGAGTAGAGCTGATAAGGTGAGTACTATTCTGAAAACACTTAGGTGACTAGTTAATTCACATTAATAATTACATAAGTGTAGTAAAAGCTAAAACGTCATCTATTCTTGGTTAGGCACTGATTTAAATCGGCGATGTGATACGTTCATAAAAGGTGGACAACGCTACTGGCTCAAAAGGCTGAAGGGTAGTGGAGGAAATCCATCGAATGTATATGCATACCGGGGAGATCCCAGGACTACCGGTGCTAATCACCGTAGTTGGCAAGTATATCTTGTGGTGGAATTTTCACCATGTATTGTGTCCTTGAATAATGATGTAACAAAGATAAGCTAAGTTAGAAACGTATAGTCACGACGTGTCAATGGGCATGTAGTGAACCCTAGATCGAGTCGGTCTCAGTAAGGCAAATCTTTTAATAATAATCCTTAATTATATTGTAGCTTCTACTTCTTACTTTGAACATTGTACTTACCTCAAATGCATGTTTATTTATGTGTTTGGGGGAGAGAAGACGAACAGGTAAATGATGAGTTCGAGGAGGACTTTGATGACGACGTTTGAGGACGCCGGACTTGAAGACCTTGTTTATTATTTGTTTATTTACGTTTGTTTCATAGATTTGGGTTATTGGAACTAGTAGTTTACTTTTAGTACTTTGGAATTCGTACAATTTTGGATTCGTTGGTTTCGTTTCGGATGTAAAAACTTTACATTTCCTTCTCTAGTTCCTGAACTTCTATTCTGAGATGTTTGAAAAAATTACCTGAGTGTTTTTAGCTTCCGTTTGCTTTTATTTGATACGACGTAGTAGAGGCTTACGTGTAATATTATTTAATTAATATTATGCGTGCCGAACGTTTCGATTTCCGGATAAGGACTCGGTGTCCGGGAACGGGGCGTTACAGTTGGTATCAGAGCGAAGCGTCTTTTAGGCTTCCTTCCTTAAAATAAGATCTCTTTAGACCACTTAGAACCGCTATTATTCTTCCTGATCTTTCATAATGTTAGGTGACCTCAGAGATACTCATGTTGATAAGTTTGGAATCAGAAGTTCTAGGGCCCAGCAAGAAGCGAGTGGTTTGGTTCAAGATTGGGTCTAGTAGTTGTGGTTCATCTAGAAGATGTTGATGATTGTGTTGGAGTTTACCGAAGAAGAAGAAGAAAAGGACCCTATAGTTTTGAATTCTACAAACCATGGTGTAATTCTTGGTATAGGTCGTCTATCCAATAATTTTGTTTACATGGATTGTAAACATAAGGAAGTACCTTCCAGTGAGGAATGCACCGAGTAAAAGTTGAACAATGCAGTTTCAGTTGTTCAAGAATGGTTTGTTCCATGAGATCTAAGCGGGAAGGTTGGGGAGTACACCAAGGAACATGGTTGAATGGTGCTAAGAGGAACTTAGCGGTTACGGCATTGTTTGATACGAGAGCGTCTAAAACCTTTGTGTCAACTAAGGTAGCTAAGAAGCTTAACTTACCAATGGAACCTTTAAGAAACACTTTGGAGATAACAACACCTTTAGGAAAAGTGACTAAGGTAACCAAGCTGATACCTCAGGTAGAGGTTTGAGTCGGAAAGTATTGTTGCAGGAGTGATTTGACGGTTTTGGACTTTTCGGATTTTGATGTGATTCTTGGAATAGATTGGCTATCCGAGAATTTTGTCCATTTGGATTGTAGAGAAAAGAGAGTGACCTTTAAGATACCCGGGAAATCAGATAAGACTTATGAAGGTAACAGTTATAAGCCTAGTAGGAAGCGTCACCTTATAATTTCAGCAGTTAAGGCTATAAGAGCTTGTCGGAAGCGTTGTGAAGGCCACTTGTTGTACGCAGTGGATGTGGAACAAGTGAAGCCTAAGTTAGAGAAAACCCCTGTAGTCAAGGAATACCCAGAGGTGTTTCCAGAAGAGTTACCGGGAAACATGCCTGACAAAGAAATTGAATTTGAGATCAAGTTGATGCCAGGAGCGGCACCAGTTGCTAAGGCACCCTATAGAATGGCACCGGCTGAATTGAAAGAGTTGAAAGCTCAACTTAAGGATATGCTTGAGAGAAACATAATTCAGCCTAATACCTCACCTTGGGGAGCCCTAGTGTTGTTTGTTAAGAAGAAAGATGGTAGCATGAGGATGTGCATAGATTACAGAGCGCTAAACAATCTGACCATCAAGAATAAGTACCCTTTGCCAAGGATTGATGATTTGTTTAACCAGTTGCAAGGAAAGAGAGTATTTTCCAAGATTGATCTTAGGTCCGGATATCACCAGTTGAAGATCAAGGTGGCTGACATACCGAAGACGGCGTTTAGTACGAGGTATGGACATTATGAGTTCTTAGTTATGCCTTTTGGACTCACTAATGCTCCATCTGCATTTATGGATTTAATGTAGCGTGTCTTGGACAAGTTTGTGATAGTGTTCATAGATGACATCCTTGTATACTCTAAGGATGAGAAGGAACATGAAGAACACTTAAGGATAGTGCTAGATACATTAAAGAAGAACCAGTTGTATGATAAGTTCTCGAAGTGCGACTTTTGGTTGGATCAAGTGAGTTTCTTGGGTCATGTCATTTCTGGAGATGGCATTAAGGTTGATCCGGCAAAGATTGAAGCAATTGAGAAGTGGTCCAGACCGACTACCGTTTCAGAGGTTAGAAGTTTTCTCGGTTTGGCTGGCTATTATAGGAAGTTTGTACAAGACTTCTCAAAGATAGCTACACCACTTACCCGGCTCACTGAAAAGGATGTGAAGTTCGAGTGGACCAGTGAGTGTGAAGATGCTTTTCAGACGTTGAAGAAGAGGTTGACTACAGCCCCAGTTTTGGCAGTTCCGGAGATCTTTGATAATTATGATGTTTACACGGATGCTTCGGGACAAGGTTTAGGTTGTGTGTTGATGCAGGGAGGGAAGGTAATTGCTTATGCATCCCGACAGTTGAAGGTGCATGAGAAGAATTACCCAACCCACGACTTGGAGTTAGCAGCGGTTGTGTTTGCCTTGAAGATTTGGAGGCACTACCTGTATGGAGTTAAGGCCAGGATCTTCACCGATCACAAGAGTTTAAAGTATTTCTTTACCCAGGAAAACCTGAATATGAGACAACGGAGATGGCTGGAGTTCGTAAAGGATTATGACTTGGAGATTCAGTATCATCCGGGTAAAGCAAATGTAGTGGCTGATGCCTTGAGCAGAAAACCAGTGTTCGCGGTTTCAAGCATTGAAGGTGTGGTAGAAAGGTTAGATGAGCTGAGAATCCGAAGCTTTGATCATATTGAAGACCAACAGTTTGTGGCACCATTGTTAGCAAGGTCTGAGTTGATGGATGACATTCAGGAAAAGCAAGATGAAGACCCAGTTTTGGTTGACTTGAAGCGAGTTGCAAGGGAAAAGCCTACGGTTGGATATGTTAGGTAAGAATGGGAATCTTTGGTATCAGGATCATTTGTGTGTACCTAATGTGGGTGATTTAAGACAGAGAGTCATGGAAGAGGCACATAGGATTGCTTTTGCAGTTCATCCGGGAGCTACTAAAATGTACAGAGACTTGAAGGAAAGGTTTTGGTGGCCCTCGATGAAACTGGAGATAGCCAAGTTTGTTGCAGAGTGTGATACTTGCCAGAAGGTTAAAGTAGAACATAGAAGACCGGGAGGAATGCTTAAGCCATTGGATATCCCGGAATGGAAGTGGGATAAGATCACTATGGACTTTATCACCGGTTTACCTAAGACGAGAGGCGGTAATGATGCGATTTGGGTGATTGTGGATAGATTGACCAAATCCGCTCATTTCTTACCATATAAGGTCGATATGCCCTTGAAGAAAATGACGACACTATACTTGGATAATATAGTGAAGTTACACGGAGTACCTATCTCGATAGTTTCGGATCGTGATTCGAGGTTCGTCAGTCGGTTTTGGAAAAGTTTACAAGCAGCTTTTGGAACCAAGTTGGATTTGAGTACGGCCTTTCATCCTCAGACAGATGGACAATCTGAGAGAACCATCCAAACACTTGAAGATATGTTGAGAGCTTGTGTGTTGGAAGTAGGTGGATCATGGGATGATTACCTACCGGTAGCGGAGTTTGCTTACAACAACAGTTATCATGCAAGTATTGGTATGCCACCGTTTGAAGCGTTGTATGGAAGAAGATGTAGAACGCCGCTGTTTTGGGATGAAGTCGGGGAAAGACAAATCACCGGGCCGGAATTGGTTGAGCAAGCTAAAGAAAGGGTTCAGCTGGTCAACAAGAATCTGAAGGCGGCTCAAGATAGACAGAAGAGTTGGGTAGATGTTAGAATGAGACCTCTTGAGTTTGAAGTTGGTGAAAGAGTGTATCTACGAGCTTCACCAATGAAGGAGTGAAACGTTTTGGACATAAGGGAAAGCTATGCCCGAGGTATGTTGGACTTTCTGAGATTCTAGAAAGAATTGGACATTTGGCTTACAAACTCAAGTTACCAGAATCGATGTCGAGAGTCCACAACGTGTTTCATGTCTCAATGTTAAAAAATTGTTTGACCAAGACGGATATTGAGACTACTGTTGATCCGGAGGTTCTCCAGGATAATCTTTTGTACGATGAGACACTGACCAGAATTTTGGACCGGAAGGAAAAGATGATTAAGAGACGGTTGATTCCTTTAGTTCTGGTGCAATGGAGCAATCATTCACCGGATGAAGCTACTTGGGAAGTTGAGGACGATATGATCAGTGAGTTCCCAGATTTTATGGACTTACCAGGTATGTTCTAAGTTTCGAGGACGAAACTCCTTTAAGGGGGGAAGAAAGTAATATTCGATTTTCGGGAAAGGTCGACGTGTCATTTTGTGAAAACGAAATATTGGGTTCGGTTCCTTTTATTCGGAGTTTAAGTGTTTGTTAAATTATATATATATATATATATATATATATATATATATATATATATATATATATATATATATATATATATATATTTAGATATATATGTATATATTTAAGGAGGAAAATCTAATTTTTATGATAAATGAAGATAATAAGATCTTTATCTTTTTTTGGGATTTGTTATTTGAGGAAAATAAATCCCCACAATTCTTATAACCTAATAGAAATCAGATTTCTCCACCTCCTAAATTGTGTTCTGTGTGTGTGGGCAAGGAATTAGGGCTGAGGGATTTTTCATCAATTGCTAAGTCGATTCTCAACGGTTTTTAGGTCAGAGTAGAGCGCCGGAATCGTTGTGAAGAAGGCAACGTTTTTGCTTTGATAAGAGAAATATCGGTTTTAGCTGCTTTTTCGAGTTTTCTTGTTGGAATAAGCTTGCTAAAGGTAAGAAGCTCTTCCTACAATCTAATTGTGGTTTAGAGTAGAATAGATCATGTTTTGGATGCATATTGTATCAAGTTTAAGCTTAGATGATGTGTAAGGATTAAGTTTTGTTTCGGATCTTAAAATACATGTTTTTCTCGTTTTCGCTATAATTCATGTGCAAGATGTTTGAAAACAAGTAGAGATCGTTAAGGGTTGAAAAACAGGTTTTAGGGCTTTTTCTGTGAGGATGCGTACGCATTGGCTAGCAATGCACACGCATTCCTGAGATTGCTTAGAATAAGTGCAGAATGCGTATGCATTCCAGAGTAATGCGCACGCATTGCCCAAGTTTTCTATATAATGTTGTTTTAAGCTATGTTTTGAATTTTAAACCTTAATTCATGATTAAATAACACTAATTAAATATGAACAGCCCGATTGAGTTTCTGATTCGTTCAGTTAAAACACCGAATGTACTCTTAAAGTGAGTTGAAGTTCGGATCCGTCGGAAGGGCATGAAAGGGCTTATTCTTTGATGAACTAGGGTTCATCAATGTCTGTGTAATTGATAGGATGTGATGTCTAGTTGTCTAAGTGAGGGAGTAGAGCTGATAAGGTGAGTACTATTCTGAAAACACTTAGGTGACTAGTTAATTCACATTAATAATTACATAAGTGGTAAAAGCTAAAACGTCATCTATTCTTGGTTAGGCGCTGATTCAAATCGGCGATGTGATACGTTCATAAAAAGTGGACAACGCTACTGGCTCAAAAGGCTGAAGGGTAGTGGAGGAAATTCATCAAACGTATATGCATACCGGGGAGATCCCAGGACTACCGGTGCTAATCACTGTAGTTGGCAAGTATATCTCGTGATGGAATTTTCACCATGCATTGTGTCCTTGAATAATGATGTAACAAAGATAAGCTAAGTTAGAAACGTATAGTCACGACGTGTCGATGGGCTTGTGGTGAACCCTAGATCGAGTCGGTCTCAGTAAGGCAAATCTATTAATAATAAACCTTAATTATATTGTAGCTTCTACTTCTTACTTTGTACATTGTACTTACCTCAAATGCATGTTTATTTATGTGTTTGGGGAGAGAGAAAACGAGTAAATGATGAGTTCGAGGAGGATTTTGATGACGACGTTTGAGGACGCCGGACTTGAAGACCTTGTTTATTATTTGTTTATTTACGTTTGTTTCATAGATTTGGGTTATTGGAACTAGTAGTTTTCTTTTAGTACTTTGGAATTCGTACAATTTTGGATTCGTTGGTTTCGTTTCGGATGTAATAACTTTACATTTCCTTCTCTAGTTCCTGAATTTCTATTCGAGATGTTTGAAAAAATTACCCGAGTCTTTTTAACTTCCGTTTGCTTTTATTTGATACGACGTAGTAGAGCCTAGCTTACGTGTAATATTATTTATTTATTATTATGCGTGCCGAACGTTTCGATTTCCGGATAAGACTTTCGGTCTTAAGTTGAGAAATAAGATTAAAGCACATCATCTTATATGTTTTTATGTTGGATTTTCCATATAGTATCGAAGTCCTTTATTTATATTGTTCAAATTTTGAAATTTTGTTATAGACCCACACTTAGAAATATATGTTAAAGTTGTGACATCAAAGTTCTCTCCGTTTATAATATTGTTCAAATACTGATCTCTTTGTTATACATATAAACTGACAGGTAAGAGGGGCCAACTAAAATATCAAACTCTTCAAGGACCTTTGTGTAATTTGTGGTAAGTTTGTCAAAAGGTGGATGTACTGTACTACACAGGGACGTCGTACTCCTCCGTTTTTATATATATCATAGAGAGGAATTACACAAATTAAGAAAATAATTAATATGTGTATTGAAATGTATTTTTTATTGGAGATGTAAATGTTTTGTTGGTAAAGGAGTTTTTGTATTGGAATTGTGTTTTTTATTGGAGATGTAAATATTTTATTGGTAAGGAGGAAAAAATAATAAATCTTTGCGTTGGAAATGTAAAACGTAGATAATTAAAAAAGATGTATAAAAAAACGGAGGAGTATATAAGAAGGAGGAGAGCGTGGAAATGGTAAAGAGTAACAGCTGTGCTATACAAATATACCAATACATACAGTACATACTATAATTCTTTGCTTTGGAGTTTTTTTTTTTTTTTTTTTGAACGAACCTCAACTACTCTTCTAGGCACGACTGATAACAAAAGCGTTGAATTCGTGTTCTCTGATCAGTTGAGACGTGATTTTTTTTTCTAACTTTCAAAATATTAATATTATCACCTCAGACGCGAAGTGTGTGATTCTCCGTCCCCTCTCCGCCTAGCTCCTCCACCATTTCCTTTTCGTGCTCCACCACTCTTTTCTCTTCATTTCTTTGATTTTTTTATTATTATTTTTTAATTAATTTTTTTGAATAATAAAGGACGGGTTTAGGTTATTTTTTTATAAGCAGTAGGAAAAAAAGAGGAAGAGTAGTTGTTGCAGACGTTGAATAATTATTCGAGCTGGAAGAAGAAGAAGTTTCACGCGACTACTACGGCGCCGGAGGAAGCATTGGCGGCGCAATGCTGCCGATTTTTCTCAAGGATTTAAGGAGAAACAATGAGGAGAATTTGACGGAAGTGAAGCTAGATTTGGACGACGACGACTCAATCGTTTTATGCAGCGTGGCATCATCCGGCTCCGGCGGCGGCGGCGGCGGCGAAGGAGGAGGAGGTAATAATAATGGAGAATTCTGTGTTCAGCAGCTGCCGCAGCCTCCTACGAACGGATTCTTATTACCTAGGAATGTTTCAACGGCGTCAAAGTTAAAAAGGAAATTATCGTGGTGTAGATCGACGGCGCCGGACGTTAATCCGGCGGCAAATTCCTCCTCCTCCTCCTCCGGTTTGGAAAAACGAGAGGTAATGAAGATGAAAGCGAAGCTGGTGAGAAATCTATCGATCGCACAAAGAGCACTCGGAGGATTACGATTCATCAACAAAACAACAAACGAAGCTGATGTTTCTGAAATGTGGAGAAATGTGGAGGCTCGGTTTCATGCTCTTGCTACACACGACGGTTTGCTCTCTAGAGAAGACTTTGGTCAATGCATAGGTACTTATGTGTATCATCTTTCTCCTCACACGTATATTCATGTCAAATCTGTGTGTTGTATATTTCAAATCATTTTTTTTTTTTTTCATTTTTTGTTTACAATCACTATCACCACTTTTAGGTATGGATGAGTATAGCAAAGTTATCCCCGGGATATGACCTAGTGGTGAAGGCATGGGTGTGTAAAAGCAGCCTAGACCATAAGCTGGAGGTCAGCGGTTCGATTCCCGTAAAGGGGTTGATTTCCGATTGATAACACCCTTCAGTACAGTGGTTGTAAAGACAGCCCATGTTGGAGCTACTAGGTTACCTGATAAATATATCCCCACATTCCTGTGGAAATAGGAATATAGCAAAGTGAAAAAAAAGTGTGCAAAATATACACATGAAAATGTTTTAAATAATTGATATTTCATTTCTGTAAATGAAAAGAAAAACTCTAACATCTATCTATAATTACATTTGTATATGGTTTTTGTTCTCCGATCATTTGCTATTGTCAATATGGAAATTGTAGGTTTAAATTCAAAAATCTATATAATAAGATTTACATTGTCTTATTGCTGTGAATGTTTCTATTTCTTCAAAAAGAATTATCTTTTTTTTTTTTTTGTTACTTTTAATTCATTATCTATTCAATAATTTTTTAGTGGTTACTGAGATGACACTTCAGACATTTTTCTTTAAGTTTTTCATACTTTTTAACTTTTTAATTTGGACACACTTTGTTCCTATTTAAATGAGGTAGTATTTGATTAAATGTTTTAAATTTGACAATAAATTTCTGAAACATGTTTAGTTATAATTAATATAATTTTTTAATAAATATTCTAGTAATAAATGGAAAACACCTTTAATTAGCATTAATGTAGTTTTTTTAAATATATCTTCTAGTAATAACTGTGTAGAGTGAATATTTTTTTCGAAAAAAAAAACTTAATTATGAACAAATTAATTTGGGAAGGGCCTCGTTCAAAAAAGAACTGTGGGAATTAAAATTCTAACTTAAAAAAAACATTACTCCATCCGTTCTAAAATAAATAATATAGTAGATATGATTTTTAATGCAATATTTATTGTGTTTTTACTTGATTTATCATTATTATTACATTATGAGATATAAAAAGAAGGTTACATTAATTATATTCAAAGACTTTCTAGCCATTTCAATATAAAAGTTAATCGATTAACTCATATTCTTAATATGTATGATTTTAACAATTGTATCAGATAAATTGGAACGAAGAGAACACAACCTTTGTTCCAAAATACAAGTCATCACAGGTGTTTTCACACAGATTAAAAAAATGGTTGAATGTCATAATTTGATGATTAATGTCTAAAATGTCTTTTGACTATCATTAATACAATAGTTATTAAGAAATGAAAAGAGGTTGGATTGATAGTAAACTAGAGGTAAGATAGAGAAAAGGATAATAAATGTTGTATTGTTAATGTAGAATAATTTATATTATGGGACAAAATTAAAATTGTATGATGATATATTTTGAAACGGAGGTAAAATATACTACCTTCGTCCCAAAATAAGTGTCCACATTTTAGAAAACAATTGTCTCATAAAAAGTGTCACTTTATATTACCAATGCATCATTTAATGCTTATTTTCCAAAGATAACCTTAGTCCAACATTTATTTATAGCACTCATTTCATATCCCAAAACCAACATTTATTATATGTGAGGTGTAAATATGTCAATGTAGTATAAAACACAACACATTAATTATATTTCTTAATATGTGTGAAAACTAAAAAGATGACACTTATTTTGAGACGGAGGTAGTATAATCTGAGAGGGAATAATAAGAGAGGGAATGAGTAAAAAGCATTGTCAATTAATGGTCACAAATATGCATGAAAGTTATAAGTTTTGTTTTCTTGATTTTGATGAAAATATATATAGGGATGGAGCCGGATTCGAAGGAATTTGCGGTGGGAGTATTTGATGCATTAGCAAGAAGGAAAAGACAGAATATGGGGAAGATCACTAAAGCTGAGCTGCATGACTTTTGGTTACAGATTTCTGACCACAGTTTTGACGCCCGTCTTCAAATTTTCTTCGACATGTACGTGTGAGCTTCTCAATTGTTTTTTTCTTTTTTTTTTCACTTTCTTTCTTACTAAGTTTAAATAAATTAATAAACCCGTATGAGTATTTGTTGTCGTTATTTTATTGTGGAACATAGCGTTATTTTGTTTTATTTAGGGTGATAGATACATCCACAACTGTTGTATTAGAACGAGTTAGACAATAGGTTTTTGCATTCATGATTATGTTGTATATAATCTTAATCAATGCGTAATAAATAATGTTCATGAATACAAAGTATGTTATGCCAATTATTGGGCCAAAAACATTTTGAGAATTTGATTTCCCTTTAAATTATTTAAAACAATACATTTATTTTATTTATTTATTTCCTGGGACGAATTGCAGGGCGGATAGCAATGAAGATGGAAGAATAACAAGGGACGAAATATGCGAGGTAAGAAAGATAGTTAATTAATTAATTAGTTTCAAGTTTAACCGATCGTGGACCCAAAAAATAAAGTGAGGTTTAGGTCAAACCATATTTTATCTAACTTTACTTTGTTAATTGATATTAAATTAATAATAGTAGGAACATATTTACATAAATAAACTCAAAGTTCTCTTTGTCTGCTTCACCAAATTTTACCATAAAGTGGGATTTTTCATCAGAAATTTTATCTAATTTACCTTTAATATCGATTTCTTGCAATGCTGGTTAATTATCATATTCTCTACGACAACGACCGCCTTTCTTTTTTCTTCTTTTACATCATTGACATTATTATATTGGGACACATGTTGGATAGTAATACATAAAACATAAAATTGTTGTTTGGAAAATAAGTGGACAGAAAAATATTGTTTAAACGTACGATTTTGATGTCATGTTTTAATTAAATAAAATCAGATAGAAACATTAACAATATTTTAATAACCACTCACCAAATAATAAATAATAATTTTTTTTAATTAGCATCATCAATCGTAGATTGTTTTAAGATTTATATAAAGATAAAATATGTTAGGATAACCTCTCAAAAGAAGAAAACGTTAGGATTATTATGTCTTGGCATTTTACGAAATCAAACTGAAAACGAGAAGGAACGATGCATGCATGGCGGATCAAAAAAAATTCAGTAAGTCATCTGAGTCTAAAATTATATTTTTTTAAATAATAAAATGATTTTTTTAACAACAAAATTATATCATTTTAATAAAAAAAAAATCATGTATCTCAATGGAGTCATGTAACCCCATCCTGATATATATACACACATATCTGCCTCTGGATGCATGGTCGGTTGTTTCAAAATCTACTAAATTTGTACCCGTAGATCGATAACATCCTAAATTTGTGTACTTGTAGTTATTCAACTTGTAGGTAATATCTACGAAATTTTTCTATCTGTAGATAATATATACGGAATTCGTTTACCTATAGTTAATATGGAATATCTACCAGGCGAGCATAAAATTGTAATTTCTTTCTAATTTTCATTTCTACGATGGGAGAGTTCTTTTTGTAGATATTATTTAAGAGTAACTACGAATTCTTCATTATCTAATATCATAAATACATGACCTGGAAAAAAAAAATTGGTCCTGACCCGGAGTTTCACTAAATCGGGACAAAGTCAACAACTTTGATGTACTAATTTATTTATTTTTCTTCAGTTTATAAAGATGGAATTATGACTGAATATTTATTCCACAGTTTCCACTAATATATTTTAATACTACTATCCTTTTTTAGCAGTTTGTTTTATAGTAAATGGTGGTTTAAGTGTCGCTTTAAACACATTATTAGTTATATTAAATGTCTAAGTTATTTTTTCTTTGGTAAAGTGTTTAGTTGTCTAAAATCCGTTAGCTGAAACAACTCGAGAAAATGTTGCAAGTTAGTATAATTTACTAATAATATATTAATTTACTTTAATCTCAATTTATGGGAGTTCCCGATGCATACAGCTAATTATGTTGAGTGCGTCAGCAAATAAGCTATCTAAATTGAAAGAAGGTGCAGAGGAATATGCTGATTTGATTATGGAAGAACTTGACCCGGAAAATCTTGGTTATATTGAGGTACATGCTTTGTCTTTTCCTTTACATTTTGATTTATTTTATTTTATTTTATTTTATTTTTTGGGGGGAAGGTACACTTTGAATTTTTATTCGGAAAATATTTGTGTAGTGTCTCAGACGACGTGTGGAGACACCGTGTGATTCAATATGAACCACACAGTTTCATTCTGTATTTAAACTGTGTGGTTTTGATTGTTTTACCCGTCACTTCACCTTAAAATCCCCTCTCGAGGGCCGGACGCAGTATCCTTGGTAAGGAAGCCGGTAAAATTTGTAAAAGCAAATAAAAAATTTAAGGGTTAGGGGGCAAGATGTATGCACATCTTACAAATATTAGTGTATTTTTTTTTTTGAATCAAGAGAGGCAGTTGTCTTCTTTGATTGTATGTAGATCCGTCACTGCTCTACACACAAATATTCTCCGAAATACACCCTTATATATATTATCGTACACAGTTTCCATTATTAGTAGACATTGACGTTAGGCCACTACGACAGCTGTATATCATTTGATTTCGATCAACAACTTCATGAAAATAACATAATATTATGACAGGAATAATTATTCTACTTATGAGTTTATCATTATTCATAATGGTGAAAATAAACTCTACAATGAAATTACTTTTTTTTTTTGGTGTGTGGTTGATTCTCCACTTTGCCATCGTTGCGATGGCACGCTCCCGCTAATTTGGTTTTTTTTTTTTTTTTTTCCTAACTAATTCGAACATTGGTCTCTTACGCTGCTGTATTTACATATTTAAACTAAATAAAAATTGTCACAATTTGACTTGACTTGACATTTGAAATTAATGCTGAAACCTCGACTCAAACTCGATAGAGTCATCACAATAACAATTAAGCTCGATTCATTTAATATTTGAAATTAACTTGACCGATTCATAAGTTGTACTAAACTTTTATTTTTGGTAATTAAAGTAATGATTGAACTCTCACCTATAATATATATATATATATATATATATAGTAGTTTTATGGTGATCCTAGACCAAGTTTTTGGACTACCATGTCATCACTTTGGAAAAATCTGATTGGAGACTTGTTTTTATACACAGGGGTCCACCAGAAATCGTTGAAATCCCATTGGTTGGGCACACCAAGTAGGATTTGGTCCTGGACCATAATAAAATTTGTGATATATATATATATATGGCCCGATTACGATTTAGTCTATTGTTTGATAATGGTTTTAGTTTCTTCAAACCATTACTTAATTAATTACGTATTTACTTAAAATTGCTTGATTAGCTCAGCAAGCTAACCAAACACACTAACGTTTTAGCTTGAGATCGATTAAGTTAATTTACTTTTTGTGTAGCTCAACTTAAGCTCAAGTCAAAAAATAAAATGGAATAAAAAACATTTAAATGTCTAGTACTATACGAGCGGTGTGACTTAATTAGTTACGGTCTTACTCACAATCTTGAATTTTATCATTCTTAAATGTTCAAATTTCATAATTTGATGGATCACTTGATCGATTTTGAAGTAACATAAATAATCTCGATAACGATCATATTTGGTACAGTTATGGCAGTTGGAAGTGTTACTACTTCAACGTGATAACTATATGAACTACAGCCGCACATTGAGCCAAGCAAGCGTCGGGTGGAGTCAAAACTCGAGGGGACTTGGGGGTAGTACTATTAGTCATATCGCACGCAGAGTAAGGTGCTTGGTAAAAGGTCTCTTCCTAGACAACTGGCAAAGAGGTTGGATTTTATCCCTTTGGGTGATGACAATGTGTGCACTTTTTGCATGGAAATTCCTACAATATAGACAAAGGTCTTCCTTTCAAATCATGGGTTATTGCTTAACAACTGCTAAAGGTGCTGCTGAGACTCTCAAGCTCAACATGGCCCTTATACTTTTACCCGTTTGTCGCAATATATTAACCCGTCTCAGGTCGACCCGGGCCCGGTTTTTCATCCCTTTTGATGACAACATCAATTTTCACAAGGTATAGAAATAATGATACTATAACAGTCAACATATGTCATAACATAACATGACGTGGCAGGACAAATATTGTTTCTTGAAAGATCCCTATGCCACGTCATGTAGTGTCGGTGGTTGTGACAAAGTATAACGTCTTTTGATTTTCTTCAAATCTATATGCAGACAATATCTGTTGCTATTGTAATAGGAGTCATACTTCATGTTGGAAACCACATAGCCTGTGATTTTCCCAGGCTTATTAACTCTTCCTCAGACAAATTTGCCCTTATTTCCTCGGATTTCAACGACGTGCATCCGACTTATCAAAGCCTTTACACGAGCATAGTGGGATTGACAGGGATTTTAATGTTGATTTTGATGATCATCGCCTTCACTTTAGCAACGCGATATTTCAGGAGGAATGTGGTAAAGCTGCCTTCCCCGTGTAACAGATTAACTGGTTTCAATGCATTCTGGTATTCTCATCACCTTCTTGGTCTTGTCTACGTGATGCTTCTCGTTCACGGGACATTCCTGCTCTTTGAACATAGTTGGTATAAAAAAACAGTAAGATTAAGTTCCATCTTATCCTATTATGCCCAAAACTATAATCTAAACTCTGCTTATTAATTCAGAGTATATATTGATTGAAAAGATATGTTTGTGTTTTTGCAGACATGGATGTACATTTCCATCCCTCTCTTTTGCTATGTGGCGGAAAGAAGCATACGAAAGTGTCGATCAGAGCATTACGTGGTTGAAATCTTGAAGGTAATTTACTCCAATCAATGTTACTTATAGGAAAAATCAAATATAAGTCAGAACTTATAAAACGAAATTATAATGGCCACCAATTAATTCAGTGACTTTTGATGGACATTTACAGGTTTCTGTGCTCCCTGGAGATGTTTTCAGTTTGTCAATGGCAAAGCCAAAGGGATTCAAATACAAAAGCGGTCAATACATCTTTCTCCAATGCCCGTCCATCTCGTCATTTGAATGGTAAATTTCGTCACTTTTTTATTTTATTTTACAGGAACGATATTATCACATAAAATAGACAATTTACTCAAACATGTTGGTGGGATTTGAACGAATGAACTCTTGGTTCAGGGGGGTGCTCAGCTATATATACCGTTTTATTAGGGCTTACCGAATAATACTGCATTCATCATTCACTTTACAGGCATCCATTTTCGATAACATCAGCACCTGGAGATCAAGACATTAGTGTTCACATTCGGACCGTAGGAGACTGGACAAAAGAACTAAAACATGTCTTTACAGAAGTTGATTTTTGTTCAGCTGCAAGAAAGGTTGGTCAAACTAGTAACTTCTGGAAGCAAGAAAACAAGGATCAAAAAAAGAATAGGTAAATCTCTTTAAACCCAATATCGTCATACTAATTCGGTATGTATATTCACTATATATAACACGAAAACAAAATCATATATATATTTTTTTTTTTTTGCAGTATACCAAGATTGCTTGTAGATGGACCATATGGGGCTCCAGCACAAGATTACCAGAATTATGACCATTTACTTCTTGTTGGACTAGGAATTGAGCTACACCTTTTATAAGTATACTTAAAGATCTATTAGATAATACAATATCAGAAGACATCTTGGTACTTACGACATATAAATCCATAAACTTTTTTCTTTGGGTATCAGTTTTACACCTGCTAACACTGTCTGTTGAGTACTAATCTGAACAGGAGTCAAATACAGAAGCTGGTACATCTGATTGTAGCTTGACCAGCATTGGATCATCGAGCACGGTATCGAGTGGGAAGAAGAAACTACAGAGAGCCAAAAGGGCTCATTTCTATTGGGTCACCAGGGAACCTGGATCTTTTGAATGGTTTAAAGGGGTCATGAATGAAGTTGCAGATATGGATCACCAAGTAAAAAACAAAAAAAAACCCTCAACTTTTGAAGGCTGTTTTATTTTTAGCAACTAAATGTTGATTGAGAAACTAACTTCTTTTTCTTCTTGATTATGCAAAACAGGGTCAGATAGAGATGCATAATTACCTTACAAGTGTTTATGATGAGGGGGATGCAAGGTCCACTCTTATCACCATGATCCAAGCACTTAACCATGCTAAACATGGCTTCGACATCTTATCCGGGACCAAAGTATGATTTTCACTACACCTACCACGGCATCATATTGAAAATCGACTTTATACAGAGTACTATAGCATTTTACTTTTAAGCTCAAATATTGAAGAGAAAAAAAAATGACATCTTAAACCTCTTTAATTTGCAGGTAAGGACACACTTTGCAAGACCAAATTGGAAAGAAGTCTTCAACAAAATCGCAACGAAGCACCCGTACTCTACAGTTGGTAAAATTTTACACTATCTGAAACTACAATAATTCACATACTGTAACACTGTTCTTATAATATATATATATATATATATATATATATATATATATATATATATATATATATATATATATATACACATATGTGTATGCTTTTATTGAGCAAAAGCTTTATTAATTGCAGGTGTATTCTATTGTGGAACACCTGTCTTGGCAAAGGAGCTAAAGAAACTATCACAGGAGTTGACTTACAAGACATCTACAAGATTTGAGTTCCATAAGGAGTATTTTTAATTTCAAAAGAGACAACCTCAAACTAACATATTAGGAGTGTACTTATATATATATATATATGTATACCATATGCTTAGCATAGTTAATTAATTTACATAAGATAATTAGTATTATCATTTACAATGGTGACAAGCATATATATATATATATATATATATATATATATATATATATATATATGTGCATCTATTAGTCATGAGGAGAGGTTCAAGAAAAGACATGTGTTCAAAGAAGAAGAGTCAGACTAGTATTACTTCCACAATAAACGGCCATAATAGATGATCACAACATGTTTTCATGCCATTAATCACGGTTTAAGGTCTATTGATCGACAGTGATGTAAAAGTGTGTTGAAATCATTTGTTGTGACGATTTTGTTGAGGGACTTGAATTTTTGAGATTAAAAATGTCATGTTGGGAGTTAAAGGGGAGGGGAGGGGGAAGATGCAAATAAAAATTATATAGTATGTGTGTATGGGGAAAATTTGAAATATGAAATAGTTTTAACTTTGCTTCCACCAAACACCCCATCAAAAAGACCCACCCTAACAGAATAACAATAAATAAATGTGCAAATTAAAGCTATTATAAAATTAAATATAAATAAATAAATAATAATAAAAGAGAATTCAAGGGAAAAATAAATGAAACATACCCATCACAAAGGTCTAATTGTGTGATTCTGCAAATCAAAAACCAAAAACAATTCAGTCCATCAAAATAATTTGGATCAACGATTTTAATCAACCTTAGATAATTTAATTCACTCTGGATAAAGATAAATACACAATTTTTTGTAAACTCGTTTTAAGACTAAACATAAATTCCCATACACTTGAGTTAGACAAAGGTGTAGAAAACCCTATAACACAAAGAAGATCCAAAAATTATCATATCTATTACTTCCTTTTTCGACCACGAGCCCTGCTGGAAACCGCCTTGCCGGTTCCAGTTTGAGCCTTATCACCAGACTCTTCTTCCTCATCAGATTCTTCATCAAAACTCTCTGTTTTATCAGTAGATTCATCGTCTTCATCTTCTTGTGGACGCGCTGCTCCTTTTTGTTTGGACAACCTCTCATGAAGATCTCTGAGTTTTGCTTTCTTTGAATTCAGGAGTCCAACAAACTGCAAAAGGACCGGGATTCACATCCAAAAATGCAGTTCAAATATCTTAACAGGGATATAACTGGCAGTAGACTAGGATGCACGGATACGGATACGTGGATACGGGATACGGGATACACGGATACGCAGATACGTGATTTTGCAAAAATATGGATACGGATACAGGGGTGTATTTGTAAATAATAAAAAATATCAGGACTAAACTGTAAATAATAAAATGTTTATATAAATATATATAGACACACACGTGTGTGTATATATATGTGTACGTATGTACACATATTAAGATTCAAACTCATTTTTTAAGTATCATGTTCTTCGGATACCTGTATCTGTAGTGAGGATACATGTATCCGGTAAAGTATCCAACTTTTGAAAATTACGATTCGCCCCAAATACGTATCCAACGGAGTATCCGTCGAGTATCGGTATCCGATACGTATCGGATACGGGATACGTTTACAAGATGAAGTATCCGTGCATCATAGACAGTAGAAATCAACAGGTAAATGACAGCTTAATATCTGGCGGTAGAAAGATCAGAAAACAATGAGAATCTAAAGAGGTTTTTGTAAGAAGAACAAACCTTGGGAAAGACTTCTGATTCAAAATCTGCCTTCTCAGAGGTGAGTCTCTCACTCTGAGCTAAACATTTTTCCGCTTCTGCTTTCAGTTTCTCAAATGCATCCGTTTTTCTGATTACTTCTTCCTAATGATAATTTTTTAAAAACGTGTTCAGATAATGCACTTTCACAGCAAATAACAACCAAATCAGCATGTCTGAAACTAAAAGAATCAGATGATAACATATGAAGATGATTTCTTTCACAACATTGATCATATGGTAGGAGACCTACTGCTTGATGGGCCCCCACTCATTTATCGATTTTCTACACGTGCATAGTATAGCACAATGTAGTGTCAGTATCCTTTTCCAACAACAAATGACAGCTCAGAGACATCAACACAAAAATTTCTCGTTATGAAGACTGTATCTTATTACTAAACAAACTTTTACGCTACTGAAATGGGAACTTCATCTATGTTACATGACTATGCAAATTCAACTGAAATGTGAAAACTAGAGGCACAGTGCTTCAGGCTAAAAAGGCTTATAAATAACTCAAGGTTAAAAGGGAAAAAAAAAAAGCGTAGTTAGTTCTCGAGAAGAATGCAATGACAAGGAGTTGATAATTGAAGACGAGGCGTGACTTGCAAATCCCGTTAAGTGGACGTTATATTTGGCCATAATATACCATCCCAAAACTGTATGCTTTGGATGTATTACCATTTTAGACTACCGAGTACAACAATTGTCCTACAATGCTCATTTTGGTTGAACAGAACCACACAAGCACAAACCAAACCATACTTTGTGATCCCCTAGAAGACATCATTAATCAAGCAAAGCACGAAACACACTTTTGACACAAGAAAATCAATCTACAAAGAATAACAAAAACATATGGTAGAATCCTTTTTGAGTATATCGAATTTTACACTGAGTTGTATATTTGAATCCATGAGAAAATCCAAAACACTTGCGGTTATCTTTTTGGCGATTGCTGATGGTTGACATTTCCATCTCCATTCTAGCTTAGTCCCTTCCTTTTCAAATGTCCATGTTAACTGCAAATGTCATAAAATACGCAATAAACAAGTACTACTACAACTTCCTTGATTATTAACACTGCCTCATTCCACACAAAAAATGTAGAGAATCGCTAGAAATATCGGGTTTTTTCAAATCAACGTCATAGGAAAACAAAAAACAAAAAAAAACCACCTGGATAATTTTGAATGTGTTTGCTGCATTTACAGAAAGTACAATCCTATTTTCAGTTTCACAGCTCATAGATAAAAAATTGATTTTTGATCCAAGATAAATCTGGACAACTGATAACATTTGGACTAATTACTCTACCAAATCAACATAAAAGTTCAAGTAGGTATAACAGGAAGAAACTAAGACGAACCCTTTTGTGCCCGTTTCCAGCATCCGAAAACCCGTAAACCGACCCGGGTTGCTGGAACCCCAAGTATTTCTCAGCTAAGTCGATATATTCCGATACCGGTTGATCCCATTGAGAAGCTCGGTCTTTCACCTCATCCTCCGACGCTAGAAGACATTAATTACTAAGAAATCACGTTAAAAAGTGTGGAATTTTAACAAAGAGCAAAAAAGAAATCGCATTTCGATATTTGAAGTACCGTTGCAAGTCCAAGCGTCGAGACCGTTGGTGATAAAAAGCTCGAAGCGAGAAGTATACCAGGTCCCCTTTACGAATATGGATTCAGAATCTCGGGGCTCCGAATCTTTACGGGTTGGAATTTCCAGCTTCAAACATGTGTGCTTTGGTGACTCTTCCATGGAACGACTGGAGTTTTCCCGCCTCCGTCAGTCTTAGCTACCTTTCCATACGGTCAAAACTAATTGAAGGGTTTTTTTTTTTTTTTTAATAATTTTTTTAATCAAATATAAACACTCCATTGTTATAAAATAAATGAACGAAAATTTGAAGGAAATATTTATGTTCAAGTGAAGTTGCAATCAAACATAAGCATAGTGGAAAAAGGTAATATGTGTATGGAATTCTATTACCCAACTTCAAGATAATATATTACTTAAGGTTATCATCATCCATGTTCATGAAAGGGGCCCACACGGGATCCTCTTCATCAGGACAACTTGAACATCACGTATGAAAATCCTACCGCAGGAAGGGATAACTCTCAGCTGGAGGACATATCAAGGTTGAACGTCGACGCGAGGACTATACTGAACCAAAGGAGATCTAGGTCCAGGGACGGTGCCGCAAACTCGGCGTCGGTCCGCTCTGGTCCTACACGCGAGAAAAACATAGAAGGGACCTCTAAGCAATATGAAAACAGAAAGGTAGTTCCAGAAAAGATCACGGGGGTAGAAGAGACTCCAGAGGCTAAATCCCCTGAGGCGAAAGCAGCGTTAGCCTACGCGGAATACATGAAACAAATATATGTGGCAAACTTGCGTCTAGCCGCATGTAATCTTCCCCTTGTGCCAATTAATGAGCAGCTCCCCACTCCGCCTGAGCGCGAGGCTACGGCTCCACCTAAGTGTCCGCCAGTCCCCAAGTTTGAACAGACAAGAGTTGAGATAGAGGGGAGTGAGTACTCATCAGCGGGCCAAAAGAATAAGCACATGCCTGAAGGAAGTGTAGAAAGGAGATCAGCTCTGGAACGGTTGGGCCACCCTGAAAAAAGAACTCTACAGCAGCGCATGAGTCACGTCCGTCCTGAGAGGAATGTCATTCCACGCTGCGAGGTCAGAGACCTCCGCGACGCGCGACAGATTTTAAATGAGAAGAAGGCAGAACAAGATGTTGAATCAGTTTACTATGCAGATTCAGAGGATGTCATCCAAAGAAAGTTGGTTCCCATTAAGAATACCGAACCCATAAAAGATGAAAGATTGGAAAAAATGGAAAGAGAAATTTCGGAATTGAAAAAGGCGAAACGAGATGGAAAACCCGAGCCGACTTAGGGAATTGATGTTTTCTCGGATGAAATACTGGGTTCGCTACCTTCTACAGGCATCCAATACTCGCAATATGTTTATTACAAAGGGACCACTTTGTTAGAAAATCTACGCGGGAACGCAACGTAATTCAAAATTTTAATTTCTTTTTACCCAAGATCGACTTCGTTTAAGCAATAAACAAATAAGTAGTAGACGGTGGTTACCTTGGTTGATCTATAAGATCGACGCTTTGACCGTCTAAGGAGAGTAGTTATGCATAGAGCCGCCCAAGTGTTCGGCCTCTACCGCTAGTCCACACGAACAACCCTCCGGAATCCCATCATGGATTGCTATTGGAAAACTCCGGTTGCTAAACCGGCTCTTTTCCCCTCTCTCCAACTCTCTATAGGATGCCCTCTATTTTACACAAGAACTTTTAGCTCTTGGAATTATGATGATCAAAAGAGCTTGACACCCACACTATATTTATAGTGTATATGGCGCCATCTACAAGAGTGGAGGAGAAGAAACATTTTCCAATAAAATAAGAAAAATATAATTGATTGATTTATTTCATTTTATAATATCTTATATTAAATAAATCTAGGATATTGTCAATATCTTATATTGAATATTTCCAAGATATTGTCAATATCTAATATTGACTATCTTTATTTTATTACCATAAATCAATTTACACATATGTATATATCACATATATATTACACAAATAAATCTATATATATATATATACATATATCAGTGGTGCTTGCAAATCACTAATTTGCATTACTGTCAGTCACATGCATTATATATATATATATATATATATATATATATATATAATATCTAATATTATATTTGGTAATACTATTAATTAAATTACACAATCTATGTGTATCTTATACACTCCAATATGGCACACCTTTAGCCAATATTTTGGCATCCTAATATTCTTTAATTAATATAATACTATTAATATCTTGTATTTAATTTATTCATAATAAATAAATATCACCATATTAATTTACCACTATAACCTTTATAGTAGAGATAAACTTTCCTTATTTGGCTATCATCTATAACCACATTTTAATCCGGCTAGATGTTCTTATGTGTGTGACCCGATAGGCTTCCGAATATGTTGGCCGTAGACACAAAGTGCAAATTATGAAAATGCCCTTCATGCCTAACGATCACGGGATAGCGTCTAGCAACACACCGTGACCCCCAATCATCGGAAGAGTCAATTGTAATGACTACTACCTTTCATGTGAAACAGTTACCGTGTAACTTACAATCCTATCGCCGTAATAATATCCATACGATCGTATCTCAAGTGTCGATACATTGACGATCGTATCTTATAATCTGGATATCATACTCTCTCGAAGTAACTCATTTACTCCCACTTTGCAAAGATTCACGAGAGTAAGACATTCCTTATAAGAAGGCCATTTCGGATATTCGATCCCAATCATGGGATACGCGATTCCCGGACGACCAACCATGTATACTCCACATGCTTCAATATCATACCCAATCACTACCGCATTATCGCCCCGTGGCTAGGGGAAACCTCAATAGTGTCAAAGCATGACAATCCACACCGCGATGCCATGAAGACTCCGGTCCAAAGGATAATTATACAACTGCCACATAGTGTGACACTTAATGTAAGTGGGTCAGTCTAACGTACGCATTCTCTAATACATGTCCATGTACAGTCCAAGTATCTCTACACTTCGATAGACGAGATCTATCCCTGCCCTTAAAGACAGAAGACAACCAATACGTGCTAGTCTGTTTGTACTATCAATGTCCTGTTTAATAGTACATCAGCCTAGAGACATTTAAGTATCAAACTTATTAAAGTGATTAGAGATCTCATCAACCATAGTCGCCTATCATGGTTTCTCTATCACAGTTTAATACTAAGGACGTTATCATATAACAATTCACAATTGGTTCTCTAAAAGAACATATATATGACAACGGAAAAGCCATTTAATATATGTATAAACATAAAGAAATAGTAGAATTGATCCGACCCGGTCGGATCCGGTCCAACCCGATTGGGTTTAGGACACTATTCCAACACACTTGCCCCCTTAGAATGGATAGCTACATTTTAGAGTCGCACGCTCTTGGCCACCAAGAACAAATCTGTCTGGTGTGTCACATTCGTGGGAAGCATGCAAGAGCGGGCCGCATCTTGGCTCCGAAATCTGCCTCGTGGATCTATCAAAAGTTGGGAAGAGCTAAGGGCGAAGTTTTTGAAAGAATTTGAAACAGATGAAGGGCCCCAAATCAGCTATATATTTTACACGGGTTTGCTCAAAAAATCTATTGAAGATTGTATGAAGTCCGTCAAGGAGAGGGTGAATCATGTAAGAGTTATTATGATCGTTTTATGAGGATATACGAGCAAACCAAGAATTTACCTGAGAACGAGGTTCAAAGAGGTTTCCTGAATGGAATCGCCAAGGGAGTGATGGAAATGCATAATGCCATGCACCCTCCTACGAATCTGCCTGACCTTTTTAATCAGGCTCGCATATTCGGTCTGACTGAGGTGGCTCCCTGACCTTCCGGGAAAGGAAAAAATCGAAGCGAATCTAGATCCTCGAAAGAGGAAAAGAAAGAGGAGCAAAGAGATAAGTGGAAAGATGACCGGAGGGGGGGAGACCGAGACAGAAAGGTCAGAAACCAATCAAGTTTGATGAGTCCGAATTCATTCCAATCAATGCGAGCTTATCTGAAATACTCTATGAAATCCATGATCGGATTGAAAGGCCGAGACCCTTGAGGTCCGATCCCAAAATGAGGGACGAGACGAAGTATTGTGACTTCCATGAAGATCACGGCCATGTCACCGATGAACGCATCACCCTGAGAAGAATCATTGATAGGATGATCAAAGATGGAGAGTTGGATAAATGCAAGAAGCATGGCAGAGGAAACAAGAATGACAAGGGGCCTCGTAAATACGTGAATGAAATCAAAGTAATCATAGAGGAGTTCCCCAGCAACAATCAATTGAAGATTCAGATAAACGCAATCAATATCAGAGGAAGAGAGAAGCCAGTTGTTTTGGCTCCGAATGAACAGGCTATAGCATTTACCGGAAGTGAGTTGGCAGGACCACTTGGGGCAATTGAGCTTCCAATTGTGATCCAGGTTGGAATCAATGATTTCGGCGTCAACCGCGCCCGTCTGGACACGGGGGGCGCCAGGAACATCATCTACTTGAAGACTCTTAAGTAGTTAAAGATTGGAACTTCCAGGCTAAAGCCTTATCTAGGAATGTTGGAAGGATTCTCTGACGACAAAGTGACCGTTCTGGGTGTCATCGATATGGATGTTGAGATTGACGACCATCCACCATTCCGAAAGGAAAAAGTTGACTTCTTGGTTGTCGACCTACATTCTCACTACACGGTGATCCTAGGGATCCCGTCCCAAAGAAAGTTTCAGATGGTGGTCTCAACACCCCATCAGAGGGAAAAGTTCTAACCAGATGAGGGAATCGGAACGGTCGTCAGCCGTCCCAAGACGCTGTTAGACCATGTGACTGAAAACCGGGGTGACTATCCTTCAAGAGGAACATACAAGAGGCCTCAGATTGAAGCGCCTGAGCCGTCTTCTAGGCGAGCCCGTGTGGATGCAATCGGAGAAACCGAATCCCTAAAAGAGCCAAACTTGTCGGAAGAAAGGATGGAAGTCACCCAGGGTAGAGGCGTCGGGCTGAAAGGAGTCGTTTGCGACACCTTTTAGATCAGAGATGAGTCCGACTTCACCGCTCAGGACGAACTGATCGAAGTCACCATAAATGAAGGATATCCTTATCAAAGGGTGCAAATCGGATCTCAGATGGAAGAACAAGAAAAGGAAAAGTTGATATCGTTACTCAAAGAGAATATGGATGCATTCGCCTGGATTGTCACAGACATAAGAGGGGTGGAGCCTGAGATCGCGCTGCATCATCTCAACGTTGATCCATGCTTCAAACCTGCACAACAAAAGCCCACAAATTCTCAAAAGAGAAAGAGGAAGCTATAACGACCGAGGTAGACAAGTTGGTAAAAGCCGGGATTATCAAAAGAGCTCTAGTATCCCACCTAGCTGGCCAACGTTGTGATGGTGAAAAAACACAATGGGAAATGGCGCATGTGCGTTGACTTCACCGATCTGAATAAGGCATGTCCAAAGGACCCTTACGAGCTGCCAAGAATCGATAGGATGGTCGACCGGATCGCTGGATTTGAGCTTTCTAGACGCGTATTCTGGATATCATCAAGTGAGAATGTTGTGAAATGGTTGATTAATTTTCACATCTCTCATTTGATTAAATCTTTTTAGTATCACTCATCTATTAATGTGTTGTATTTTCCACGATACACCATACATAAACATTCTGGTTTTCATGTAATAAATGATATTTTCGATAACATCACTATAAGTTCATTGTCTTGTAGAAATGCTATTATATAAGAATCAATCTCAATACTATGATATAATGCTTTGTCAACAATACGTGTCGTACATATATTAATGATATATCCTAATATTTTATTATGGTATTATACTTTGCAAACTATAATAATGTCTTGCTATAATATAAGTTATTTTAATGCATATACATTATATATATAGTTTATGGATCATTATATATGTGTATGGACTAATATTGCATGTTACATTGCAGGCACTTCACTGTTAATTCAATAAAATGCCCATTAAACCATATCACAATTTTAATCGGCCTATTTTTCATAAAATCAGTTCGGCCCTTTACTCTTACATAATACACATTTGGATCTCGGTATCTACGGTTAGTATTTGGCCCCACTATTTCGGCCCTTTTATTCACCAGCCTTATACTAACATCAAATATATTCTCAAAAAAAAAAACCTAATCCAATATATAACAAAAGTCAGCAGCCTTCCCACTATACTCATTCTGCCGCTCCTCTCCACCTCATTCTCTCTTGAAACCAGCTTTTTCCTCCATTAATCCACCTTCAGACAATGAACCTTTCACTCCCAGCTGTTTCTATTTCCGGTTATCTCGAAACCTCAAATTCCGACAAACCTTCTTCATATATCTACTCATTGAAACCTTCAGTCAAACCGTTTCGTTCCTCCTCCGAAACCGTTCCATCTCATCTCCATTAATTTCTCAGAGAAATTCAATGCTCATATCTCGATTTACTCCCTTATGCTTTGAATCCGCTCTTCAAACGTTCCTTCTTCCTTGAATCATTTTCAAAATTGCTGAGAAGACTTCCCAGTCTTCGATGAAGTCTTCAATCGATCATTTGAATGATTCTTGCTTCGAAAATCACATCTCAACCGGTGACGCAGCCACTCCAGTTGGTGAGGTGATACCTTGAATCTGTTGCATGTTGCTGATGATGCAAAACCTACCACAAATCGAGATAAAGGTTTGACCTTTCCGGTCAAAAGTCTTCAAGTCTACTTCTTCAATGGTAAGTGTGCTTTTTCAACCATGGTGAAACGTCCGATGCTGAATAGAGTAAAGGATTGACCTTTCTGGTCAATCTTGGAACCTGCTCCATCATTGATGAGCTCTGATGAAGCCTTCGTCGTTTCGGTTGCTTCAATCTTCAATTCAGACGCTAAGCTGGCTCATTGACTAAAGCGTTTCCGACTCGGTTCAAACCCGATTCATTGTCTGAATTGCTGCTCTATTAACCCGACCACTGATTGTTTGACCCGATTTTTGAAAGGTGAAACAGGTATGACTTATTTTATTTTTCATTCTTAATCCCAAAGTCATGTCTGAATAAGTGAGGAAATCGAAATCCATAATTCGATGAATGACTCAGCTATTCTCTACACATATTTGATAAAGTCAATTTGATTATCTGATTTATGATTTAAATTATGTGTTATTTTCAGATTAGTTTAATGTTTGACAACATTAACAAACAAGACGAAAATGACTTATTAATTTAATGAAATCAGTAACATATTTGATTAATCAATCGAGTCTGCATGTCCCATCGGAGAGTGTGATATAGATCTACCTCTATGTCTATATCACACTCGAACAAAACTACATTTTTATGTTGACTATTCACTTCACTTAGTTGCATCCACACATATATATAGGCATGTACAATTGACTGAACCACATAAAATGCTACTGCGATAAAAGTTATATAATTAATCATATATATAAAATTGTTCTTTGTTTCAATCTAATGCTATTTTCTCTAATAAATATATCCTGAAAAAGATTAGTTGTATGTATAAGAAACCGAATTTTTGAAATACTGTGAAATTCGAAATATTTATTTACCACAATAAAGTAACCTCGAAAAAGATTAACTGCTTGCTTAGAATGCTTAATTATTGAATGACTTGAAATTTAAAATAAAAAAAAAATATCTTTCTCGAAGAAAAGTCTATCAGCCTAGTTACATGGCATAAGTCTTTCTAGATTAAATACATTACAACTTACTATGTATGTCATTTAGTATTCCAAGTCATCTCATATAATACACAGCCACTACATTTTGCATTACACTGTCTATATAAACCCAAAGACAACAAACTGATCAAGCTAACTAAGCTGATCAAACATTTTCTCAATACTAAAAATATCCTTGTATTTTGTAAATTGTTTGCCGTTGATTGTGGGATTGCTTCTGGAACTGGATAGGACTTGGATTGTTCCTTGGTTCGTTTCCAGGTGACAGTTGCACCGTTCCTCTCACAATCTGAATCTGTGTGATTCATTGTCAGTAAGTTCGCGTTTTTTATTTATTGCTTTCAAAGTACTAATTTCAAACCGTGTCTTTTGTTTTAGTATTTGATTGAATAAATACCGAGGTTGTATTTTATTCTGTTGTGTTAAACTTTAGAAAAAGAACTGTGATTGAAACTTACCGTGTGTCACAGTTGTGATTAAGTTTCAGTCACTACAGTGTGATCTAAAGGTTTAACAAGTCAGAATACCGTTTCATCTTGTATTTTATCTTTTGACCTGAAGATTGTTATAATTGTATTTAACTGAAAGTATAGTGGAAATCTGTGTGTGGTGATTTATGTGATAAACACTTAGGTGTGCATGATTAGCTAATCAAGTTAAAAACATATCTTTATGTGCTTAAAACTGATTAATTGATTAGCTGTATCACTCCTGAATTAAGCTATTAAGTTGAGTGCATCCTCTACAAACACTTCCAGAAATACATCCTGCTGCATATCAAATCTGGACACTGCTGAATATTAGTAAATCAACCTTGCTGTTTCTGTTAACACCTTTTGGGATATACCTAACATTAAGGAACAAGTTAATCTCCCTTATAACAGTTATCACGGCTCATTGACACATCTGCTTTGCTATTGTCTAAATTGTGTTGGATAAACTGTCAGAGTCAGTATATTAATATACTGCAGATTCTGAGAACACAGATAGCTGCTGCACATTCATTTTTGTTGTGTTGATACAAACTTGACCTACCAGCCATTGCAAATCTTTTGTACTGTATAAACTATTATACTATGTTAATATAACTCAAGTAAATCACATTGATGCACTTCTGATTTGCTTAAATTAGAATCAATCCTTGACAAAGTTGATATGCTGCATTGCTGATTACATAAGTGGTTGAAGTCTATTGATAATCATATAATTAATTGAGCATTACTGAAATTAATTATCAGTGTTATCTATCCCTTGATTAGTATCACCTAAGTCAATAATTAGCCATTAGAACAGCCTGGTAATTTACCTTCACATTAACTTATTTGGATAACTCAATTAAAAGTAAAGTAATATATATAACGTGATCACCTAGTACCTTAGGAACAACACGTTAACCGGTTAGCTCTTCCGCCTAATTTGGTCTAACAGCTTCCTAAGTAGTTGGAACTCCGTGTTTAATTAAAAGACTTAATAAAAGTTGAAAAACTATTGAGAAAAACTTAAAAAGGGTATATATATCCTATTCACCCCCCTCTAGGATATATTAGTGCGCATATACGATCCAACAGAGAATGGTGAGCAAAGAAAAAGAGAAGACAGCTTTCAGGGCCGCCGGTGGAATGTTTTACTATGAAATGATGCCATTCGGCTTGAAAAATGCTGGGTCCACATACCAGTGAATGGTCAACAAGGTTTTTGGTTCCTAGATTGGGAAAAATATGGAGGCTTACATCGACGACATAGTTGTCAAATCTGCCCGGACTGATCACCTAGCGGACCTGCAAGAAACATTCAACAATGTCAAAATGCACTTTATGAAATTGAATCCTACGAAGTGCACTTTTGGAGTTCAGGCTGGAAAGTTTCTGAGTTTTATGGTAACTCAAATGGGAATAGAGGCAAACCATGAGAAGATACAGGCCCTAGCAAACATGAAAGAGCCTATATGTGTTAAGAAAGTCCAGAGGCTGAATGGAAGAATTATTGCTTTGGGAAGATTCGTCTCCAAATCTGCTGATAAATGCTTGCCTTTTTTCAAGACCATCAAAGGAAACCTGTTGGTCCCTTGAAAAGGCTTTGGTTATGTTTAGGGAGGGGGTGAATAAACTTAACACTTAAAATTTTTGGAGTTGACAAACTCAGCAACTTCAGCAGCCTGCTGATACCTCAGTAGCCTGCTGACACTTCAGTAGCCTGCTGATACACAGTAGTCTACTGACAGTTGAGTTTACTGAATTTGTGTAGCGGAATTTTATAAAAAATAAAGCCTTGTAACTTGTTGTTAAATATGATACTAAGTATTAGATACTCAGTAGTGTATGTGTGTGAGTTCAGTTGCTAGATTCAGTAGGTTGATGTGTATAATAAACTAAATACAGAATGTAAGTGCAGAAAGTAAGTAGGCAGATTTTATAGTGGTTCCAGGTGGTGTAATCCTGTTAGTCCACTCTTCTCCTGTGATGTTGGAGGTAATTCACTAGAGATATTTGATGTGTCTGTTACAAAGATTCCTAAGATTGCTTGTCCTTCACCAATGACTATGGCTTCACAAACTGAAAACTAGGAACAGGTAGGATTGCTGCTCCAAAGTCTTCCACTGGTCCTTGAAGGGTAGGATTGCCTCTTCACCAGCTCCACCACAAACAACAGTCTTTCACACCCAACAGATGCTTCACTGTCTTCAGCAGGTTCTTTATAAAGTAAAGAATGAATCAAGTAAATGATTCAGTTGCAGCAGCTTGATTAGGATGATATAATCAGCAGCTTGCAGTCTTCAAGTGTGTAAACTTGATGTAGCTTGAATACAGAATACACTTGAAGATTTTCTCTGGATCAGTAAGGTTAAGCTCAGTAGGTTCAGCAGGGTGCTTTTTCAGCTCAGAATTATCTCTTATGTTTTTCTCTTAAAATTCATCAATCAACATCTTTTTCTGAGTTGAAAGTCCTCTATTTATAGGTAGGAATGCATGTGACTCCTATTTGAAATTCAAATATAACCGTTCCTGGTTTTTGTCCCATTTGACTTGCTTTCTATCACTATTCATAGGACTGACAGTGTCAGATTCCTTTTTGACAGTGCAGTCTATCCACATAAAATCCTGAATCATCCCAACGTCCTTTTAATCGTTTGATAAATCAGAGGTAGTTGGCTGTCCTTATCCATGTAATCTTCCAATGTAATCTTGAATTAACCGAGGTATATTATCAGCAGGTTCATCAGTCTGCTGTAATACCTATCAGTCTGCTGAACAGCAATTTGCTGTGTAACAAATTCAATGCAGGTGATTTCTTTTATCTAACTTTTATTTGTGAAGTTAGATTACACCTTTTTAATTATAACCAATTTCCAAACATCATCCAACTTATGGAAATTAGACCTTCTACATAAGGTATATGTAATCAGTTTAGGTCATCACAGACTTGCTTGAATTATGATTGCATATCCTTGACTTTAATCACTAAGTTTGATCCCTTAGCCTTCATTAACTGAGTTTGAGTCCTCAGCCTTCAGTCTTCACCAGGTTCCAGAAAAGTCTACTGACCTAAGTACCCTACTGACCTAGACTAGTCTGCTGAAACAAGTCAGCTGACCTTTACAGTGCTTGTTTGATCAAACCTATACAAAGATCAAACTCTAACAAACTTATACATTTGATTTAGACATCTTTTTGCCTTTGCACTATAACAGCTAGTCTGGCACTCATCATCAAAACATAAGAATAAGTCCAACAATTTCCCCCTTTTTGGTGATGATGCCACTACCCTCACCTAACAGCAAAGCAAAAAGATTAAAACAAAAACAGAACAAATTTCAGTCAATTCTCATTATAATCATTTGTTCACAGTTATTACAGTCTAGATGCAGCAAAGATAAAATATAAGAAGTGTGCTGATCTACTGTCTTCTTTCTCTTTCTTGTCTGTCCTTCTCCACTTGCTCTTGATAGGCTCTGATTTCTTTTATCATTTCTCTCATCCACTCATTCTCAATCAAAGTGAAATCAATGTATGAATTCACTTCTTTCCACCATTTCCAAGCTTCTGGTAGAAGGAGGTTGATTTGATTAACTCTGAATCCCATTCTCATGTAAAGCTCTTTAAATTCATTCAGTGAGTCTTTAGCTTTTGTGATAGGCAAACTCCTTTCACCACTACCACTTCTTCCACCTCTTTCACCTCTTCCACCTCTAAAACTTGCCCCCAAGGCTCTAACTCTTGCTTCCCAAAACTTCAATCCCAAGAATGAGTTTAAACCTTCATGAAATCCTTTGTCATGATAAGTTTTCCTTCTGTTGTAGTACTCCTTCTTGTATTGTCTAAGGAGATCATCAGTAAGTTGAACTCTGCCAGGTGCAGGTTCCCTGAAAGCATTTGTCTCATTCTCCCATATTTTCTGTGCAAAAATCCTTGCAGCCTCTTTTGCTACTGCTGTTTGGCCCTCTTCCCCCTAAGTGACATCATCAACAAAACGGGACAATAGACCATGAACACTCTCCTGTGTGATAATCAAATTACTCAGTTGTCCTTCCATGATCTCAGTTCTTGTATCAACTGCAGTAATCCTTGATTGCAAAGTGTGCTCCAGTAGATTGATCCTCTCAGTAAGCTTAGGATCCAATCCAGCAGGTTGAGATGTTCCAGCAGCCTCAGCAGGCTAGGGTGTTTCAGCAAGTGTATCAAGTTTTTGATGGATAGATGCAAGTTGGTCTTTCAAAAACTTTTCCTTCAGTGTATTTCCTTGCCTGATTCCCCTCACATCCAGCATCATATCATTTACAGCATTTTGAGTAGATGTAAAATTTGAAGCAACTGTATCAGTAGATTGTCTATTGTCATTCACCATCTTCATCAGTTCTTCAAATCTTTGTTCTTGTCTATCCAGTTGAGTTCTTAACTGTTGCATGTCATTCCTGACAGTCCTCAACTCATTCAACACTTCTACTGGCACTCCACCAGTCATACCTCCATCAATTCCATCAGCAGGCTATTCTACATTATATTGTGCTCTTTGTCTGCTGATGACCATTGCTTTGCTCATATCTCTCCCAGCAGGGGCAGGTCCTTCCTCAACCATGGCACCAAGAATATCTTCCATTATTGGATCTTGTGCAGGTTCTTCAGCAACATCTTCCTCCCTAAATATTTGAAACTCTTCATCACTGTAATCATAGTCCATCAGCTGTTCTTCTTCTTCAACAACATCAGCCTGCTGACTATCTTTCCCTACAGTGGCCTTGTCTCCAGTAGGTTCCACTACAGCAGCCTGTACTGAGACAACAGGGGTTTCCTCCAAACCCAAATTTTGTTCCAACCTTTGTCTAGGTGCTGTTTGTAACTCAGCAGCCTGTACCTCCTGTTCCAACCCGTGTCCAGGTGTTGTTTGTTCCTCAGCAACCTGCACCTCCTCTTCAACTCTTGGATCTTGTGCAATGAATGCCACAACAACTTGATCAGGGAATATGTCCATGTTTTCTGGTTGAAATTCCCCAATATCACTAATCCTTCTCAATAGATTTGCAGTGTTGGTTAGTGTGCCTTCATTGTCAACCCAGTTTTGATATTGAATGGAGTCCTCAGAGCTGACACTTGGCTCATCATGATCAGTGACTCTTTCTTCACCTGAATCAACAGTCTGCTGGTCATCAACATGCTTAGCAGGTTCTTCAACAAATAGTGGATCTATCTCACCAACCATTCTGTTTGCACCAATATCTAGGCCTGCATTGATTTGTGCCTCAATATCATCAATGGTGAGATTTTCTTCATTCTCATTCATCTGTCCAGTTTGCTCTCTTTCAGTGGATTGTCCAGCACCAGTAGACTGTTCTACTCTTGGTTCAATAATCATGGCAGTTCCACTGGTTGCTCCTGGACCAGAGGGATGATTGTCATCAGAATTAGATGATGATGAGTCATCATCATCACCTCTTGGAACCCTCAACTTGATACCCTCTTCTTTCTGTTGATCATCAAATAGATCCATCAGCCTTGATTGTAATAAAGAGGTATCAATCAGATCCAGCAGACTCTCCACTCCCAATTTCTCAAAAACCCATTCTTCAAAGTCTGTCATAGGTTCTGCAGCAGGTTTTTGTTTCTTATAGAATCCGAACTTCCATTGGAAGTAATCAGCCACCAGCAGGAGTTTTGGATCAACATACCCTTCTTTCCTTTTCTTCTCATGTTTTTCATAGGGCAAGAATGATCCTCTAGGAGCTGTTGCAGTACCTTGCTGACCTCCAAAGGTCTCAACAAGTATATGCAAGGTTTCTTCTACAGATCCTCAAGGCTAGTAGGTTGCTCAGGTTGGATATTACTTCCTACTACCTCCATATGTACCACACTTGGTTCCCCCTGACTTATATGCTCATCAGCAGGGTTAGCAGTAGACCGCTCTTCCCCCTGAACTATTGCAGGAATTGCAGGGTCTTGTACCAATGTTTCCATCTCCACAGCAGGTGTAGTCTCAGTGATTTGCTGTGGTTCTTTAACAGATTCTTCAGCAGTCTCTGGGGCAGCAGACTGCTGTGTTTCTTCAACAGATTGCTTAGCAACAACCTGTTCACTTTCAATAGGCTCAGCAGCCTTAGTTGGTGGGGATTCACTAACATCAACAGCAGATTCAGTCTCTGTAGTTTGCTGTGACTCTCCAGCAGGTTGCTCAATAACAACCTCTGCTTCCTCATTAGGCTTGATAATAGTCAATGGCTCAGCATCAATAGCCTCTCCTACTGCTTCTTCTACTTCTTCTTCTACTGCTTCTTGTTCTTCTTGTTCCCTTAGAGCCTCTAAAATTTTCAACTGTTTCCCCTTTCCATGTTTCTTCTTATGAACAATTTCCTTCATCCTCTTGGAAAGTGGCTCATCATCAATTTCAACCACAGTAGACTTTCTCTTTCTACTGGCTTCTTTCTGTTGTTCCCTCAAAATCTCAACAACAGTTTTTCTAGCAGCTACAGCAGGGTCAGTAATCTCATCTTCAGCTGGACCCTCAACAGACTTAGCAGTCTGTGCTGTTTGCTTCTTTGTTCTTCTAGGCTTTAACATCTCAGTTATCTTCTTTGTATCTGCAGCCTTTCTTTTCTCAGTAACCTTCTTTGGTGCAGCAGGTTTAACAGATTTCTTCACAGTTTGTTTGACCTGCTGACCACCAGCATCACCATCATCTCCATTACTATCTCTATCAGCAGCCTCTGCAACACCTTCTTCATCATCATCCAGACCATGAATAGCATAATCAATCTCTTTCTTGTATCTGGACTGATTAATCTTCTCAGGTGCAACATTAGGAATCTTCAAATGATTCAGCAGGGTCTGAACCATTAATCCTAAGGGTAAGGCCTTGGATTTCATTTTCCCTTATCTTTCCTCCTTGGCTACTTTCTTCATGTAATGAATAAAATATCCAGCCCAATCAAACTTCATGCTTCTGCAAATGATCATCATCAGCTCTATCTTGGGTCCTGATAGAGTATCCATACTTCCAACCAAACCTAATATATTCTTTGCAATGATTTTGCTCAGCAGGTTGTACTCATTCCCAATGTGTCTACAATTGATGCCTGGAATTGATTTGGTGTCTTTATTTGTCTTGATTTTATCAACAAAATCCATCTTGGACAATCCCATTGCCTCAGGATTTGTTGGACCATCTACTGTTTCTTCAAAACCAAAAATTTCCCTCAGCAGACTTGAGGAAACTTCTATTTCTTGTGCATTCACAACTGTTTTGAATGCTTCAGTTCCTTCCTTTACCTGAATATTCTTCCAAAAACTGACAACGTTTGTATATGAGATTGTTTCCAATCTTATGTTCAGTACATTCTCCAATCCTGCATATCTACTTATTCTTCGACCAATGTTGATAGCTAATTCTGTTTTATTAGCATCAACAACAAAATCTCTCACACTTTGGCTTGATTCGATTTGAACATCAATCTTTTCCGCCATTGTTAAAAGAAAAGGATGAAGGAGAAAGTTTTGTAAATCTGTGTTCACATAGTGTAAAAACAGAGATATAAACAGATTTGCAGTAGAGTGTCTTCTGTGTTATAGGTCTGTATATATAGACAGGGAGTGGTTTTAACTGTCAGTGCACGTACATCCACATTAACCATGATTAATCTGAGTGAATATTAGCTTGACACGTGGCCCATTACTTTCCAAAACGTATTGTAACCGTTAGATCGTGTGACCGTGGTCATAAAGGATAGAATAAATATCCCGCCAATTGCTCTTTGACTTTAATAAAGCTTGACTGTGTAACGTTCCATTCAGCAGGGTTATCCTCAGCAGGGTTGGCTCAGTAGTCTGCTGATAAAGATGCTTCAGCAGCCTGCTGTCATAGTAAATATGTTGATCCTTGATTTCTTCTTGTTTTGTTCAATTGATAAAACAAGATGAAGTTTAATATCAATGACTTATCTGTCAAGTGAGCTCACCCAACATGACAAAGACCAATCCCCTTGGCAACCTCATTTGCTCAATTGTCCAAACATAAGTACATGGAATTGTTGATACCAATGACTAATTTGCTAAGTGAGCTCACCCAACATAGCAAAGACTAACCCCCTTGGTGAATTCCAGTACACTGCTGATTATCAGTCAACTTTAATAATTCCAAGTTCAGTCCTTAGTTTAGCAAATCTTTCACTATCCAGTGGTTTAGTGAAAATATCAGCAAGTTGATCTTCAGTAGGGACATACAGAACCACCACATCCTTCTTTTCAACATGATCTCTTATAAAGTGATGTCTTACATCAATGTGCTTGGTTCTTGAGTGCAAAACAGGATTTTCAGTGATTGCAATTGCACTTGTGTTGTCACACATGATTGGAATTTCCTTTTCTTCAATTCCATAATCCCTTAACTGTTGTCTTAACCACAATACTTGTGCACAGCAACTTCCAGCAGCAATGTATTCTGCTTCAGCAGTGGAAGTTGATATAGAGTTACGTTTCTTGCTGAACCAGGAAACCAGTCTATTTCCCATTAACTGACAGGTTCCTGAGGTGCTTTTTTCTATCAATCTTGCATCCAGCATAATCAGAATCTGAGTAGGATATAACTTTGAAGCTTCCATCCTTGGAGTACCATATCCCTACTCCCAAAGTCTCTTTTAGATACTTGAGAACTCTCTTGACAGCACCTAAGTGACTTTCTGTAGGTTTAGATTGAAATCTTGCACAAACACCTACAGCAAAGGATATATCAGGTCTGCTGGCAGTAAGGTACAGCAGACTGCCTATCATCCTTCTGTATAAGGACTGATCAACATTTTTGCCTTCTTTATCTTCATCCAATCTGATGTTTGTACTCATAAGAGTTGATATCTTGGTGCTATTTTCCATACCAAACTTCTTCAGCAGCTCCTTGGTGTACTTGGTTTGATGAATGAAGATTCCATCTTTCAATTGTTTGACTTGCAGTCCCAAGAAGTAGTTCATTTCTCCCATCATACTCATTTGGAACTTGCTCTTCATTAGATTTGCAAAATTTTCACATAACAATTCATTTTCAGAACCAAAGATTATATCATCAACATAAATCTGGACCAGCAGGGTGTTGTCACCTTCACTGATTCTGAAAAGATTCTTATCAATGGTGCCTTTTGTAAAACCATTGTCCACCAAGAATTGAGATAGAGTCTCATACCAAGATCTTGGTGCTTGTTTCAATCCATAAAGTGCCTTGTTGAGTCTATACACTTTATCTTCTTGATCTTTAACTTCAAATCTAGGAGGTTGCTGAACATACACTTCCTCCTCTAGAATGCCATTCAAAAATGCACTTTTGACATCCATTTGATATACTTTGAAGTTTTTATATGCAGCATGTGCCAAGAATAATCTGATAGCTTCAAATCTTGCAACAGGTGCATAAGTTTCATCAAAATCTATTCCTTCTGCTTGAGATAGCCTTTTGCAACTAGTCTGGCCTTATTTCTTACAATGGTACTAGATTCATCAAGTTTGTTTCTGTATACCCATTTAGTACCAATGATATTAGCATGACTAGGCCTTTCAACTAGTGTCCAAACTTGATTTCTTTCAAATTCATTTAATTCTTCTTGCATAGCAATTATCCAATCTAGATCTGATATTGCTTCTTCAACAACTCTTGGTTCCATTTGAGATAGAAAGCATGTAAACATAGCTTCTAGTTGTCTTCTAGTCCTTACACCTTGCTGAATGTTGCCAATGACTTGTTCAGCAGGGTGATCCCTTAACCATTGTGGATTTTGGTTAGATTGATTCTCAGGAACCTCATCTTCTGTAGGGTCTGCTGTATCTTCAACAGGGGGTTCAGCAGATCCTTGAACTGCTTCAGTTGTTGCATCAGTAGTTTCACCAGCAGAGTGTTCAGCAGGGGCAGTATCAGAAACTTTTAAGTCATTAACCCTTTCCAAGACTTCAACACAATTTGGATCAGTGACTTGTAGATCCTCAGCAGGTTCACAAACTTCATCATTCATTCCAGTGAACTTAGGTTCATCAAACACAACATGGATAGTTTCTTTATGTTTCAGTGATCTCTTGTTTAGTACCCTGAATGCCTTGTTGACTGAAGAATATCCCAAGAAAATTCCTTCATCTGATTTAGGTTGAAATGTCTTTAAATGCTCCTTATGATTCAAGATAAAACATTTACTTTCAAATGGATGGAAATAAGATATATTTGGTTTTCTTCCATTCCAAATCTCATAAGGTGTCTTCAGCAGCTTCTTGTTCACTGAGGTTCTGTTTTGTGTATAGCATGCTGTATTAACTACTTCAGCCCAATACCTCTCAGGTAGTAATGCTTCACAAATCATTGTCCTTCCTGCTTCCTTTAAAGTTCTGTTTCTTCTTTCAGCAACCCCATTCTATTGAGGTGTACCAGCAGCATCAAGTTGATGCAGTATACCATTCTGTTCACAGTATTCTCTTATAACTTTATTGAGAAACTCAGTACCCTTGTCTGATCTTATTTTTACTACTGTCAAACTTTTCTCATTTTGTAATCTCTTCAAAAGATCAGGCATAATCTTGAGTGTTTCACTTTTCTTATTCATAAAAACCACCCAAGTGTATCTTGAATAATCATCCACAACAACTAAAGTGTACTTCTTTCCAGTTATACTAGTTGGAGTGACAGGTCCAAATAAATCCATGTGCATTAGTTCTAGCACTCTCTTAGTTGATAGTTTAGTTTTTGACTTGAAGCTTGATTTTATTTGTTTACCTTGCTGACAGGCATCACAAATAGCATCCTTCTTGAATGTAATCTCAGGCAAGCCAATTACCATTTTCTTCTTTTCTAGCTGATTGATATCATCAAAATTTAGATGATTCAACTTCTTCTGCCATAACCAATTGAGTTCTGATTTAGTATGCACAATCAGGCAGGTTTCTGGAACTGCAGTGGACCAATCCACAACATACATGTTTTGTTGTCTTCTTCCAGCCAATACAACTTGATCACCTTTTTTACTAATGACAATACAGTTGTTTTTGTCAAAAGTGACCTTGTATCCCATGTCACAGAATTGACCAGTGCTCAGCAAGTTGTAGTCCAGTCCTTCCACATAAGCAACATTCTTGATGGTTAGTCCATTCCTCACAAGTGTGCCATAGCCTCTTGTATAACCAGGTGTATTTTTGTTGCCAAAATTCACCATTGGACCATCCTTTGCTATGTAGCTTGTCAAACAGTGCTTATTCTTTGTCATGTGTCTGGAACATCCACTGTCAAAGTACCAGACACCCTACAAAACAAAATCAATACATTTTAGGTACCCAAATCTGTTTGGGTCCATGATGGTCAGTGATAAGCATGACCCCTGGTAAATTTCCATAAGGTCTTCTTTTGAAGGTGTCTTACTTAGGTTCATACATGTATTCCACATATCCATAAGATCTAACAGTTGGTTGTGTAGGATTCACATATGTTTTCTGGCTTTTTGGTATATATTGCTGTTTGGAGTGATATTTCTTGTTAGAAGCAGCAGTATAACCATAGGTTTGCTGTCTGTTAGGAACAACCCTGTAATATGGAGTCTGCTGAGGTCTCTGCTGAGGTCTTGTGTAAGCCCTCTGCTGAGTCCTCTACTGATTCCATTGCTTAGGGTTTACCCTAGCAGTATGGTTATACTTACTGTTTCTAGCAGCAGGTACAGGAATATTCCAATCATCATCAGTAGGGAACAGTCTACCTTCCCCCCTGAGATAAGTATCCCTTGAATGATTAAAATTCTTGGGTTTAGAATTCTTATCCTTGGAATATTTTTGTTTCTTACCCTTCTGTGGTCCAGCAGACTTGGTAGCAGGTCTGCCATCAGCAGCCTTAGAAGGCACATCAGTTCTATTTTTTGATTTGTTCCTTTTATTAGGAGCTGTTGACTTCTTTGACTTCTGATTTTGCTTGCTTGAAGCATTCTCAAATGGATTTACTGCCTCAGCAACCTTACTGGGAGTTGGATCTTGTGCAGGTACAAACTTAGGACCAATTCTGGCACTAGGTTCAGTAGCTTTACTGGATCCACTCTTTTTGGATTGTTGAGTTCCAAATCCAAGCCCTGTTCTATCACCATAAGGCTTTCCAGATTTGTATGCAGTAGAGGAACAAGATGGATCAGTAGATTAAGAGGCTACTGAATGTTCAACAGGCTTATACTGATTATGTCCAACATCTTTTTCCTTACCTTTGAGAACCCTTAATTCAGCATTCAATCTTTCAACTTCTACTTGAAGAGCTTCTTTTTCAGCCTTCACAATTTCATAACCAGATTGTATTTTCCTCAGTTGATTGAGGATGGCATCCAAAGCTTCTTCATTGTAAGAGTTTTTAGGATTTGAACCACAAGTTGATTCACAATCACTTTCAGCAGGAGTGTTAATTGATACAGTATTGTATACCTTATCTGTTTCATCCATATTAGCCATTAATGCATAGTCTTCCATATCAGCAACCAATGCCGTGTCATCTAATTCATTTCCCTTTTCAGATTCCACTTCATAACCAGATTCATCTACAACAACCATAGCCTTCTTGCCATGTCTTCTTTGTTGACTCTTGTTCTTTTGGAGATCTGGACAATCTGGTCTGAAATGTCCAGGCTTCTTGCAGTTAAAGCAAAAATAATCTGGTTCCTTTTTCTGCTTTAATTCAGGACAGTCAGGTCTGAAGTGTCCTGGTTTCTTGCAATTGAAACACAAGAAATCATTGTCTTTCTTTGTTTCTTCCTTTTTCTTTTCAGTGAATTTCTTTGTGAAATTCCTAGGTGAGCTTTTCCCACCTTTCATCATCATGATCTTCTTGCTCAGCAATGCTATTTGCTCTTGCATTTCATCCAGTAATTCATCTTGAGCTTGATCCTTCTTCTTGATGTGAAGCAGCCAGTGCTGTGGTTTTTGGCTCTTCCTTTTCAGTGGTTGGTGACAACTTCTTTTTGAATTCATATGCCATGAGATCTGAGAATAACTTGAATGTATCCCTTGAATAGGCTTTGGTTAAGATTAAGGGGGGTGAATAAACTTAACACTTAAAACTTTTTGGAGTTGACAAACTCAACAACTTCAGCAGCCTGCTGATACCTTAGTAGCCTACTGACACTTCAGTAGCCTGCTGATACACAGTAGTCAACTGACAGTTGAATTTACTGAATTTGTGCAGCGGAATTATATCAAAAATAAAGCCTTGTTACTTGTTGTTAAATATGATACTAAGTATTAGATACTCAGTAGTGTATGTGTGTGAGTTCAGTTGCTAGATTCAGTAGGTTGATGTGTATAATAAACTAAGTACAGAATGTAAGTGCAGAAAGTAAGTAGGCAGATTTTATAGTGGTTCCAGGTGGTGTAATCCTGTCAGTCTACTCTTCTCCTGTGATGTTGGAGGTAATTCACTAGAGATCTTTGATGTGTCTGATACAAAGATTCCAAAGATTTCTTGTCCTTCACCAATGACTATGGCTTCACAAACTGAAAACTAGGAACAGGTAGGATTGCTGCTCCAAAGTCTTCCACTGGTCCTTGAAGGGTAGGATTGCCTCTTCGCCAGCTCCACCACAAACAACAGTCTTTCACACCCAACAGATGCTTCACTGTCTTCAGCAGGTTCTTTATAAAGTAAAGAATGAATCAAGTAAATGATTCAGTTGCATCAGCTTGATTAGGATGATATAATCAGCAGCTTGCAGTCTTCAAGTGTGTAAACTTGATGTAGCTTGAATACATAATACACTTGAAGATTTTCTCTGGATCAGTAAGGTTAAGCTCAGGAGGTTCAGCATGGTGCTTTTTCAGCTCAGAATTATCTCTTATGTTTTTCTCTTAAAATTCATCAATCATCATATTTTTCTGAGTTGAAAGTCCTCTATTTATAGGTAGGAATGCATGTGACTCATATTTGAAATTCAAATATAACCGTTCCTGGTTTTTGTCCCATTTGATTTGCTTTCTGTCACTATTCATAGGACTGACTGTGTCAGATTCCTTTTTGACAGTGCAGTCTGTCCACCCTTTGACTTATAACCATTGGATAAAATCCTGAATTATCCCAACGTCCTTTTAATCTCAGCCCTTGATTTGTTTGATAAATCAGAGGTAGTTGGTTGTCCTTATCCACGTAATCTTCCAATGTAATCTTGAATTAACCGAGGTATATTATCAGTAGGTTCATCAGTCTGCTGTAATACCTATCAGTCTGCTGAACAGCAATTTGCTGTGTAACAAATTCAATGCAGCTGATTTCTTTTATCTAACTTTTATTTGTGAAGGTAGATTACACCTTTTTAATTATAACCAAGTTCCAAACATCATCCGACTTATGGAACTTAGACCTTCTACACAAGGTATATGTAATCAGTTTAGGTCATCACAGACTTGCCTAAATTCTGATTGCATATCCTTGACTTTAATCACTAAGTTTGATCCCTTAGCCTTCATTAACTGAGTTTGAGTCATCAGCCTTCAGTCTTCAGCAGGTTCCAGAAAAGTCTACTGACCTAACTACCCTACTGACCTAGACTAGTCTGCTGAAACAAGTCAGCTGACCTTTACAGTGCTTGTTTGATCAAACCTATACAAAGTCAAACTCTAACAAACCTATACATTTGATCTAGACATCTTTTTGCCTTTGCACTATAACAGCTAGTCTGGCACTCATCATCAAAACATAAGAATAAGTCCAACAGAAACAAAACTTTCGAGTGGACATAAGAAGTCTCTCAAGCTTTCAAAGATATCATGACCTACTTAGCGAGCCCACATCTTTTGGTTAGTCCGATCTTAGGGGACAAACTCTTTTTGTACTTGGCAACTTCGGATCGGGCCGTTGCTGCCGTTCTTGTCAAGGAGGATGGGACCCTCCAAAAACTCGTCTACTATGTTTCAAAAGCCCTCAGTCCCATTGAGAGCCACTATCTTAATGCAGAAAAATTAGCCTACTCGCTTGTTATTGCAGCCCGAAAACTAAGGGCTTACTTTTCTTCGCATACAATCATCGTATTGACAAACAGTCCACTACAACAATTGATACACAAGCCGGACCTTTCAGGCCGTTGATGATAGTCAAAATAGTCTATCCTACGGCATCAACATTCTGTCCTTTACGAGCTAAAAATAGTTGTTTCGACCAATAATATGAACCAATTGAGTTAATATCGTATGTCGGGTTCACGAGTCGAGAAAGTTGCACTTAACGTTTATTTTCCCTATTTCAATATTTCGTGCATTATTTGATTATTTTCAAGATACGAAATAATGGGCTGAGCATCGTGGACGAATCTGGAGTGGACTGTACGAAATGATTGGGCCTAGGGTATTCCAGAATGTTCCAAGCTAAGTCGGCAGAGGAAAAATGATGAAAATACCCCCCGGTTTACCTAGGTCTGCCGCCGACTTACCGAGGGTCTAGAATCTTCTGAAGCGCGTTTTTTGGACGAGGGGTAGAACTAGGTGTTTCTAAGTCGGTTTATGTAGCTATATAAGAGGCATCACCTCAGAATTCAATGTAACACAAGTACCACACAATTTACAAGCATTATGCAATAAAAGTTCTTTGTTCTTTATTTTATTATTTTATGAGTTCTGGTCGGAGAGACGACGGAGTCGCCGCCTAAGGAGAGATCCGAGGGAGATCTACTCTCATCTTCGAGGGTATGATTTTCTGTCTTTTCCAAGATGTAGATCTGTCGGTGTTCAATTTGACTAGTATGTTTTAATTGTTTATTTAGTTTAATTATGTAGTAGTTAGTTTATTTTACCCCATGTGTTATAGATCTAATTCGTTGGTGAAGAAATCATAAAACAGTGGTTGCATTCTTCAGATCTGTGACGGTCTATATCTCTAGATCTGAATACCTCGTAAATTACTAATTCATGATAATTGGTGCCAGCTACGTTGATCGATAGATTTAATTTACATGTTAGTAGCCTGATCAACTATTTGCACGTCTTTGTAAACTAGCATGAAGTACTGATAGTGAAGTGTTAGTTTGGACATTATCTTGATGGACCCTAGGAACGTGCTAATCAGTGTCGATAGTTGTCTAGGCGGGTTTGCAGTATGAGTTAGCGCTTAATACCGACAGCTCTAGTTCTTTATGCGTATGGGCTATTACGGACCAATTAAGGAGGGTAGCTTGCGTATAGATTGTCTACTACCATGGTCGGAGTAGATAGGCTTAGGAGTTGTACCCGTAGCTGAATAATGAATTAAAATTCACCAATGGGGAGGACTATTGCATGTGTGGGGGAAATAACTAATTACTCATAATTGAACTAATACATTCGAAACTCTTGTTTACATCCGTGTGAGCTAGCGTAATATTGTTAGTGTGTGAGACCAATTTACTACTGTCTATATTTTAGTTGATCGTAGACCGTTAATTGTGACAAGCTCAATCTTGATAATTTGACGTTCTTACGAGTCTCTGTGGGATCGACCTTGACTGGCTAGTACTCTACTACAATAGATCTAGTCCTATTTCTAGTAAGTGCTTTTCAAGCGATCAAGATTTTCTGGCGCCGTTGCCGGGGACTCGTGTCAAGAATACTTTTTATTTAAGATTGATTTTTCTGTATATATTTGAGTCTGTTTTATAGTCTGTTTATACTAGAGTCATGTAGAGTCAATTCTGAAAAAAAAATCTAGAAAAAAATAGCAGCCGGTTTACCGAGGCTTTTCCGCGGTAAACCGATGGTCCAGTTTTGGCAGAATTGTTTCTGTCAGTTCAGAGTCGAGTCAGTAGTCAGAGTCTGTATTTTTGAGTCTGACAGGCGTGTGTAACAGTCGCCGAGGCAAGTCACTAACCTCTTTATTTTCTTTTTGTGTCTTATAGTAAGCCACACGATGTTCAGCAGCCAAAAGAGAAAGGAAACTCGAGAGAAATCTGTTAGGCTAGCGGACGTCTTGATTTCGCACGAAGGAGATCACAACGAGAGGGAAGAAAAGATTCCACCTTTGGAGGATACAGAAATCGACATGGCACAAAATGGACAGAATGGACAAAATGGAGCAGAAGTTGTGGTACAAGCAGATATGAGAACTTTATAGAGTTATGCAATGCTGAAGATCGAACAATTCGTGCCAACAATTGTTCAGCCAGAGAATGCGGCTGAAGTATTTCACCCAAAACCAAATATGATACAGATGGTGACTAATTACACTACCTTTCATGGAGTACCAAACGAAGATCCTAGTGTACACGTCGCCAACTTTCTGGAGATAGTCAGTACGGTCAAGCCAGCAGGAGTACCTGAAGACAACATTAAGTTGAAATTGTATCCATTCACTCTGAAAGACAAACCGAAAATACGGTTATTGTCTCTAGCACCAGGATCGATCCAAACTTGGACCGATCTGTTGCAGAAGTTTATGAACAAGTACTGCCCACCTGGGAAGTCACTACAGATGAGACAAGACATTATGAATTTCAAGCAGAAACCCACTGAAACCTTTGAAGAAGATTAGGAAAGATTTAAGGAAGCATAGAGGAGATGCCCTCACTATGATATCACTTTGCTCGTACGATTGCATAGTTTTCATCACGGATTATGGCCAAGTGAACAAATGAGAGTTGATGCATCAAGCAACGGATGTTTTGCATTGCTATCACCTGAAGAAGCCGAAGAAAAGTTGGAGCAAATAGCACTGACAAGTCAATGGGGAACGCATCAAATTGAAACGGCCAATGTAGCTGAAGGCATATTTGGAGAAGATACTTCTCAAAAGATCTTATATCAGCTAATGGCAATGAATGAAAAGATAGATGGCATGCAAGATCGCATTGCCAAGGTTGAGAAAGTTCAAGAGATTGAAGCAACCAACACTGAGGACGTGAACTATATAGGGAGGCAAGAAAATCCTTAGGGGGACGGATATCGCCCAGGTTTTAGACTGAGTGAACCTACAGGGGGTTTTCGACAAAGTGATTCAAACAGTGGAGAGAGACCGAGGCAAATTGGAGGATTCATGCCTCAATTCAACAAGTCTGGAAGTTGGGAATCAGCCATGGATAAAATGAGCTCAACTGTGACCGATACGGTCAATCAACTTATGAAATCCATGACTGTGCTGAATACAAACTTCACCACATATTGTCAAAAGAATGATACAAGACTAACCAATCAGGAAGCATTGGTGCAGAATCTGTCGCACCAAGTGGGCCAGATTGCAGAACAATTGTCAGCCTGTCCTCCGGGAGGATTCATATACCATCCCCTACTCGCCGAATAAATAAATTCTTTGCTGTAGGAAGTGCATTTTGTAGAATTTTCCACACAAAGAACTTCACTCTTGGCCTAACCTTAACCTTCCATAAGAGCTTCCAGGTATGGTCCGAACCCGACGAGCATGATCCTGACAACATCAAAAGATATATCTTTCATTACAATACTTATATGACATGTAGATTTTTTACCGGATAACTACGACCCCATGCCCTAGGTTTTAATTTATTTGTGCTAGTACTTGCGTTGACTTTTGCTTTACTAATAATTAAATTAGTTTTCAAGTAATACTAAGAAGAATCCGACGGACGTGAATGCGATCATGACTAGAAGCGGAAAGGAACTGCCTGGACCAGTTATACCAACTGTCCAGGTGGAATCAAAAAGCAGCCAGCAGTAGAACGCAGCAGAATCTGGAGAAAAAAAGGGGCCGGTAACCCGGGACAATACTCCGGTAAACCGGGAGTCTGAAAATTCAGCAGACAAGCGGGCAGAGCAGCAGTAGTCAGCAGGTAAGTCTTCACGAACTGTAACTATTAATCCTACTACTTTACCCTATCCCCCTAGGAAATATAAGCCGAATAATGATGATGCACGTTATAAAAAGCTTATAGAGATGTTTAAGAAGTTGCAAGTGAATATACCTTTGGTAGAAGCTCTGGCCGAAATGCCAGAGTATGCAAAGTTCTTGAAAAAAGCTATCTTTACCAAAAGGAAGTTATTAGACCTTGAGACTATAAGCCTTAACGAGGAATGCTCGGCAGTTTTGCAACGCAAACTGCATCCTAAGTGTAAAGATCCTGGGAGCTTCCTCATACCATGCACAATTGGAAGAGTATGCCTAAACAAAGCATTGTGTGATCTTGGATCCAGTGTCAATCTAATTCCACTCTCCATCTTTCATAAGTTAGCCATGAAAGAACTGAATGAAACATCTATAACCCTTCAATTGGCAGATAGGTCAATGAAGCAACCGTGTGGAGTGGTGGAGGATGTTTTGGTGAAAGTTGATAAGTTTGTATTCCCTGTAGACTTTGTGGTGCTAGACAAGGAAGCTAACCACAATGTTCCAATGATCTTAAGAAGACCTTTCCTAGTTACGAGTAAGACCTTGATAGATGTTCATAAGGGTTAGCTGATTTTGAGAGTGAATGAGAACAAAGTAGTATTCAATATGATGAATTCAATGAGATATGCCCAAGATGAAGGAGAAGCATGCAACATGATAGATTCTATAGACGAACTTGTGTTGGAATCATATCAGCAAGTAGCACTAGACCCTGAAGTAGCTGAGACTTTACTCTTGAAGGAAGAAGAAAGCTATGAGGAAACCTGGCCTTGGTGTAGCGAAGGTCAAGTGAGGGAAATAAAGCCTATGTCTTCTGTGTATTTAGGAGGAACCATTTATAGACCTTCGTGGCATAAGTTCTTTGACCTACAATTGACTGGTAAGCTGTTAAGATCATCGTTAGAAGAGCCACCAAGGAACTTAACGCTAAAACCTTTGCCTTCTCACCTGAAGTACGTGTACTTACAAGATGATACTCACCCCCTTATAATTTCATCGTCATTATCACCTTTAGAGGTGGAGAAACTTTTAAAAGTACTGAGAGAGCACAAGGGAGCATTTGGGTTGACGATTGCAGATATAAGAGGAATCAGCCCGTCGGTGTGCATGCATAAGATCTCTGTGCACCCTGAAAAGAAAGTGGTAGCTCAACCTCAAAGGAGGTTGATGCCACAACTAAAAGATGTTGTTAAGGAAGAGATCATAAAGATGGTGGCAATGGGAATCATTTTCCCAATTGCAGACAGTGAGTGGGTAAGCCCGATTCATGTGGTGCCCAAGAAAGGAGGATTCACTGTCCAACCTAATGAGTTTGATGAGTTGATCCCTGTGAGACAAATTACTGGACATCGAGTTTGTATTGACTTCAGGAAACTGAATAATGCAACTCGTAAAGATCATTTTCCCTACCATTCATTGATCAGATGTTGGAAAGATTAAGCGGTCATGCGTTTTATTGTTTCTTAGATGGATATTCTGGTTACTATCAGATTCATATTGCCCCGAGGACCGAGAGAAAACTGTTGGAGATATAGAGGAATTGAATTAAAAATGATTTTATAATCATTTTATTCTGTGACTTTGTAAGCGTATTTCGGATATATTCTTGTATAGAATATATGTAATGTTTTATTAATTCTGAAAACTAAGTAAGTCGTAGATGAATTCAGGATTTGGAATCATTCAATTCGGATAACGAGTGAATGAGAAATTAACGCTTAAAGTCGGTTTGTTGATGATATGTCATATTGGGCCTATTGGGCTTAAGTGTGTGTTATGAAAAGGAAAAATGGGAAGAAACTTTTCTCCCACATTGGTTGGAAGAAGGAAAAAAAATCAATATTTATATGATATTGTTTTAGTGTAGTTGGAATAAGAAACCAACATTATACACCGTTCTCTACGCGGGCACAGGGGGGGTGCAAATCCAATCCGGATTTACCCTTGGGCTTGTGCATGCCCGCGTGTCCTGCGTACACGAATGCAGCTCGATTTGAAGGTACACAGTCAGGGTTCGGTTTTTCATTGCAACTGTTAATTTATTTTTCAGTCTGCTGAGACTGTTCACATGATCCTATCAAACTTTAAGTCGTGATTAAAGCTAAGGCTTTTAGCTTTCCAAGTTCCAACATAATGCTGGTATTTTATGACATTCAATTCGAGCTGAGGCTGTTCATTTCCATCAGTTTTTCCATGTCCTCTGCTATATAAACGAGCTACATGAATGGGAAGAAAAAGATAGACAGACACAGAAAATAGAGATTTCAGAAATTGTATCATACACATACAGCTTAGTTCGAGTCCATTCACGAGTCGAAGAGATTCTGGGCATTGTCAAAGTTTTCTGTGGTTCAAGTCTGAAGTACCTCTACTTGAACAGGTATAACCGAGTTATCCTGGGAGACAATTGGTAACAACCAGGGTACATACCGGGCCAAAATTGTCTTAAGGACAGAGTTTCGACTCGTCACGGTTTTGTTTTGCATCGTTTTTTATTTCAATTACTATTGTAATATAGTCATTTAAATATATTAAATAAAATTGTTGATTTAATTTTCGTTTATTTATTTTAATTGCGCACGGGGTCTAACAGCTTAAGACAATTTTTCGAAGAACTGTTGTTCTGATTCGAACCCGTGAGTAATCAAAATATTTGACGAAAATTTCTTCAATTTTATTTGGACGAGGTTGATTCAAGTTGAATTTTATGTTGAACAAGTTCAACTCGTTTTGAAAAAAAAAATAATAATAATAATAAAAAAATAAATGCAAGCACAGCTCGTTTATTTCGATTCTAGTCCAGCTCGTTTTAAAAACTACCACTTCCTTTTTGGTATCGATTTCTGGTAAAATCGGTCCACTTCCTTTTTGGTATCGATTTCTGGTAAAATCGGTCCACCTCCTTTTTGGTATCGATTTCTGGTAAAATCGGTCCATCTCCTTTTGGGGTTTTCTGGTAAAAACTACCAACCGCTTTGGTGTTTTGATTATAAGTTGGACGAACTGAATTGAAATAAACAAATTTAAAGAGCTGATATTTGGAATAACAAGTTCAAACTTGTTGATATTTTTATGATTCGATAAACGGTTGGAGAATCGAGTTGAAATAAACTCGAGCATGTTTTGACGAGTCAAAATAATCTCCAATTTGTTACGAATTTAAAAACAATCTTAAGTATGTTTTACGAGTTGAAAACAGACCCCAGTCAGTTTTATCAAGCTGAAACAAGTTTGAGTTTGTTTTTGACGAGTTGAAAATAAACTTTACTTGGTTTGATATCGAGTTGATATAAAATGTGTTAAATATCATTTTTTGGTATTTTAAATTATTCTTTTGGGAAAATGGTCGTTTAAAAACGAGCCTTAAAATTGTTTATCTTCTGTTTGTGAATAGAAATGGAATTTTATAATCAGATGACTCCTATTGGTGCGCCAATTCGAGGAGAAAGCTCCCAGGTTGCGGGAAGTGAAGTGGTTTTAAAACAGGTCAAAATTGAGCCTGACAGAGACCTCGAGGAAGAGGAATATGCTTGGGTTGTAGACACTGGGGCTACCCGCATATGTGTGCGAACAGATCATCGTTTTTTAATTACCAACATCTCAAAGATGAGAAAATAGTAATGTCAAATTCAACTACTTCCGATATCATTGGATGCGGTCATGTTCAGTTGAATTTGACGTCTGGAAGAGCATTGATTCTTCGAGATGTCCTGCATGTGCCGGACTTACTGATGAATGTGGTTTCTGCAAGCCAGCTTACCTACCTAGGGTCTGTGTTGGCATTTGATACATACAAATTCAGACTAATAGATGAAGGCGAGGTAATTGCTGAAGGAACGATAGATGGAGGTCTATGGATGATGGATCTCCGTGTTGTTACGTAAAGTAGAAAATGTAATTTCTATTTTAATGTATGGAATAATAAATATTCTTAATGTGTATTGGTTCAAATAATTTTCTTATTATGTTTTGAACCGTTGTTGCCAGTTGAGGCATATATGATTAATACGTTGCAAACGAGAAATAATTTCGTATGACGAATGTACATAAAAAATTATTTAATTGGCAGATTAATCATAAGGAAAATATGCCAAAATGTTAGTGAAAACATTAGTTTGTCGTGCCGTGTAAGTTGGAGAAATTATCTTCATGATAAAATTCTCATTTTGGTGACGACTCGTAGAACTTTTATTCGTTGAATAAAAAATGAAATGAACACCGAGGTGTTTTGATTTGAAATGCGTACCAGTGGTGGTACAAATTGTTGAATCAATAAAGAGTTTTTTTTTTTACCGAGAGTTGAAATATGACTAAAATTGAAATGGTTGGTGATACAATGTGGTGTCACAAGCCTATGGCATAACGATTAGGAGTAGAAATTATTTATTTCCAAAATCCAAAAATGGATGAATATAAATCATTATGTTGAATGATTTCTTGTATGTAGTGTTAAACATGCCATAGATGTGTCAAAGCAAATATGACTTAGACACGGTTTCCTTCTGTGGAAAGAAACATAGACATGTAAAAGTTAAATTATACGAGTTGTGTGATTTAAATATTTATGCTAATCGAGAGTCGGTAAAGATTATTTATCGATCATTGTATAAAATAAAGTTGTGTCTAATTTTGCTAAAATAGCAAAGATAAGACAACAAAGGAGTTATACACCTATAAGAATGAAGTTGGAAAACAACTAAGCAAATAAACCTAGCAGAATCATAGTGGAAAAAGTGCTGGCCACACTCTTTCTTTTGTTCATTGATTTTCGGCAAAAGCTGCTGTTTTAACAAAAGCCGCTGGTCTCAGCAAAGGCTGCTGTCTTTAAACAAAAGCTGCTGATTTTCAGAAAAATGCTATTTCTGCTAGATTTACAGCCGGTGTTGATTGTTTTCAGATGTTATCTGAGAAATGCTGAATTTCAACCGAACTCTTAAAGAGTTGGTTAAAGCATGGTGAATAGTTTGAGTTAATCTCCGAACGTGTGGGGGGAAGCGATAGTTTCCACCGATTTCATTCTTTAAAGGTTTACATCGAACAGATATATAAAGATCCCATATGAGTTGAGGGAAAGCTGAGAGCTTATCTACGAATACTTGGAAATGTGGAGGTGTTTAGCAAAGGTGGGAATACCTAATACTAAACAATGTAAGGCCAGGATGGTAGCCAGAGGTTATCACCAAAAGAGGGTCTTGATTTCTTCATACAAATTCACTAGAAACTCGACTTTCGTCGATATGAGTGCTTATCGCAGATGCTGTGGTATGTAAGCTTGAAATCCATCAAATAGATATTAAGACTGTTGTCTTAAATAGTGAATTAGAAGAATATATGCTAATAATGAGGAGTACTCATGATATGGGAATTAGAGATGTAATTCTAATAATAATTTTAGAATATCTGAGGGACTAGTGTTATCACAGTCTCATTATATTGAATTCGTCCTGAGGAATTCAATATGTTTGATGAAAGTTCTAAAGCACACATTGACTTAAGTATCCACTTAGTCAAAACCAAGGGTGAGCCTGTGTCTCAGTTAAAATATTTACATATTATCTAATGTACATGTTGTGAATAAACTGTGCAGGTTTACAAGTAATCCTAGTGAGGATCATTGGAAAGCGATATTACAGTACACGAGTACTTGAAATATTCAATGAATCTGGGATTAGAAAGATACTGTGATGACAAGTGGATTACTGATTCTAAAGAATTACAATTCACATGATTGGTGATGTTGCGGTGTTATGGAAGTCCACAAAGCAAACGTGCATTGCACTTGACAAAGCTGGTGAAGAAGCTAAGTGGCTTCTAAATTTCCTAGAGGAGATTTCTTGCTGGACTACACCGATTGCTTCCACAGTTTGTATAAAGGTAAGTCTAGACATATACGTCAGCGACATGATACCGTTAAATAATTGATCCCTAGTGGTATGATTTCCATCGATTATATTGGATCAAAGGAAAATCTTGCAGATCTGCTTTCAAAAATGTTTACTAGAGATCGATTGTTAGTTTTGACACTCAGAATGGGACTTAAGCCTATTGAAAGATAAGCTTTGTAATGGTAACCCTACCATGTTGACTGGAGATCCCAATATCTTGGTTCAAAGGGACAACTAAGTTATGAAGCAGTCGATGAACACTTTCCAATTCTGTGAATAAAAGTGTTGTCTGCCAAAAGTGTTGAGGTTAAGTGAAATCTTTTAATGATTCCTATAATTTGATTAAATTCGAGTGGGGTATGGCAGAATACTCTTGATAGGAAGTCACCTATGTAAGTGTGAAGTGGGGCCGCTTCTATGAAAATTCAGAGGCTAGAATTCTCTAACGCACTTTCTGAAACCAGGTGTGATTTAGGGCCAAAACAAATCCAGTCATGAGAACCAAGTACAGTGTTAAGGAAAATATTGTGTGAGTATTATTGTCTGGTTCTACACTAAAGGCTGAACAGTTCAAGACGTAAGTTCACTGAATGGCCGAGTAGATCCGATAGTATTTCACTAAGGCAGGTTCAAAGCCAGAAGCTACCTCTCCTGATGCAATATTAATTTTTCTGTCAGAATCTCTTCAGAGTCTGCATTTGCATTAATTTCCATTCATGTGGGGGATTGTTGGAGATATAGAGGAATTGAATTAAAAATGAATTAAAAATGATTTTATAATCATTTTATTCTGTGACTTTGTAAGTGTATTTCGGATATATTCTTGTATAGAATATATGTAATGTTTTATTAATTCTGAAAACTACGTAAGTCGTAGATGAATTCAGGATTTGGAATCATTCAATTCGGATAACGAGTGAATGAGAAATTAACGCTTAAAGTCGGTTTGTTGATGATATGTCATATTGGGCCTATTGGGCTTAAGTGTGTGTTATGAAAAGGAAAAATGGGAAGAAACTTTTCTCCCACATTGGTTGGAAGAAGGAAAAAAAAGCAATATTTATATGATATTGTTTTAGTGTAGTTGGAATAAGAAACCAACATTATACACCGTTCTCTACGCGGGCGCAGGGGGGGTGCAAATCCAATCCGGATTTACCCTTGGGCTTGTGCATGCCCGCGTGTCCTGCATACACGAATGCAGCTCGATTTGAAGGTTCACAGTCAGGGTTCGGTTTTTCATTGCAACTGTTAATTTATTTTTCAGTCTGCTGAACTGAATCAAGGAAGGTTGCTGAGCTGAGGCTCAGTCTGCTGAGAGTGAGCCTGCTGAACTGAATCAAGGAAGGTTGCTGAGAGGCTCAGTCTGCTGAGACTGTTCACATGATCCTATCAAACTTTAAGTCGTGATTAAAGCTGAGGCTTTTAGCTTTCCAAGTTCCAACATAATGCTGGTATTTTATGACATTCAATTCGAGCTGAGGCTGTTCATTTCCATCAATTTTTCCATGTCCTCTGCTATATAAACGAGCTACATGAATGGGAAGAAAAAGATAGACAGACACAGAAAATAGAGAGTTCAGAAATTGTATCATACACATACAGCTTAGTTCGAGTCCATTCACGAGTCGAAGAGATTCTGGGCATTGTCAAAGTTTGTTGTGGTTCAAGTCTGAAGTACCTCTACTTGAACAGGTATAACCGAGTTATACTGGGAGACAATTGGTAACAACCAGGGTACATACCAGGCCAAAATTGTCTTAAGGACAGAGTTTCGACTCGTCTCGGTTTTGTTTTGCATCATTTTTTTATTTCAATTACTATTGTAATATAGTCATTTAAATATATTAAATAAAATTGTTGATTTAATTTTCGTTTATTTATTTTAATTGCGCACGGGGTCTAACAAAAACAACTTTCACATGTCCCTATAGAACCTTTGCGTACAATCGCATGCCCTTTGGGTTATGTAATGCACCAGCAACTTTCCAAAGGTGCATGATGTCATTATTTGCGGACATGATGGAGGATTTTCTAGAGATTTTCATGGATGATTTCTTTATATTTGGAGTTAGCTTTGATAAATGCTTGGACAATTTGAGTAGAGTGCTAAAGAGATGTGAAGAGACCAACCTTGTGCTTAACTGGAAAAAATGTCATTTCATGGTTACCAAAAGAATAGTGTTGGGTCATAGGATTTCGAAGAAAAGAATGGATTTGATAGGGAAAAGATAGAGGTGATAGAGAAGTTACCCCCTCCAACGAACTTAAAGACGTTGCGAGCCTTTCTTGGTCACGCAGGATTTTGTAGGAGGTTTATCAAAGACTTCTCTAAGGTCTCTAGACCTTTAACTGAATTACTTGCAAAGAATGTACCTCGTATTTGGAGAAGATTGTAAGAAAGAATTCAACACACTGAAGCAAATGCTTATAACCGCCCCAATTCTGGTAGCCCCAGATTGGAACAAACCTTTTGAGCTTATATGTGATGTAACCAACACGGCAGTTGGAGCAGCCTGGGACAAAGGGAGGATAAAATCTTTAAACCTATCTATTACGCCAGTCGTACCCTTAACAGTGCCCAGGGGAATTATGCGAATACAGAGAAGGAACTCTTAGCTGTCATCTTTGACAAGTTTCGACCTTATCTGAGAGGATCGAAAGTCACTGTATTCACTGACCATGCAGCTTTGAAATACCTTCTAACCAAGCAAGACTCCAAGCCGAGATTGTTGAGATGGATTCAACTCTTTCAAGAGTTTGATGTTGAGATTAAAGATAAAAAGGGATCTGAGAACCCGGTAGCTGATCACCTGTCGAGATTAGCTTTACTGGAAGAAGAGCAACCGACTGAGATCAGGGAGAGCTTTCCTGATGAACAACCTTTTTCCATCTCAGTGGTAGCTCGAGGTGAATCTCAGTCCCGACAACATACATCAAGAGTGGGCAAGGTATACCCTTGGTTTGCCAATATTGTGAATTATCTAGCAGGAAGATACCTACCACCGGAATTCAATAATGCAGATAAGAAGAAGTTTTTCACATATCTGAAGCATTATCATTGAGACGATCCCTACCTATACAAATTGTGCCCTGATGCCATTCTTAGGAGATGCGTCCATGATGATGAGATTCCAATTATTTTGCACATGTGTCATTCTAGAGAAGCTGGAGGTCATTATGGGCCAAATAAGACAGTAGCAACGGTACTGCAGTGTGGATTCTATTGGCCAACAATTTATAAATTTGCTTACGAGTTTACAAGAGCCTGTCATTCCTGTCAAATGACCGGTAATATTTCTAAGCAGAATGAGATGCCACTACAGAGTATCTTAGAAGTGGAATTATTCGATGTTTGGGGAATTGATTTTGTTGGGCCTTTCACATCGTCGGAATCAAATCGTTACTTCCTGGTAGTAGTTGATTATGTTTCCAAATGGGTGGAAGCAGTAGCTTCACTACTAACGATACCAGGGTTGTCCTGAGATTTCTTAAGAAAAACATTTTGACGAGGTTTGGAGTGCCCAGAGCCATAATTATTGACTGAGGGAGTCATTTCTGTAATAGGTTTTTTGAAAAATTGATGATGAGATATGGGGTTAGACATAAGATTGCAGCAGCATATCACCCCTGGACGAGTGGACAAGTAGAAGTCACGAATAGAGAGATTAAGAGGATCTTAGAGAAGATTGTGAATCCCATGAGGAAGGATTTGTCTTTGAAATTAGATGACGCTCTTTGGGCATACATAACAACTTATAGGACCACGATTGGGATGTCACCATATATGATAGTGTTTAGAAAAGCATGTCATTTACCGGTAGAACTCAAGCACCGAGCGCTGTGGGCTACGAGGTTTCAAAACATGGATGAGAATTTAGCCGGTGAAAAGAGGATGTTAGAGTTGAATAGATTGGAGGAGTTTAGACTTCAACCGTATGAGAATGCCAAGATTTACAAGGAAAGAACGAAGGGTCTGTATGATAAGAGGATTCTGAACCGTACATTTCAAGTTGGAGATAAAGTGCTGGTATACAATTCACGTCTTCATCTTTTTCCTGGAAAGTTGAAGTCTAGATGGTATGGACCACATGTAGTCACAAAATTTTTCAATTCAGGTGCATGTGAAGTTAGACATGAATACTCTGGGCAGACTTTCACAGTTAACGGCCACGGCTGAAACATTACCTATAGCACAAATATAACCCTGAGTTGGAAGTCTTTACGTTGACAGAGCCAGAGTATGAATAAAGGAGCCCTATTAGTACAGTCGAGCTGGCGACTATAAACTCATAACTATATCTAAAACCCTTATTTATTGCTTTTGTTTATTTTAGTTATTTTGAGTCAATAAAGTAGCATGGAAATCGCAAGGTTTTTTCATCACATATATTTTCAGTCGTATGTCTAGAGATATATGTGGTTTTTTCCTTCACGATTCTCATGTGACGCCCTTGTAAAAAATTTTGCGTCTTGCTTAGGCCAAAAATAGAATACAGTGGCTTAAACTGTTTTTGCGCATTCCTCGAGCATGTGCAATTACCGCCACCTTATTTTCTTATTGCCCTTCATATGTTACTCACAGTTTTGAAAGTATTTTGGAAAACAGGTAACAACTTGGAAGAGGAACGACCTAGGAGCTACTGATTCTGTTTCAGGATTCGCTTTGACTCAGCCGATCAATTCCAGAGCTAAGTACCTTTCCTTTTCTTTATTATTAGTCATTGGGGACAATTTTTATAATAAGTGGGGGGTAGGTGTCTTAGCTTGGTAGTTGAAAAAAAGGAATAATTTTGAAAATTGAAAATTTAACACTGTTTTTAGCTTGCTATTTTCGAGTAAGGAGTCGGTAGAAAAGGAGCCCAAGTTCAATTGGAAGTGAGCTATAGCATATTCAATTTAGTATGGAAGAATGAGCATATGTTATGTTGCATGAAGTAGTAACTTATTAATTATTATTCTATCATTGCACTCAAAATTTGAGCACATAATCTGAGTGAGAAGTGTTTATGATAAATTTTTTTAGCCGGGAATCATTATTTGTCTGTCTATATTATTTAACAAATTGTTGTAAGACAAGGGAAGCAACTTGGATGACGAGAGGTGACCGGGACAAACGGACTTGTGAGAGAAAGAGAAAAAAGAGGGGAAATCTGCCAGAAAAAAAAATGAAAGATGAAAAAAAAAAGAAAAAAGAAAAATATATGCAATAAAGGTAGCGAGGGAAGCGAACTCATGTAAAAAGGGCACGACCCTAGCATAAAAACAAACAAACGAGGACTTAAGAGCGATGCTCAGTCCCCGAGTCCGCCCGACCCGATTAAGGTACCATGTTGTGTAACCAAATCTGAAAGCAAGATGAGCGAGTGTATGCGCAGGTAAGTTAAGATTGTGTGGTTAATACAACTTGATTCTCCTCACGAAGCACTATCACGACTGATTCATCACACGACACATTGATGCGTGATAGGTAGTGCTTAATGGGAAGCTTATGGATTGTGGCTTAATGTATGTTTCTGCCGGAAATCTTGATTGAATATGTGGTAGTTGATGGTGATTGTTCCTAGAGGTACATTCTGCCTTGATATTCTGCTCGCAGACGAGCAAAAGGCTAGTGATGGGTAGTTTATGACGGTTAAAATAGTCAATCCTACGGCATCAACATTCTATCCATTATGAGCTAAAAATAGTTGTTTCGACCTATAAATATGAACCACTTGAGTTGAATATCATATGTCGGGTTCGTGAGTCGATAAATCTGCACTTAGCATTTATTTTCCCTGTTTCGATATTATTTCGGGCATTATTTGATGATTTTCAGGATACGAAATATTGGGCTGAGCATCCTGAACGAATCTGGAGTGGACTGAACGAAAGAAATGGGCCTAGGGTAATCCAGAACATTCTAAGTTAAGTCGGCTGAAGAAAAAGGACAAAATTACCCCCGGTTTACCGAGAGACGGTGCCGACTTACCGAGAGTCCAGATCCTTCCAAAACGCGTTTTCTTTGACGAGGGGTAGAACAAGGTGTTTCTAAGTCGGTTTAGATAGCTATAAATAAGAGGCTTCGCCTCAGAACACAATGTACTCAAATTATTCAAGGCAAATTATGCAATAAAAGTTCTCTGTTCTTTATTTTATTATTTTATGAGTTCTGGTCGGAGAGACGATGGAGTCGCCGCCTAGGGAGAGATCCGTAGGAGATCTACGCTCATCATCGAGGGTATGATTTTCTGTCTTTTCCAAGATGTAGATCTATCGTTGTTCTATTCGACTAGTATGTTTTAATTGCTTATTTAGTTTAATTATGTAGTAGTTAGTTTATTTTACCCCATGTGTTATAGATTTGATTCGTTGGTGAAGAAATCATGGAATAGTAGTTGCGTTCTTCAGATCTACAACGGTCTATATCTCTAGATCCGAATACCTCGTAAATTACTAATTCTTGATAATCAGCGCTAGCTACGTTGATCAATAGATTTAATTTACATGTTAGTAGTGTTGGTCCCTTGAAAAGGCTTTGGTTAAGTTTAGAGGGGGGTGAATAAACTTAACACTTAAAACTTTTGGAGTTAACAAATTCTGCAACTTCAG
>CM044900.1:32265654-32367965 GCA_024500145.1 Gentiana dahurica var. dahurica | reverse complement strand
CCTCTCTTGACTTAGCCTTCTGATTTATCAAATTTCGGGCATCGCTAGGGGCCAAAACTCCCCTTTGTGATCCTTCCCCACCCGCTTGCGTGATCTCTTGTGTCTCTACCGCGACATCAGCTTGTATATGTGTTTGTACAACGCCTCTCGCGGGAGTTTGGGGGTTCAGTTGCCCTTTGCTTCCAGTCATAGGTTATGACTATACTTGTGATTAGGACTTGCCTTGAGTCGGACTTCCTGGCAATCTGATATGTAATTTCTATATGATGGAGCCGGTCAGGTGGACTGCCGTTTTTTGATTTTGTGTGGAGCTATGAGCTGATGAAGCTTTCGTTTTCCCGGTAACGGAGCCAACTGATGATGTATAAATCGTCACAGGTGTCCTTGCGGTGTAAAGATGGTGGATATCTGGCTATATTAAGGTGGTGTGAAACTCCGGCGGGAGGCGGTATGGGGAAATAAAAAATGGACAGAGCTTTTGCTTGCAAGTATAGTGTATATCTCCTTTTCTTCTAGTTTACAATGACCACCACCTTTATAGAGGTGGGTAACTTAGGGAATAAGTAACCTATTAGATATTTTTCTAACAGCTAGGTTTAACTTAGATACTAAGTAAGGCGAAATATCTAAGATACAAGTGGGGAAAAGATCTGGATCAATCGGCGGCCATCTTTCTGAGGTCGCAAGGAGCAAGCCCTTTCCGGCCTCGTCCCCTTGGCGCCCCTTCTTAACTTGCCTGGATGAGATCCACAGGATCTGCGGTATTTGCCTGGGACCGCAAATGCTTTGGTCGCGGCGAGGTGAGACACAGTGGCCGCCCTTTTGCGATCTCCTCTGTCATGCCGGAGGATGGCCGCAGTGGGTTGTCTCCCACTGTTGAGGTGGTGGAATTATTTATACCCATCACCTACAAAGTTAGTGTTAATGGGACAGAGACTGATGCGATCACTTAGGAAGTACGCCTAACCATAGGAATGCTTCCTAGGTGAGGAATACGGTTAATATCGGCATCCCTAGTATTGTAAGCGTGCAAGTTATATGAGATGGAGACCCAAAAGGTGAAGTCACGTAATGTAGCACAGTGATCTAGTGTCCTACCCGGAACTAAGTCAAGTTTAGGGGATGACTCCCGTAGCCAATATAAAAGAAATACGAATCGGAGCAATAGTTGTCGAGTCTAGCTTAATTATATAGAATCTCTAGATCCAAACGATAACATAATAATTGGGGAGGTTAATTACGTTGTTTGTGTCGTGTCTTTTATCTTTCTTGTCTCTTGTTGGTCGTAGACCGCTTTGTGCCCCTGACATGAATAATTAATTGTTTGTATATAAATGACCCACAATTGGTTCCCTGTGGGATCGACCTTGATTCGCTATAGCTATACTACGATGGACCTAGTCCTCTTGCTAGTATTGGTTTATGGTGGTCAAGTATTTTATTATCACTTGATCTACGTCATCAGAAAGCTATGCCACCAAAAACTTAAAGGCATAGATGCTTGTGCCAGGAGAGTTTGGCCTAACTCAACCACATGCCTGTGTTTCCTTTCTGCTTTTCCATGCTGTCCATGAGCATGGGGGCAGGGGTGCCTAAATATAATACCATGTTCCTTTAAATATGACTCAGTACTCCTATACTCACCACCCCAGCCGGACTAAATGCATTTAATGGTAGTAGAAAACTGATTCTCAACCATTTTTTGAAACTGTTTAATAATGTTATAGACTTCTAATTTTTGTTTTAATGGATAAATCCAGGTATACCTGGTGTGATCATCCAAGAATTGAACATAATAAGAGTATCCCCCAGTAGATTTAACAGGAAAGGGACCCCACACTTCAGTATGTACAAGATCAAATATATGAGAAGCATGAGAAGAAGACAAAGTATAAGGCAAGGCACGTGATTTACCAAATTGACAAGCTTCACAAAACACAAGGTTATCGTTCAAAGGCACATTACAAAGATGAAAAACTTGATTCAAAATCTTTTGAGAAGGGTGGCCTAGCCTCCTATGCCATACATTAAGGTTCTTGTTAACGTTAACAAACTGAATCTTATTAGACTTAACAGAGGACTGAAACTCAGCAATGGAAGCAAACTTGACTTGAGGTGACTCATGGGACAGTTTGGAGTGAAGGGAGTTCATGACATTCTCAGTTGGATTGCCCATCTTGTACAGACCAGCCACCAGTGTTCCTATGAGCAGTGGCCTGTCTGTTCTCTTGGCCTTCACAATACAACCAGAATTAGTAAATTCAATGACAACATCATTATCACAGGTTAACTTAGACACATTAAGGAGATTTTTAGTGATGGCTGGTACATGTAACATAGAGTTGAGTTTAAGTGGTGTGTGTGTGGAGGCGTTGTAGGGATAGTGTAGTGTCCAATATTCAAGACATTAAGTTGCTCACAATTACCAACTCCAAGGGTTTCAGAACCTGTATATCCAGCACTAAGGTGCATATTGTTGAGATCCCCTATAATGTGGTTTGTGGCTCTACTATCCATATACCAGGAAGAATCAGAGACTGACTGTGGTGAAGCCATAAAAGCAATAGGTTGCCTTGGATTGCCTGCATTTCCAGATGACCTTGCAGCATTGTTATTGCTACCTCCAACTCCAGTAAAACTTACATCAAACCTGTGCCAACACTCCAAGACAGTATGACCATTGTTGCCACACAATTGGCACACGCTCCTATTATTGGGGTTGGATCTGCCATCTCAACCACCACCTCTTGATTTACCACCTCTAGAACCACCTCTGCCTCTGTTGTAATTTTGAAACTGAGGCCTCATATCTACATAATTTCCTCCTCTAGGATTCATATGAGCCAAATTAATAGAGGGATTAAGGCCGGGGCTAGGATTAAATCTTGCTACAAGCCTCTCATGAGTAAGGAGTTGAGACTGAACTTCTTGCCAGTTCAAACTCCCAACTCTAGCAGTCAAATTCACAATCACTGACTTATATTCTTTGTCCAGCCCTCCAAGAACAGCCAGAATTAACTCAGATTTTGATATGGGATATCCTGCTGCAACCAACTTATCTGAGTATGATTTCATAAGAGCCAAGTAATCGGTCATGGACTTATTACCTTTCTCAGTTTTAGTAAGAGATGTCTTATACTCAAGCATCCTAGCCTCAGAATGTGTATTAAATAAACCTTCAATAGTACTCCAAATCTCATGAGAAGTATTACAACCAATTACCTCAGTAAGAGCTTGTTCTGTCATTGAGCTGAGTAGCCATACCGTTAAAAGATTATATGTGTAATTCATATGTTCTATAGAAGCTGTAGCTTGAAGATAAGAAGCAGTTCCAGATCCGGAGGATAATGAAGGTGGCCTTGGTGTAGTGCCAAAGAGGAACCCTTCTAGCTTGTAGCCTTTGATGATTGGAAGCACTGTATACCTCTAAGGAGGATAATTATCATGTGTAAGCTTCATAGTGCAGGTGGATCTAAGAATGGAGGTAGAATCACCAGTCTGCACTCCAGAAAGCAGATTAGGAGCTGGTAGAGGTGTAACAGGTACCATAGATCCTGGGATCATAAACTGGGGAGCTCCAGTAGTCAAATAGCTCAGAAAAGTAGATCCAGCCGGATAAAGGGGAGCTCCCATGAAGGAAAAAGAAGGAAACATTGACGATGTCCATGGTAGAGTAGTAGATAAACAAGATCCTCCATAAATTGATGTAACTACAGATGATGTGGGAGTAACAGTGGTTGCCGAAATTTCTTCTTGAGCTGCCGGAGCACTAGTCACCGCCGCCATAGCTGTAGAGGCCGCTAACGCCATAACCTGGCTCGGATACCAAGTTGAGAAAACTAAAGAAGGAAGATAAGCATTTCTTTTATTGATAATGATAATTTATACTGTCTTTTACAAAAACAACTCCAGAATATATGACTCGCAGTGACAGCCTTAGGATATAGTGACACATGGAAAGCTATGATGATGCCACATCAGCATTATTATTCTTAACAATACCCTATTTTAAAAAAATATATTCGAAATCTACACTCCTTGAAATTCAAAATCTTCGTCTATCTCCTGCCTTAAAATGAACGAATTTGCCCATTTTAAGGCGAACCAGCCCATTTTTCGCCCATTTCCCCGCCAACCCGCTGTCGGTCATGCCCATTTCCCCACCCACCGCTGTCAGTTCTCCTTCCAGGATGGGCGATTCCGCCCACTTGCACGCCCATTTTTTTAAAACTTTCCCATTTACTAAAATAGAGATTAATTTCCAAAACAAGTTAATACAAATATCATCAACGTGTATATTTCAGACTTTGCTGTACCTAGAAAATGAAGAAGCAAAGAAAATAAATCGAATAGAACAAGACAAAAAAAAAATAACAAAAACAATCAATCTAACAAAAAATACGAATAGTATACAGAAGTCAACAATACAGGTGAAGAAAATGAGAAAATAGAGGACCCTCTGAGGAGTGCCAAGAGGAGAAGCAGTGATGTAAGAAACCTCCAAGTCAAAGAAACCAAAAGGATCTGCAGCAAACGATGAACTGACTAAAAGCTCAAATCAAATCAACCACAAAACCACCGCCGGCTATTTCTTCAACGCATCCATTTATTTCCAATCGCAAATTCCTTAAAAAAAACACAGTAAATGGGTGAGTTTTCAAAAAATGGGCGGGAAACTAGGCCGAATCGCCCATCCTGGAAGGCGAGACCGACATCGGTGGGCAGGTAAATAGGCAGGACCGACAAGCGGGTGGGTGGGGAAAATGACAAAAAAATGGGCTGGTTTGCCTAAAAATGGACGGATTCGTTCATTTTAAGGCAGGGGATAGACGGGGATTTTAAATTTCAAGAGGTGTAGATTTCGGATACGTTTTCCAAAATAGGGTATTAATCGAATTTCCCCCTTCTAATTCCATTGCTCCACCGGTTACGGTTTGGGGATGATCTGTGGCGGTTCGTGATTAAATATGGGAATTTGAGGCGGCTGTTGTCCTTTTGTGTCTGTAGTTTTCTATGTTTGTTTGTTTATGTGTTTTCGATCAGGTCGGTGATTGTCTGCTTTTCTGGATTGTTTTTTAGGTTTTTAGTTTTGTCTAAGTCAGGTTATGCTATGAATATGGCTTATTTTGTTACCAAATCAGGTCCTCCATTGTGAGGCAAAATTTGGTCGAGTTGGGTTATCCTCATCTCCTTTGTCATCTTTTCGTTTCTCGGGCGGTGGTGTCTGGCTCTAGGCCGGTGGTAATCCGAAAATTCTCTGACTATCGTCCGACGTTGGTCTGGTGTAATGTGTAATGTGTTTGTTGTTTTTTTTTTCCTTAATAAAATCCTTTCGTTTCCGGTATAAAAAAGGGTATAAGTGGAAAAAAATAATAAATGGTGTATCGGAAATATAAAATGACAGATAAATAAAAACAAAGCAAATTTTGAAATATGACAGTTAAAAAAACGGAGGGAGTACAATGCAACACAATTTTTTTGAGTGAATTTATATAAAGCTTTCAAACTATTTGTGAGTATTCTTTCGTAGAGTATTCGAATCTGAACTTATCAATGCTCAAGCATACCTTGTGCGCGTTCATATACCATGTACCTAAGGGTTGCGGTTATACCAAGGTTTTTAGCTACGGGTTAGTGAAGGGTCGCATTGCTCGTTTTCTATTGATACTTTTAATCGGTCCTTGGGCGAATTCGGATATGATCCGTTTACAGATGACATCAAGTTATATGCAATTCTTCATAAACGGTTATAATATTTTGTTATTAAAACTAGTTATACGAATTGATTATAAATGTTTTTGATACAATTTAGTATTTAATTAGGTTAACGGTTTGGTTTTTCATTCGGTCCGGTTTTCGATTAGATAGAGTTAATTGTAACCGAATATAAAAATAAAAAAAATAAAAAAAAAAATCCTCATGTACCCATTTCTGTATTTTGTCGCCGGGGAAAGTTATAGTCTCCTACGGTCCTCCCATATGGTAGCAATTGCCGTTTAATCACAGCCTCCGACCACAGCGGTGACAGGCGGTAACTCCGTCATTCTGCGGTCCCCGAAAAGTTGTTCTTATTGTTTCAAGGTGTTTCCGTCTTATTGTATTTTGATTGCTCCACCCGATTGATGCCTTAAGAAAATTAGAGTCTATGCTTTCTTTAACCGAGCAAAGGAATTAAACAGCACCTCGCCTTCGTTTTACTGTACTTTCTTTGTAACAACTACTAGAGCTATAGTTGCTTAGAATTTAGCTAGATTGATATTTTGTCATGGAGTTGGAGAAGACAGATGTTTACCACGAAAGACAAAAATTGCAGCTTTGCCTTTTGCACTGCCTAAACAATCTTTTCCAGGTATTCTCAACTCTTTATTATATGCCGTAGCTCTTCTTTTTTTGATTTTGACACTGTTTGTTGAGTTCATAATCTTGTTTGGGGGGTGGGGGGTGGGGATGATGGAATTATGGACAGGCTATCGCTTTTGTGTTTCTCCAAATCTCTGGCAGATGTAGAAAAATATAAAGAGTTGGGTCACTGTTGTATAATTATATACTTCTGAAATGATGATTTGTTCCTTTTATCATGTATTTTGGTCATGCTAAAAAGTTACTTTGACAAACAGCAAGCCATAAGTTTGAACAACATCATTCATTGATTTAGTAATTAGTGGGAAATTGTTATTACAGAAGTCATTTGTTTCCGAAACGTCATGTTACACAGTTCTTTCTAGACCAGTTGGGAACAAGTGCAGTAGGTAGATCGGTTATTGCACGAACTGTGAATGTGAGAATGTTAATCGAATTGTGTGAGGAGTTCTTCTAGTGGAGCTGTGTATTTTGATTCAGACATACTAGACATTAGAGGCTTATGTTTGTTATTTGTTCTTGTTGTTATTAGCGAAAGGATGCTTTTACGCGAATGGATCTGAATTCTATTGCTGAAAGACTTGATCAAGGTGATCCTTGCAAGAGCAAGTGGACTCCAGTTTCTTTGATTTTTAAGCCCCATCATAATGTGGTTACCGGCAACTATGATGTCAATGTGTTAATTACTGCACTTGAAAAAAAAGGGAAACGGGTTGTTTGGCATGATCGTCGATCTGGGGCTTCAACTATTGATTTTGATGGAACCGGAAGTCAGCTGATGGGCATTGTGCTGAATGTTCCAGTAAAAAGGTATGGTGGTCTGTGGAGGAGCAGGCACTGGGTGGCTTTGAGAAGGATTGGTAGTATTTGGTATGACTTAGATAGTGATTTTACTGCACCATACGAATTCAAAGATACTGCTGAAGTTAGGGAGTTTTTGGATGGAATCATTGCAGCTGGTGCTGAAGTATTGCTAATTATGCATGGTAATAATCCTCAACTTTTTTGCTTTTAACTTGTTTAAGTTGTCACTAGTCTTGCATGCTTTAATGCACTTTTAAAGCAAATTTATTTGAATACTGATGATCGAGGGTAGAGTTGCCGAAAGTGTCTGATTTTCTTGCAGTTGTCATTGTGTCATAAGTGTCCAATTTTCTTGGGATTTAGTTTTAAGGTTAACATAGTTGATAATCACTCACAGCAGAAGACAACAATATTAAGGAGAATCTGGATGCTGTTGAAGTAATTGAAAAAATGCGTCTTTTAAATCTGAAGGAGACGTTTGTAGTAGATCAGTAGGGGTGGGAATGGGCACCTTGTTGGAATGTACATACTGGATTCCATGGGAAAATCGTACAGGCTTTCGTATGTATTTAAATTTGGTAAGTCTCTTTAATAATCTTGTATTTCCCTTGTACAACGGTGAATGTTAACATGTTCCGATATTTCCATTCCTTTTCCTTTTCCTGTTGGTGGTGGTGGTGCAGGTGGTGGTGGTGGTTGGGGGCATTTAATTTGACACTTTTCTTTGTCCCCCAGTTTCATTTTCCTGCTTCTTCTATCTCAGGGGATGGCGGCGAGTAGCTTGAACTTAAGTTACCGTCAAGATCAGGATGGATCAAATGTCATATTTTTTTGGAGAAAAAGATTCATATAAGGTTTTTTATTCTGCCAATAAGGAGTTAAAGGTTGATAAGATTGAGATTATATCTCCTATCTTCGATTTGGTATAGCTATCCAACATGGAGTACAGATGTGCATGGTAAAAATCATCTGGGTTTTTCTGGAGGTTACACTTCAATGATCTATGCTTCACAACTTATGAATCACATGTTGCTGAGTTGTTTAGATTACTTGGTTTATTTATTTATATTTAGAGGAAAGGGGAAAGGGGAAAGGGGAAAGGGGAGGGGGATAACAGAAATATAGATCAAACATTAGTTTGATTCAGTCCTGTTTTGCATTCCTTTCTTTCTATAAATACAGTGATTGATTCAAAAGCGGAGTTGGACGTATCTTGTAAAGGCAAATGTTAACTTGTCTATATACTTGCAAGGTATAGGAAAAGTTCATTGTGAAGTTAAAAGCTGCTGGATATGGACAGTTGTACAGTACTAGAAGTCAGTGATGACTGTTTTTTTTTTTTTTTTTTTTTTTTTTGAGGGTAAAAAGGTACTTTCATTGCAAATCTGTCATACAAACAGTAGCTACCAAAGGGGGAGGGGAATTGCCCCAGTTACAATAGGAAGGGGAATTGTCAGGTAATGAAAAACCCAAAAGGGCGAGCATATCCGCCGCCTTGTTGCAGCTGCGATTTACAAAGCTAAAACGACAAGAAGTAAAAACTTTAGCTTCAGTTAGAATCTTCGCTGTAAAGGATCCGAGGGGAGACAGGTCGTCCTCGTGCTCGGTGGATTGGATTTTGGTTATAGCAGTTAAGCAATCCGATTCAATTATTATTGGACCTTGCCAGAGCTTTGTTGCTTCAAGAAGTCCAAGATGAAGTGCTTCAAGTTCCGCATGTTCAACTGAAGATCGGGAACCAAGGAAGAAGGCAGCAGAGGAGACAACTTCGCCCAAATAATTCCGAATGATGATACCAACAGAACCGAGGCCCCGCCGAAAACCCGCATCGACATTGATTTTTAGCTTTCCATCTTCAGGTTTGGTCCAATTAGTGGGGAAGGGAGTTAAAGCACCTGTGAGGTTATCAGAGTTCATGGCTGATTGAAAAGCTTGAAGTTGGGATGTTGAAAGATTTAGGATAGAGCCATGGGTTGGGGGGATGGATTCAAATGTTGCTTTGTTTCTGGCAATCCAAATGAACCAAAGAATCATACAAAAAAGATCGGCATCAGAAGGATGTTGGACACAAAGGAGATCAATGATGTCTAAAGCAGCATAAGGTCGGTTTCTCGTGATATCGTAGTATTCTGGCAAGGTTTCCCAGAAATCCGTGATCCAAGGGCAATCAAAAAATCAGTGAGTCCAGGTTTCCTCATGAAGATGGCAGATATGACATTCTCCATTGGTAATTTTTCGTTTCCTAAGGTTGGATCCTATAGGTAAAGAAGAGGTGGCCATTCTCCAAATAAAGTTGAGTATTTTGGGCGGGATAGCAATCTTCCACAGGTAATTCCAACATCTGCTTGCTTTTGTTGACGAAGATGATTCACCCTTACCAATCTTTCTGTGATATTGGGTCAATGCTAAATTGTATCCAGACTTAACAGTATAAGCTCCCCGAGTAGTGTAATGCCAGATGAGTCCGTCTTTGGGATGATTAGGGGTGAGGGGGATCTGCTGAATGGCTTCAATTTCATGGGGTAGGAAGAGGTCCATAAGAATAGATTGTATCCAGGAATGGTTGTTAATTAAGCTATCCACGGTTCTGAAATTTATGGAGGGATTACAGAGAATCGGTTTGAAGGTTGATTCAATAGGGATCCAAGGGTCCGTCCAGATGTTCACCTGTTTTCCATCTCCTATAGACCACCTAAGTCCACTGTTTAAGAGCGGTTTCCCTGAACAAATACTTCTCCACAGAAAAGATGCATTCGAATTGGCCCGAGCATCCAAGAAGGGGGTGTGTTTATGGTATTTTGCCTTTAGAATTGAGGCTACTAAGGAGTGAGGGTTTTGCAAGATCCTCCAGCTCTGCTTGGCCAAGAGAGCGCAGTTGAATAGGTCTAGTCTTCTGAAGCCCAGCCCTCCCTGTTTTTATCGCCCCTTTCATACTATAATTTTATGAGAGTTTATGGGGCAAAATTAGAAAAATGGTCATCTATGTTAACTTGCCTATTATGGATTTTAATCATGTTCCTGCTCCGGTGAGAAAAATGGTCATATCCGCCTGTTATTGCTGACTGGACCCCGGAATCCTTTAAAATTGCTGATGTGACTGCAACTAGGCTGCCACGTGGGATCCAACGTGGCTGTGGGTCCCATTTCTCATCCATTTAGTGAAAATAAAAAATTCCGGTGAGGAAAATGGTTCTATCCGCCGGATATTGCTACTGTTGCCACTAGGTTGCCATGCGGGATCCAACGTGGCTGTGGGTCAAAATAAGAAAAATGGTCCTCTATGTTAACTTGCCTATTATGGATTTTAATCCTGCTCCAGTGAGGAAAATAGTCCTATCCGTCGGATATTGCTGACTGGGCACCGTAATCCTTTAAAATTGCTGATGTAACTGCAACTAGGCTGCCATGTGGGATCCAACGTGGCTGTGGGTCTCATTTCTCCTCCATTTAGTGAAAATAAAAAATTCTGGTGAGGAATGTTGTCTTATCCGCCGGATATTGTTGACTGTTGCCATTAGGCTGCCACGTGGGATCCAACATGGCTGTGGGGTCCCATTTCCGGTGAGGAAAATGGTCTTGTCCGCCGGATATTGCTGACTGTTGTAGGGATTCGAACTGGCAACCTAATGGTAAAATACCAAGCATTTTGCCATTCAAGTTATAACTTCAAATTGTATACTATAACACAGGTTATTATAAGTAATATGGTTTCCTTTGGTTTAATTTGACATTTCAAATTCTTGACTGAATCCCCTATACAAATGTTTTTATGTTTATGAGTTCAAGATATGTCAAATGTGCGGATATAAGCCTTGATTTTCTTTGTTAATTTGATGTAGTTCTTTTTTTAACTATAAAAAATAATACTATATACGACCCTAAATGTATGTGGATTAAGAATTTTCATATATATTAATAAAGTGTTTAAATATATTTTTTTTAAAAACAAAGTGATTAAATATATTAGACTATAATGTTTTGTTTCAAAAAAGACTATAATGTTTGATATACAATTTGATTATTATTAATTAATGTTATAATTATAATATTAAAAAAGGTGACCGAATATATACAAATTAATAGTAAGATAAGAAAAAATATTATAATTATTACTCTTTTGTTAATGTAAAATCGACTTACATTAATAATAATAATAATTTATAAAAAATAAAAAAAAATTATTATACGTGAGCTCATAACTTCTCTCTCTCCCTATTGTCTACGCTCTGTCTGGTTGAACACCAGCATATCAAAATCCAAATCTTAGGGGACTATTTTTGTCATTTATGAATCAACTTCCTTTAGCTTGTGTTTGTTTTGCAATATAGTTTTTTTGAGAGTTTTTTTAACATCACGTCACCAATCATTTCTTACAATCCTCTAATCAATCAAATCTTCAACTACAAATAAAAAATATTAAATCATCTCTCATCATTTCACTTTACCAACTTTATTACCTTTTTACCATTATTTTATTCATGATTCTACTTTATTTCACCAATCATTTCATAATCTACACCAATCATTATTCTACTTTATTTTACCCATCAACTTTCTAATAATTACTTCAATCACTTTATCTAAAAAAAACTCCAAAAAAAACTCCACTCCAAAACAAACGGAGCCTAAAAGTGTTTTATTATGGGTCATTTTACACCTTTTTTTTCGTAACATTAATCAATGGTGTCGGGACAGATTGCCCACACTCTTTAATGATAAGATAAATGATAAGAAATATAGTAGCATCTTTATTAACACAAATTGGTTTTACTAGAATGGTAAGTACTTGATTCTTAACATGGTATCGGTGCGAGGTTGATCCGTTACATGTGAGAAAAAAAAAAAAAACCCAACGCAACAGACTTTGATCATCGTCTTCGTCCGCACTGCAACTGTTGGTAGGGTCAAATCGGCATCTCAAGAGTAACCTTGCTGCATCGGTCCAAGTTTGCAAGGCATCAGGTCACTCTTCCAAAAAAAAAAAAAAAAAAAAGGCACGCAACAGCCAAGCTGATACTTCTTTCCCCTTAATTTCAAATTCTGCAGATGATGAAAGCAAACCATGGTTATTGGCTTGCAACTGGAATTTGAAAATTTATTTTAATTTTGACTTGAGGAGAAATTTTGAGGAGAAATTGACATCCAATTCAATTAGACGTTTTTCAACATTCTGTAATTTGTCTATTTATGCGGCTGCTTAAACTTATCTCCGATTGGTGGGGTGACCGGACGGGGGGTGATTCAACTCAAATCTGTAATCAGGTAATTGGAAATTCAAGTTAGAAAAATAATACAAGAACAACTAAATTTGTGTATAAGTTTAGACTGAACTCTTTGAGAGAGCTGCCTACGTATCCAATTCAAGTGTGGAATTGGAATCAAGTCCCCCTCGTAGTTCAGGGTGTTCCTTTTATCTCTGCCGATCGTGTTCATCTTCCTCCCCATAGTGTGGAGTTATTGTCGGTTATCTTTGAACCTTATCGGACGTGGGATCTACCCACGTTTGTAGACAGTTAAGTCGTTACTGACTTGGTCTTCATCATGCTCATCCGATTATTCTGTCCAGAAACACTTCTGCACAGAACATGGCGGAGTCCTGCTCCTCTGCCCATTCTGTCCAGGAGTTTGATCTGGTCAGTGGTAGAGTCCTGCTCCTCTGACTATTCTGTCCAGAAGCTTGATCTGGTCAGCGTCTTGACCAACCCGTTTATCTCTATCGTCTATCCTTTATGACGGACCCGGCCCAAATACAAATAATCCAACCCGATGGGCCTATATATCATCAGGGGGTAGCCGTGGCACCGGTCATGGCGGAAGAAAAGGTGAACGTGAAGGTGCAAGAGGAGGCCGAACAAGAGGGAGTTCGGCTGGTAGCTCAGTTAATTCGGGCCGGCCCGAAGCAGGCTCGATTCAAGTGAACAACACAACAGTGGGCTCGTCTGGCACGTCGGGCACAACTTCCAGCGGACTAAAGCTGCCAGCAACGCCGGAGCAGGCTGGGCTCTCAAATTTAACGCCAGCGCAATGACAAGGCATTCTTGATATTCAGAATCTTACCAAGTCTAGGGATCGTAACTGGTAAGGTTTTGTGGATAATAGATACCGGTGCCACTCATCATGTGACCGGTACGTTAAATAATTTAATAAATGTTCGGGTGATTGACAATAGCCTGGTGGGGCTTCCTGATGGTCGTACTTCCCAGGCCACCCATGAAGGACATATTATATTGCTCGGTGGTTTGAAACTAAACAATGTCCTTTATGTACCTAACTTAGCCTGCAATTTATTATCTGTGACGCGTGACGATCCAAAAATCGTCAGGGTAATCTTATAGGCCCCTTTCCTTGGTGATAATCTAAAGATGCTCCAGAAGCACAGAAAAGCAGTAAAGAGGGGATGTTTTGGGGGTGGCTTAGACTGCACTTGAGATGTTGTTCCTCAAGCTGCCTACGTATCCAATGCGTGTATTGGAATCAAGTCTTCGTAGTTCCTTAGGGATTTGTTTATATAGAGGGGCTTGTGCCCTAGAGTTAGCGTGTGGCGTGTCTGTGATGGACACTGATTGGCGTGTTCCCTAAGGAAAAGGGTTATGATTGATTAATCTCCTTAACTATAGGAGATAAGTCGTATTAAGTGATAAAGATTGGAGCCTTTATGGCCCAAGATTCTTTCCATAGCTATCTGTTTATTAAGCATGTGGGGAATATGACAAGAGATGGGCTCCGGCTGACGACGCGATCCAAACTGACTTAAGCTGCTCGGCTGACCTATGGAGGTCAGGGAGCATAGCCGAACTAGCACCGACCAAGACTGGTATATGGGATACAAGCATGACGTCCTAACCGAGCACCAAGCTCGGTTACGGACAAATTACGGTCAGGGGTCGGGGCTGGGCACTGCCCGACCAGGAAGGAAAGGGACGAGCAGACGAGCTACACTAGCGAGGTTCTTAGCATCATTTCTCTCCATATTTACTGTTGAGCCACTAAGGAGGTGCCACGTGGATAGTTTCAATTCTTGGCATCGTCAACGCGGTTGCTCGATAAGTATGATTGTCATGTTCAACTCACATCTACATCATGTGTTATGCAGGACCGAATGACGAGGAGGTTGATTGGAGTGGGTGAGCGCGAAGATGGACTTTTCTTTTTCCGGGGAGTTCCACACGTGAGGGTTATGGCTATTGGTGGACATGACTCAATGGACCTATGGCACAAGCGGTTGGGATACCCGTCAGAAAATGTTTTGAAACAACTTCCAAATATGAGTGAGTTTCATTTTTTAAATAAAGATGGGCGTGAGGTCTGTTTCCGGGCTAAACAACCTAGGGAGAGTTTCCCGAATAGTGATAGTAGAGCCAGTCACATTTTCGAACTTGTGCACTGTGATTTGTGGGGACTGTATGGAACACTATCTACATGTGGGGCCTCTTATTTTTTGACAATTGTGGATGATTATTCTCGTTCAGTGTGGATTTATCTATTGTATAATATATGGGAAGTTGAGAATATTTTTTTGAACTTTATGGCTTTGATTGATCGCCAGTTTGGTGTAAAGATTAAGCGTGTTAGGAGTGACAATGGTATCAGAGCCAGAGGTCATGAGATCGAACCCTGGTTGGAACAATATTTAAAAAAAATTGTGCAAGTGTTGGGAGAGATTGCCCACACTTGAGGGGGTGTTGGGAGAGATTTCCCACACTCTTAAAAAAAATTGTGCAAGTGTTGGACGGATTGTCAACACTAGAGGGGAGTGTTGGGACAGATTGCCCACACTCTTAAATGATAAGATAAATGATAAGAAATATAATAGCACCTTTATTTACACAAATTGACTTTAGTAGAATGGTAAGCACTTGATACTTAACAAATGGTGATTAAAAACACAATCAACAACAATCATTCCCAATCAACATAAGAGATTACACTACTTCTACAACATCATCTTGGCTAGTGGTGAGCTAGCCACTCATGATTAAAAACACAAACTTGTCAATGTAGGCATTCATTATCATAAGAACAATTAGTTCAAGGTAAAGATAAAGAATTATACCAATCACAAGCTATGAACTTGAAATGGAAACCTTCATTGAAGCTTCAACTTCTATGGAGTTTCGATACACAAGTGTACTATAAATCCAACAAAAGTGATAGAATCAACAACTAGGAATTCTTTAATGTTAAAATAGAATTTAAGAGCTAAATTTTGGTTAAATTTCTGCTAGAACAGCCTGGGGTTGGGGGTTGGCGTCTGCAAGAGGAAAAGAGAAGGTGGAGAGGATGTTTTAGATCCAAAAGAGGTTTATATGCTGAAATTCTTCTATCTGCAGCGTATGGTGTACGCCACTATATGTCTAGCGTGCGCCAATTATGAAGGGAAACTCCTTGTATAGCTACAATGACCTTTGGTGTGCGCCGATTCTTCCAGCAGCTCGGTAAAATGGCCATAACATGAGTTGTAGAGCTCCGATGGATGTGATTCAAAATGCGTTGGAAATCTCGTTTCTTGATCTCCAACTATCGTGAAGAGTCCTCTCCATAAACTCTAATTTGGGTCAAATATCCGTTGAAGACAGGCTATGGTAGAAGCACTAAAGACAAATGATCCGTTTGAATTCGTAAGTTCTCGGCATACTCTTCTAGCCCTCAAAAGACATGTTTAAACTCAACACGTGGCGTCACTCGGGGTCTTGGTCAATCTATAATCCTGCAATAAATCACCAAAATACCAAGCGTAAACCCGACACGACTCTCCGGTTACTATAACCGGTACAAAACTAATCAAAACTCAATATTTTATATAATAATTACTATATATACATTTGGGTGAAACTAAACAAATAATGACTAGAATTGATACAAGAACATCAATAAATGCATGAGAAACTGAGGTAAAACATCGTGAAATGTATCATCTAGTTGACGCATATCATGGAGCGAATGAAACTGTTATCAAATATCTATGAGATTTTCCCTTTTCCGCTTAATCTCAAATTATTGTGAGTGATTTATATTGTGAGGTTAACCGAAAAGTGTCCCTAAAAGTGAAGAAGTGTTGTGGTGATTGTGTGGCTGAAAGTGTGCGTCAAATTGCAAGGATCAAGAGTCTTGATCCAGCGCTGAGCAACCTGTGTGGTAAGTCTTTTTTTGTATTGGTTGTGTGGTTCAGTTTGTAGTTGTTCAGAGTACCTGAATAAGTAGAATAAATCACTTTAAGGGTTTCATATATCTATTGTTGTTCAACTTTATGTCAATTTGCCACCGTGATCCAAAGCTTAGAATACAACAAATAGAAGATCGAGTTCAATATGCAGAATAGTCAATGAATTAAACAATGTGAGTTATTTTGGTAATACGCTGCTAGTGATCCGATTGCGTCAATCTGTTCACGATTTTTTTTGTCGATCATAGTAGTCTTAACATATGAGATTACTGGGGATATTTGCCTTCGTAGGAAAATATGTACTACGGCTTGTATGCTTTATCACTATTGTATTTTTGTTATGTGACGAGATTTGTTGTCAGGTAACGCATAAGCTGGTTTATACTAGTTTCCTTATTGGTAGTTACATTTTGAACTAAATTTTGAAACGTTTTATATCTTCTGTTGTTGGACAGAAATGAAAGGATACACCGAGGTGAATCCAAATGTGATTGTGTCTTTTGTGACACAAGTGTACGTGCCTTCGCCGACTCTACTTCGGATAACTCTACACCATTTATTGATAAAATCGTATGAATTCCCAACGTGTTAGTGTTTGTGTTAGTGTGATAGTTACTTTCAGTGGCGTATCTAGAATTTATATTCAACGGGGTCCGTAAATATTTTACACAGTAAATAAATTTTTGTACGGGGTCCGAAATATTTTTCTTATTCACCAGTTACGAGAATCACTCGCTATAACCTAGAAATCCATCAAATGGATGTGAGAACCGCCTCTTCGAATGGTGAGTTAAAAAAAGTGATGTACTTGGAACAACCCGAGGGGTTCATACTTACAGGACAAGAGAGTAAGGTGTGTAGACTCGTTAAGTCTCTCTGTGGGCTTGAATATTATCCAGAGCAATAGCCTATTGAGTTTGACGATGTTATGTTGTCAAATGGATTTAAGATTAACGAGTGTGATAAATGTGTCTACATTAAGAACACACCTATGTGATAGTATGTCTATGGGAAGTACTCATAAGAGTATCATACTTCGATATGAAGGACCTTGGAGTTGCAGATGTGATACTGGGGATTAAGATCTCTAGAGTATCTTATGGACTTGTGTTTTCACAAACTCATTGAGTATGTATTGGAAAGATTCAATGCCTTTTGATGAAAGTCCAGTGAGCACTCCACTTGACCTAAGTATGCACTTAGTCATGAATAGAGGTGAACCAGTGGATCAATTGAAATTTACTCAAGTGATTGGAAGTCTGATGCACATAACCAACTGTACACGACCAGACTTAGCATGTGCTGTGAACAAACTGAGTAGGTTCACGAGTAATCCAGACTATAATCACTGGAAAGCCTTAAATAGGTTGTTGAGGTACATGAAGTACACTATGAGTCTAGAATTACGATATACAAGATGTCCAGCAGTATTAGAAGGACACTGTGATGCCAACTGGATATCAGATACGAAAGATTCGAAGTCCACCAGTGGATTCTTACTCATGATTGGTGGTGGTGCTACGTCCTGGAAGTCTGCGAGACAAACGTGCATAGCTCGTTCCACAATGGAAGCTGAGTTTATAGCATTGGATAAGGCTGGAGAAGAAGCTAAATGGCTTAGGAATTTCCTTGAGGATATTCCATGTTGTCCTAAGCTTGTGGCTGCTATCAGCATACACTGCGATAGTCAGTCGGCTAAAGGAAGGGCTCAAAGCAGTATGTATAATGGTAAGTCTCGACACATACGCCATAGACACAATACCATTAAACAGTTGATCTCTAATGGTGTGATTCCATCGATTATGTAAGATCGAATGAGAATCTTGCGGATCCGCCTACAAAAGGTTTAGTTAGAGATCAGATGTCAATCCTGACAAACGGAATGGGATTGAAGCCTACTACGCATGTTTCCTTGTAATGACAACCCAACTATGTTAACCGGAGATCCCAAGATCATGATTCAAAAAGGAAAACCAAGTTATAAAGAAGAGTCTAGCACTTATTCATTCTGTTAGAATAAAAGTGGTGTCTGCAGAGGTTGTGAGGTTAAGCAAAGCTTTCAATGATTCTCATAACTTGATATTCATGTGGGGTAGGATAGAATACTCTTGATATGAGGTCACCTATGTAATTGCGAAGTGGGGCCACTTCTGTGAGAATTTCGAGGCTTGAATTCTCCAAATCACTTTCTGAAGCCAAGTGTTGTCCAGGGCCGAGATGGACATAACCTTGAGAACCGATAGGTGCTAGGGGATATATTGTGTGAGTGCTATTGTCTTGGTTCACACTAAAGCCTGAGCATTTTAAGACCTAATTGACTGATTAGCCGAGTAAATCTGATAGTACTTCATTAAGGTAGATTCAAGACCAAAAGCTACCTCTTCTGATGCAATATTTTTCTGTCTGACTTCTCTTCAAAGTCTGCATTTGCATTTGCATTAATTTTCATTCATGTGGAGGATTGTTGGAGATATAAGCCAAATCCAATGAAATGGGGGCTTGAAACATGAGTTGAAACAGTCAACTTTAGTGCGAATTTCGGATATGTTCTGGTGTTATTCACCGGGAGCTTGTTACCTCTAAAAATACTACTCACGGAGTAGATGAGGTTTGACTTTGGAATCACTCGATTCGGATATCGGGTGAATAAGAAAATTAATGCCTAAAGTTGGTTGAAAATAAATAATAGATGGGAGTTGAAGGGTGAACTCCCCATTCTCCCACATTGGTAACTTGAGGTTTGGGAACTCAAGTAAGAAGAGCTAGTGTGACTTTTATAGATGTGCCGTAAGGGGCAAAGAACTTTTGTGAAGGAGGGAGGACTTAGATAATTCCACACATGCGCGCCGCCGCCGCCCGGCTGGGCTCGAGCTCAAGCTCGATTCGGGTAAGGTCGTGTCAGGTGTTGCTATTAATTTTTTGGACGAAATTTCTGTAAGAAATTAACCAAAATTATTTTTTGCATGTGATTGTGTCTTCAGACCAATCAGAATTCAAGAATGCGTGTGATTGAGTCATCCGACCAATCAGAATTCAGACGACATGTCATCCGACCAACCAGAAGAAGGGATGAGGCCGGCCAACCAAGGCACCACGCCAGAATTGATTTTCTTGAGGGAAAAGTCGGGCCGACTTATGTCATCCGCCCAATAAGAATTGAGTATTGGTTTATCCTCACCACTATATAAAGTGCCCATTGGATGAAGGTTATAACATCGAATTTCCTCTTGTCTTTTCTACCACAAAGAGTCTCACATATAGATCATATAGATCTAGTTCTTGAGTCGAAGAGAAGTTGAAGCACTCTGTAAGTTCACCGGAGCTCGGATTTTTGAAGTGCCTTTAAATTCACGACGTAAAGCCGTCGTATCTTGAGAAACAGTTGTTACTATCGTGGCACCATATCAGAGCAATTTTTTCTTAAGGAAAGATAACTACTCAACTCGGTATGATCTATAATCCTTTATTTTTTGCATTGTATTTTCGTTTTCATCTTTTTGAGTCAGATCTGTACGGTATTAGTTATATTGTTAGATCTAGTTAATAATACAAATTTTCCTTTTCGTGTTATTTATTTTCTATTTTAATATTCCGTAATTATTTCCGTTAATTAAGGATTTGTTTCGTAAATTACATCACACACGATATACATTCCCAACGGTTTTTTGTTTATGCGTAATTTTTTGAATGATTATTATCGACAGACACATACAGTCCATATGCAGGCAAGACGATGAATTTAAAGCATTACGTAATGTTTTAGAATGAAAATTACCCCTAGTCATTATATGATTTTTCATACTACTAATTTACAAATAAACCAATTCTGTTCAAATAATTAATAAACTATTATTGATTTGCCAACATCACAAACAAATAGCTTAAAATACATAATAAATTATCTTATTATTAAATGATAATTCTTACCTATTCATCTCCATTTCCCCCTTGAAACGTAAGGAGTATAAGATTCAATGTTCCAAGTTTTTAAACTAGAGATATAGAAAAGGGAACCAAATAAGATTCATACTGAAGGAAGTACATATATATATATATATATAACTTAAACTTTTTCAGAGTATGACAATTTTTTAAGGCCAGAACAGAAATCATTACTTTAGATAACAACATGAAAGGACAATTATTCCTTGGCAAAAAGACTTCCCAATCCAAAGCCACCATTTTTCTTCTTAGCTGGTGGTGCAGCCGTCACTGTGCCCTTCCGGCTGGTGGTGCCGGTTCCACTGGGTTTCTCATCCACTTTCTTCAAGATTGGGTCAGTTTCCAACAGTTGATCTTGCTTTGTCAGACCTGAAAGGATCCAATCAAACGGCCCCTTCTCTACGGATCCCCCGCCGCCGGAGCTCTTTGTAGCTGTGGCTGCTGTAGATACTACTCTTCTTTGTTGGGTGAGAGCAACAGGGCTAACAAATAAGTTCAAAGAAGCCATCCCGAAATTATTTCTTCTTTTTTCAGATGAACTTTTGGAAGATGAAGTCAATAGTTTTTGAATAAGGCAGAGGTTATAAGAGAAGCAGGATAATATGTTATGTTTTCTTGGCTGCTATTTTGTGTTGGATGGTTAAGTTGAATTGTGAGGAATATGTGAACGTGTTTCTAACACGAGCCCTCCACAAGTGGCTTATCTTCATCGCTCTCACTTTTCTAATGGTTTTCCCTATTTTTTTTTCCTATATTTTTATATTTTATTTCATTAGGAGAAAGTAGAGATAGACGAGGTAGAGCTCTGCAGCTATGGCTGCGGATTTGACACGTCGTAGGTTACCAGCATTCTAAGCCATTTTCAGGGAAGTTTTTTCTTTTTAGGTCCTCACTCCTATGAAGTAACCCGTAAATTGATTGAAACCACATACTTTAAATTTAGAATGCAGATCACTCCAAATACCATTAAGACCCCTCATTATAAATAAAAACATTAATTTGGCTTTATAAAGCCCACATTGACTCTCTAACATTGCAATGCCCCGACTCCGGGATACCGACCCTTTTTCGGAAGAGAACGTTCGGCGCGTATAACATTAAATAAATCCAATATTATACGCCAGCCTCTACGTCGTCGTATCAAAATTAAAGCAAACGAAAGCTAAAAAGGCTCGGGCAAAACCTTAAATGCTACTAGAATAGAATACAAACCGACTATAGCTGAATTGTATAAATTACAACGACAATTCTCCAAAGGTTACAACGTACGATGTCTTGAAAGTACAAACTTGTCTTACAAAAGTCTTAACAGAAAGTACAACAAGTTATTTAAGGAATCTACAACATAAACTAGTACAACCTTTAATAGAAAAGTAAAAGAAAGCATCATCAGCACCAACGTCATAAAAACATCATCGAACTCCTCAACAAGCTCAAGGCCAACCTGTTCGTCGTCTCACCCCAAAAGCACACAAAACAACATATGCAATTGAGGTAAGTACAAAGTACTTAGTAAGAGTGAGAAGCTATTGTATACTTTAAGTTTTACAACGTTAAGATTCACATTATTATTTTTAAATTATCTTTCAAGTGACCGACTCAATCTTTGGTTCACTAAGTACTCATCAACACTTCGTGACTAAGCGTTTCTATCTTAACTTATCTTTGTTACAGCATGTTTGCGAGGGCACTACACTTAGTGAGATATGCACTAAGACAAAAGACACAACCCAGTAGAGATAAATCTCTAGCGGTCCCGAGACAGTCATTCCACTTTGCCTGGCCAACCCTAAAGAGCTGACCGGTGAATGTCTATCTCGTTCGTGAGTTTGTCCGGCGGAATGATCACTACTTTATCTGGTGGGTCTAGAATCCGGCAGTGATCATCACCACTTTATCTGGCCAAACCTCACTTTGCCGATATTGAACTGTGCCTATCCAAGCTCTCATGATGTTTAACCTTTTATCTAGTCAAATACGTTTATTAAGTGATTTGCTAGCCACCTAGGTTCATTCAGGACAAAAAAACTCCCTACTCCCTCTTATTAGTCTCTTAGACTCAAGCTAGCAATTACACAGACATTGGTGAATACTAATTCATTAAAGCACAAGCCAATCATACTCTTCCGACGGTCCCGCACTTCAACTCCCTTGAAGAGTACATTCGGTGCCGGAACTAAACGCATCAGAAGCTTAATGAAGGCTTGTTCATGTTCATTTATCTTCTTTATAACATCATTATAAAGTTAGGAACCGATTCCCAACTTGGTACACTTGAAAAGTACTCGAAAGAAGCTAAAACAATTTTCTAAAACCTAATGAAAATCTGCACTGCTTTTAATACGTTTTTCAGCCAAAAACTCAACAAAAAAACATCAAAACAGCCTCTAAAAGTCTCATAAAGTACTACTAAACACAACAACAACCTTTAAACATATTTCTAAAAAACAATTCATAACATAAAAACCTTCTAACATCATATAATCATGTCATCATACAACTAAAGCATACAAAAGGAAGAGCCTCTTACTTGATTGAAGCCACAAACCAAAACTAATCTCTGCAGCACTTAAACAGGCCTCAAAAAAGATCTAAAAGATCACAATTAACATGAATTAATTGATGATCAAAGCTTCTAAACAAAGAACTACGAAACAAAACCCTAGAACATGAATTCATGATCCTTTTCATGAATTTACCGCAGAAATTAGACTCCAACATACCTGAGAATCAGAACCAAATTATGGTTTCAAAACGATCCTCGTCTTCTCACGATTCCAGCGGTACTTTCGGATTTCTAAACGGATTAACGGATCAAAAGTTATGCCCAAAACCCTAAAACACAAAACATCATGATCTTTTATGATTTTGCAGCAGAAAATGAGTTAACCATACATGGGTTATTACCTATAAGGGTATTTGTAGAATAATCTATGGTTTGAGACGATCGTTTTGACTATTCATGGCTGCAAAACGGAACTACGGATTGGAAGATATAAATTTTTAAAGTTTATTTTCTTCTCCAAAAGAAGAAGTCAACTGCTACTATTTTTTTTTCTCTGCCAAAGTTCGTAAAAAGAAATTTTTACCAACTCCTTAGTTAATGGAGAGCTTTTATTTCAAAAAGATAACTATCAATAACTCCCATTAAATATTCACCATAAATAAAAAATTGTTTTTTTTTATCAATTTATTTATTTTTTAAAACAACACTTAAATCCTTATTTCAAATGTAATAAAATCTAAATTTTTGTTAAAAGACGTTTTTGACCTTTTTCGAAAAGTCGGGATGTTACATTCTTCCCCCTCAAAGAAGTTTCGCCCTCGAATCTTGCCCGAACAAACTCCACTTTCATCTTAGATACCAGCTTGCCTATTTCTAGTTCACTTTCAAAAACAAACATTATCTCCAACTGATTGAACCTTAGTATTTTCATCATCAAGACTTCAATGCGTCCATCACAACTAATCTTGTACTTCAGTCCCCAGCACTACTCTAGCTTATTCACACCTTTCATGTACCTTATACTCAATTCTACTAACCTAACTTCTTAATTTTCTCCTATAACACTTTGTCCCAATAGTCATAAGTCAATCCACTAATTAACAATTAATTTTCTTCTAGGTTCTTCATCCATTTGTGACCCTTACAGAAGTTTCCATACTTATACGAGGGTTACTTGACCTATACATCCGCCTTACCTTCAAGAAACTAGCTATTAACTTAAGGAACTTCAACTCCGCCTTGTTATCAATCCAGCACTAATCCATCTATAGCACACCCAAACCATAGACATACTTCAATCTTTACTAGTCTTCAAAAGGAAAACCATATGAACATCTTCTACCAAACTTATAAGACTTTCCCATAGACAAGAAACAACTTTTGACAGTGAGTTTATCAACAACCATAAAAAATTTCCGGTCCAATTGGGAAGATGGAGTTGTAAAAGGATTTATTTTAAGCAAAACACCTACTAGAAATAAAATGTTTATGCATACCCTCACTTTGTTTTCAGAAGAAATATAAGAACGGTTATAAAAGTCTCTCGAGGACTGAAACTACTAAAGAAGGTAGCAATAGGAAATCTTGAGACATGTAACTCAAAAATGAAAGATGGTTTGAACTTGGTTCACATGCACATAGTAAAACATTGTTTAGATAACACAAAATGGATGATATATAAAATTTACCAATATGAGGCCACTTGTGATAAAATCAATAAAACAAAAGTTCTCTGTCTGAGATATTTGTTGCAACCAAAAGATCATTCTATATAACTCATATTGAAAACATTTTCATTTCTCTTGAAGTAATTGGTATGATTGAATGCAAAAATAAATTTTCTTACTTCGCCATTAAAGGATTCAGCAAAATAGGTCTGAAAGTAGAAGGGATTTCAAATCTTATTCAAATATGTACATATATATATGATAACAAATTTTTGAAGACGAGTAATATTCTCTCAAAAGGTTTCATGATGAAAATCCAAGTAAATTGGAGAAATGTTGCGAAGAGGTCATGAATGATAACGTGGAAAAGAAGGTAAATGAACTCAGAGAATGCATTTTCTATTTTCTTTCAACAACCGTTGCAGGTTTTTTTTTTTTTTTGAAAACGGGGAACATCTTCTCCAAAGGTTCAATGATAAAGGTAAATCAGAGAAGTGCTTCGTGAAGAAATCATAAGTGACGACTGAGTAAAGAAAGCACGAAAGTTTCAAATAATGCATGTTTTCGTGTCGTTCAAAGACTAACACAAGAAGGACTATTGTGAAATTGTCAAAAGGTTTGCATCGAGGATGCAAATGTTCAAAGAGATGAGGATAACCCCTTGTTTAAAAAAAAAATCAGAAAGCCATTTCTTCCAATTTGAAGAAGGAAGGCTTAAAATAAGACAAAACGACTTAACACTTGTAGAAAAATCTTGTCAAGGAACACTCTTAACAAAATAAGTTGCAGGTTAACATTCTTTATCAAACATAACTTTAAAAGGCATGCATGAGACGTAAAAGGGGTTTGACTACTCGCTTATTCAAAAATTTCATAAGGAAGCAAAATGCAGTACTTTGAAAGTAATTATCGACATGACTTTTGAGCATATGTATATATCTATATATATATATATATATATATATATATATATATTTCTAAAATAATCTGGAACTATTAAATGACACTTGGGTAAGAAATGGTTGTTCACATATTTTTACTAGAAGGCGAAAAGATATGTAATGAAAAACGGTTGTTCTGAGAAAACTTGATTTTTCAACCGGTTATCCAAAATGGTATAAAATTCTAATAAAATAGTTGAGTCTTTAAACGAAAAGTTTTCTGCACTAAAACATCTTGTAGGGGATGCATTGAAGGTAAACACTAGGATGCAAAGGTGTATTGTCCCGAATTTGCTAAACATGATACAATGAAAGGATATGCAGTTGCCAGTTCAAATAGTTCGAAGGATGAGAAACTTGTTTCCTTAAATCAAGTATTGACACTATGAAAACATCTTCATGCAAATAAAATGAATCATTAAAAAATAAGACGCATCAAAGAATGTACACACTTGGAAAACAAAACTTCGCAATAAAAGGACTTTTACCGAGTTCAAAAAGTTCCAAATGGATGATTTGGTTAGAACATTGGTTACAAATAGTATACATGGGGAAACATTTGAAATTAAGGGTAACCAAGTATGAAACCAAATGATTACAAAATAACACCTCGTCAAAGAAAACGTGGGATTGGAAAGTCACCATGTAATTGTTTCTCGTCACTTAAGGGTACTAAACCTACAACACTTAATACCTACCTACTAAACTTCTTATTTTTGATAACAACTAAGTTAAAAGTCTTATGCTACAAAGCCTTCCCAACACCTCTAACCCCACACCTAAACTTCTAAGGCGAAAGAATGTTGTCTAGCCTTTCATGAACAAGTACTTAAATGGTTTTAAAAGTTTAGGTACTTACATCAACCATGAAATGATTGACTTGCACAGAATAAACCAAACTGATTTTGAACATGACGTATAAAGAAAAGTTGTAGGTATACAATTTTTACATATGCTACTCAAAATTCAGAATCTATGGAAATGAATTGGTTGGTTAAAATAATTATTTTTCGTCGACTGCTGTAAGCTGTCAAAAATTTCAGAAACTTATAAGCTGCTTTGTTTTGCAGATTTTACTCAAACCAGAAAGAATTTGCACTTGACTCCAAAACAAAAATTTCAGATGAAAAAGTTTTCTACAACATATCAAAAATTCAAGTCATTTGGAGATGTTTAGATTATTCAAAACAGATTCATAAGTAAGAGTACCGCTGCAGAATTTTCTGAACAGAGTACCCCTCCTTGTTAAGCAATTTATGAACAATCCATTTTGAAAACTAAGTTGATGTAAAGAGAGAAATTGTAGATAAGACAACTTTCTAAGTGGCTGAAAATTTACAGAATTTTTGAAACATCAGGAATGATATTACAAGACTTATAGAAACATGAACAAAGTCATTTACTAGTTTTTGCATAATACCAAATCATAAAATAAAAGGAATGATTAAATCAAAATGTTGCAATAAGGAAACATTAAATCCTCCAAGAGAAAGTGCAAAGAGAGAAAAGTCTGAAAGCTCCAAAAAGACGATAAGGATTCTATTAAGGATCCTAGGAGAAACAAACTTGAGGGCATCACATAAAAGATGTGAGCTAGAACTCAACCTAACCTTCGCCTAAGAAGACTCTTCACTTGGTCCTAGTGCAACTTGACCACGGTTAAGGATTCTTAGTTTTACGAGGATTTACTACCAAGATTAAGGAAGGTCGGGTAGATTCTAAGAGATCTAAGATACCTTATCTTAATAACCGAAGCTTAGGTTAGCAAGGAAACTTCTACAGGTTCCTGCCGTTCTGAAAGATCAAGGAAGTCAGAATGGTTACTAAGTGGTCTCGAGAAGTCTTACCTTAAGAAATGGAGAGATGGAAGCCTAGGAAAGCAAGGAACGCTTCTCTCTGATACCAACTGTAACGCCCCGCTCCCGGATACCGACCTTTTTTTCGGAAGAGAATGTTCGGCGCGTATAACATTAAATAATCCAATATTATACGCCAGCCTCTACGTTGTCGTATCAAAATTAAAGCAAATGGAAGCTAAAAAGGCTCGGGCAAAACCTTAAATGCTACTAGAATAGAATACAAACCGACTATAGCTGAATTGTATAAATTACAACGACAATTCTCCAAAGGTTACAACGTACGAGGTCTTGAAATTACAAACTTGTCTTACAAAAGTCTTAACAGAAAGTACAACAAGTTATTTAAGGAATCTACAACATAAACTAGTACAACCTTTAATAGAAAAGTAAAAGAAAGCATCATCAACACCAACGTCATCAAAACATCATCGAACTCCTCAACAAGCTCAAGGCCAACCTGTTCGTCTTCTCACCCCAAAAGCACACAAAACAACATATGCAATTCAGGTAATTACAAAGTACTTAGTAAGAGTGAGAAGCTATTGTATACTTTAAGTTTTACAACGTTAAGATTCACATTATTATTTAAGTTATCTTTCAAGTGACCGACTCAATCTATGGTTCACTAAGTGCTCATCAACACTTCGTGACTAAGCGTTTCTATCTTAACTTATCTTTGTTACAGCATGTTTGCGAGGGCCCTACACTTAGTGAGATATGCACTAAGCCAAAAGACACAACCCTATAGAGATAAATCTCTAGCGGTCCCGAGACAGTCATTCCACTTTGTCTGGCCAACCCTAGAGAGCTGACCGGTGAATGTCTATCTCGTTCGTGAGTTTGTCCGGCGGAATGATCACTACTTTATCTGGCGGGTCTAGAATCCGGCAGTGATCATCACCACTTTATCTGGCCAAACCTCACATTGCCGATATTGTACTGTGCCTATCCAAGCTCTCATGATGTTTAACCTTTTATCTAGTCAAATATGTTTATTAAGTGATTAGCTAGCCACCTAAATTCATTCAGGACAAAAAGCTCCATACACCCTCTTATTAAACTCTTAGACTCAAGCTAACAATTACACAGACATTGATGAATACTAATTCATTAAAGCACAAGCCAATCATACTCTTCCGAAGGTCCCGAACTTCAACTCCCTTGAAGAGTACATTCGGTGCCGGAACTAAACGCATCAGAAGCTTAATGAAGGCTTGTTCATGTTCATTTATCTTCTTTATAACATCATTATAAAGTTAGGAACTGATTCCCAACTTGGTACACTTGAAAAGTACTCGAAACAAGCTAAAACAATTTTCTAAAACCTGATGAAAATCGGCACTGCTTTTAATACGTTTTTCAGCCAAAAACTCAACAAAACAACATCAAAACAGCCTCTAAAAGTCTCATAAAGTACTACTAAACACAACAACAACCTTTAAACATATTTCTACAAACAATTCATAACATAAAAACCTTCTAACATCATCTAATCATGTCATCATACAACTAAAGCATACAAAAGGAAGAGCCTCTTACTTGATTGAAGCCACAAACCAAAACTAATCTCTGTAGCACTTAAACAGGCCTCAAACAAGATCTAAAAGATCACAATTAACATGAATTAATTGATGATCAAAGCTTCTAAACAAAGAACTACGAAACAAAACCCTAGAACATGAATTCATGATCCTTTTCATGAATTTACAGCAGAAATTCGACTCCAACATACCTGAGAATCAGACCCAAATTATGATATCAAAACGATCCTCGTCTTCTCACGATTCCAGCGGTACTTTCGGATTTGTAAACGGATTCACGGATCAAAAGTTATGCCCAAAACCCTAAAACACAAAACATCATGATCTTTTATGATTTTGCAGCAGAAAACGAGTTAACCATACCTGGGTTATTACCTGTATGATTATTTTTAGAATAATCTACGCTTTGAGACGATCGTTTTGACTATTCATGGCTGCAAAACGGAACTACGGATTGAAAGATATAAATTTTTAAAGTTTATTTTCTTCTCCAAAAGAAGAAGTCAACTGCTACCACTTTTCTTTCTCTGCCAAAGTTCGTAAAAAGAAAATTTTGACCAACTCCTTAGTTAATGGGGAGTTTTTATTTCAAAAAGATAACTACCAATAACTCCCATTAAATATTCACCATAAATAAAAATTTGCTTTTTTTATTATCAATTTATTTATTTATTTTTTTATTATAAAACAACACTTAAATCCTTATCAAATGTAATAAAATCTAAATTTTTGTTAAAAGACGTTTTTGCCCTTTTTCGAAAAGTCGGGATGTTACATTATCATCTTGCTGAATACTCTTTTCTATATCAGAAGAATCAGTGTTTGTATCATTAAGTAAGATGGATATTTTATTTGTTAATTCCTCTTTTAGGTTTAATTGATATAGCCTTTTATTAAGTCTACAATAGTTTGCAGTGTGTCCTTTCTTATGGCATTTGTAGCATTCAATATCTTTGTACCTACCTTCAAATTCTTTCCTTGGCGAAGGATTATTATGGTGGTAACCCCTATCCTGGAATTTCTTCCTAGATTCTTTCTTTCGCGTTGTAAAATGGTCTTTTGGGGGTGTTTTATTTGTACTACAACCACCCTCCTCCTTGCATTTTGTGACTGGTTTTTGTGAGTAGATATAAAACTGAATACAGAAATTACCTAATTCTTGCTTAGTTTGTTTTAGTTCCCGTTTAAGGTGTTTTTGGAGTTTTAAATCTTGACATATCTTTAAACCTTCTTGTTGGGTTAAACGAACTAATTGGCCGTATGTAAACTCATCTTAAGGAATAATTTGTTTTCCGCAATTTTCTCTTATCTTATTTCTAACCTTTTCTCCAAGAAGATTAGGTAAACCGGCTAGGAACTTCTCTTTTCAAAAAGGTTGATTAGAATCTTCCCTTAGCATTATTCTGGTTAAGAAAGTATTCTTGTAATCTAAAAAATCACTATGTTTTCTGCATCTTAGATTTGCAAGTAATTCATCATTTTTATCCCTAATATGGGACGGGTCTCCTATGAAATGCAAGGAAATTGCAAGTTTTAGAGTGTCAACCGCATTTGATTGGGCTAATCCATCATGATCCATAATAACTTCTCCTTTTGTATTGAGCTTAACAGTGTTAATAATGGAATTCTGGTTTATAGGTGTTAGATAAAAACCCCACCATCCTTTTAGCTGTCCGAGAAGTCTGATATAATCATTTTTAGTATATTTTTGTCACTAATTTGTCCATTATGTGTCCTAAATGCATTGGCATATATTGTCATTTGTTGTAGTATATTTATAATTTCATATTCTGATTTTCCATTGATATTACAATCATAGATCGAATCACTACTGAACTGGGGTTGGGACACTGGTTTAGCAATATTAAGATCTGGGACCGAATCTCATTCGATCTTATTAACCTGATCTTAAGGTTTCTTAAATGGTTGGTACTCATTATCCGTAATATCTTTCAAAATGTTTATTCTCTTTCCTAAGGATCGTTCAGGAGTATCTGGAATGATGTAGGTAGAGCTACTTCATTTATACTCAATGTTCCCTTTTGAAGAGATTTGGTAAGGTTTAAATATAGGACACTGGGATTTAATATCCTTACTTAATATCTATTTGTTTGGATTATTAATTATGACTGAATAAGTTTGAATCAGACTTTCTATTCGTTCAATTTGTTTTCCTATAGTTCCTAGATAAGTATTGGTAAAATTTATTTGGGATACAATACTCTTCCTATTTGGTTCTAAAGGGTCATTAATAGGTACCGCTTCAACCTTTCCTTCTCCTGATGGTAATAGTATTTCTTGGAAAGGTGGTGTTTTGACAAGACTTTATTGGCACTATTTTTTGTTTCACATTCCGCAACTTTTTTTTTCTCAGAGACTGGATTAACAATATTATTGAAAGGATAATCAACAGAATTCTCAGAGCAGTATATTTTAAACCAATTGAAGAACAATATATTGACCTCATGTTTTATCACAAAATCAAAAAATTGTTCTTGGATATTTTGTCTTGTTTCAAGAAAGTTTTTAAAGGACCATAATCTTTTGTGGCGGTTATGTTTAGCCACAAAATCATCATGAAAAAACTTTTTGTTGATTTTAAATTCCTTTTCTAGAACATTGATCCTATTCCCGATATTTTCTGATACAGAAGAATAAGTCGGGCTAGAAGGAGCATCATGAGTAGAGGGTATCTCAGTGTCAGCTTCAAATGTATAAAAAGGTCTTGGTATTTCACCCGAATAATCAACCTTTCTTGTATGAGAATTTGGTATAACAGAGATTGATCTTCTATGTTTAACTGGTGTATTTATTTGAGAAACTCTTCCTAAATCAATAGTGCTTGATTCAGAGATGTTTTCCTGATACCTAACGCTTTGGGATTTTGTAAAAGAGATACCGACTCTTCCATCCTCATATTCCGTAACATATTTATGTTGATTGTTTGGCCTTAAGTTGTTACTGGAAGGTGGTTTGATTTCTCCTTCGAGGAACCATTCATCGGGAATAGTTATGTCTTTCCATTGAATCGTTCTAGGAATATTAGCATTTGCACGAGAGAAGTCAATTTGTAACACAAGGGTTGAGCCTTTCGGACATGTATTCCTTGCTCTAGTTGCAAAAGTTGTCATCATAGTCTTGTAGTAGACTCTATAGATGATTGCAATAGGTATAGATCCTTCAAGAATTCTATAATTATGAGTCTTTATTTGCAAGACTAGGATTTTCAGAACATTTTTGTCTGAGAGTGATACTGATAGGTTTGGAAAGCAATTAAACGATATAGGTCATGTACAAAGACTGGACTCAATTGAACTGAGAAGGGAATCTTCATAGCCTGTATGCCTAGCATCCCTAAGCATAACAAGAATAGAAGTATTCAAGCCTTCTTTTGTGAGGGGTTTAATTCCAACCTGAACTAAACCAATATTTATATACCCATACTTTCGTTCTCTGTGTTTTTGTATAGTTTTGGGTGTAAGTAGGCAAATAGTTTTAGAGGGGTTTTGTATTTGTATATCCTTTCTTCTGTTTTAATTGTATAGTCAGATATTATAGGACACCAGGGTTTATAGATATGTTTCTTACTTACCTTAGAAATCTTCCAGTTATCAATTGACTCATTAAAATCTTCTATAACGTATTCTTCACTGTTTATTATCTTAGTTGAACGATTACTAGATTGAATTGACGCAGAATGAGACGAAGTAGAGCCAGATCTCTGCTTCACAACCTATTATATGGGGCTTGTATTCTTATTACGGTCCCTGAACAAAATAAGGATAAACTGCCTACACCTGAGGACTTACTACACCTTCTGTACCGTTCGGGGCAAATATGCTCATAAGAACACAATCATTTCTACAACAAGGACGAGACGCAGACTCTACCAGACCTCTACACCACACACAACACTACCCCTCGTGGCTCTGCTACCACCCTTTTCTCTTTAGGTGGAGTTATATATATGGACTCCACCTATATATTATATGCATATTATCATAAATCATACAATCTCATTTTGCTCATGAAAGTCATTTATTATTTTAATTGTCACTTTCAACGTCTTCTTTAATCACCGTATTTTCCGTTCTAATGCTAGCACATAGTTTTTTCTTTTTTTGAGAATAGCATATAGCCTTCCAATTATATAATAAAAGTGTACAAAAAACATTTATAATAAAAAAAAAATTTCAGTCGTGTAGCATTAGATTAAATTACACAACGGATGACACAACGTGATCTCCCAACATGTAGCAAAAAAATCAGTCGTGTAGCATTAGAGTAAATCAGTCTTAAATTGATTGTGATGTAGTGATTGTAGACTCATTAAAATCAAGGATGGGAGATCACATTGTGTAATTTTTGTTTTGCTTCTATCATTACTCTTATGTGAATGCTTTCAAATGTATGTAATGCGAGAAAGTCCAAGAAAGAAATACTATTTGTTAGATTTGCTATATAAAAAATTGACTGAACAAATGTAAGAGATCATGTTCTGAACTAACTAAAAATACACGCACTATAGTAAATTAATTTCGAAAGAAAGTACTCTATTCGAGGACCGATTTAATGCATAAAGGAAAATCTCATATATAACTCAATCATATGTGGAAGTAACTCAGAAAAAATAAGAGAAAAATAACACATGTGGAAGCCACAAATTTTTCGGTTTTCCGATATCTATGTCCTTCAATAGCTTGCGTACAATGCATTTTTCACGGAATATTCTAACACTAATATTTAATTATTTTTTTAAGAATTCTAATGCTAAGAATTAAGGAGCAATTTTGAACATAATTCTCAAAAAAATTATTCATCAATAAAAGACATCATACTGATTGATGAAATATGAGCCTAAATAACGGAAATTTAAGGAAGGGGTATCACAATTGGTAGAAGGGGGAAGAGGAAAGTATTTAAGCTAGAAAACACACATATATCATCATCATGTCGTCCTACTACTTTTAGAAATGAACATCTTAAGAGGCCCATTTGACTTTTTACCACCAACGTGCTCATCTTCACCACACCATTTGAAGAGCTTATTCGAGTCGTTGAATCTGAACCCACGGGTGTGAGTCTGTGAGACAGTTTCATCCACCTGTACACACATAAATTGACATACGAAAGTTGCAAAAGAAAATAAAAGCATTTAGGATACAAAATATTAGGAGAGAATTGAAGTATTTTTATTATTCTCTAAAGCATCTTATAACTCAACAATAGGCAAATACGAACTCACTATTCGATTTATAAACCATTAGAAACCACAAACCTTGCACTGATAATGAAGGAAACCCTGATTTTCCTGCTTCCACTTGACATAATCAGTTAGGATGAATTTAGTGAAAGCCTTGGAAATTAAGTCAATGAATGGGATCTAGGAATAAGAAAAGTACCTAATATAACATAGTTCAATCAATAGAGATACTATTGAAGATAACATAGTTCAATCAATAGAGAGATACTATTGAAGATCTACTCCAAGCTTCAACCATGACCAAATAAAAAGTTAGATTAGTTTTGTGACGCCCCTGTCTTGTATACCGAGTCCTTATCCGGAAAAAAAACGCCCGACACGCATATAATTAAAATTTAATCTAATTATATATGTAAGCGTTACGTAAGCAAACATCAGAGAATAAGCGGAAGGTAAAACGACTGACTCGGGTAATTAAAACAACTAAAAGCGATTGAAAGTAACACAGACTGCATCAATTACATCATCAACAGACTTATTATAATCATCGAGTACAAATGGATCCATTACCACTTGTTAACCATAAACTCGACACATTGCTTTCTATCGTTACAAAGGTTAAGAGAATTTATACCCAAAAGTAAACTGACAAAAAAAGCAACAGACTTCATCTGCATCATCTCCGGGTCACTCCTCTGTGGCCTCAAAAACAACCTACAACAACCACCCTTCTCGGGGTGGGGACAAGAGAGAAGATGGGGTAAGTACATATGTATTTAGTAAAGGGTAGAAAAAACGGATACAACAAATAGCATACACATATATAATTATATAACATGAATACTTTCTACACTCACTACCACATAGGTTGTAATAGTAGAGCTCACTCCCCCTCCACTAGCTCCGTAGCATATCCTCGCACAAATAAGGTTTGTTACATCATGATTGGGGGTGACCCGAATCAGTCCACGGGTCAACCGTATATAGAGCGAACCAGCAGAACAGGACAGAGCCGTACCCGAATTGGATGTCACTTCGACCAGATCAGATCAGGCCAGGGCAGGTCCCTGACCAGAGGACACAGACTGACCAGGCCAAGGTAGGTCCCTGACCAGAGGACGCAGACTGACCAGGCCAGGGCAGGTCCCTGACCAGAGGAAGCAGACCGATCAGACCAGGGGAGGTCCCTGAACAACAAGAAGACAGATCGGAGACATACCCGTCTGGAATAAAAAGCAGTTATGACTAAGCGTGGGACGTGGGGGCTTACATAACCACCCATTAACTCTATTATCATCGATAACCGCCTGAACTATTGTTGGACTTGATTCCAAATATATATATATTTGGATACGTAGGCAGCTTATTCCCTAAGTTCAGTCCATTCATAAACAAAAACTACTCTCTGTTCAATCCTAGAGCAAGAAGACCCAATATTTTACCCGTTTCATTCTGAGTTCGATCATTGGCGCTAGAAGGAGGGTAGTTTTTGTTTCTAGTGACAAATCAACAGAGTAGTGAACATGAAATCTAAGAAAACTCAACAAGGGAAGGACCTAGCAGGTACCTCGCACAATCTAGAAAATATGGATCAAGATCAAGAACGAAATCCAGAGAAACAACCAGAAGATCAACCAAATCCTAAAGATTTGGCGAAACAACTCTTAGTAGATGCTTTGAAGACAATGGGGGATCAAGATTTCCAGGTTCTTTTCGAAAGTGTGAGAAGGGGGAAGGAAAAGGTAGAAACTCTTGGAGAAGAAATGCAGTTATCACCAGAAAACGTGGATGGTCACACGGAAGTTGCAGAATCCAGTTGCCGAGTTGTTAAGAGCAAAACTCGTCAAGCGAATGAGGCCGCAAGGGCCGAGTTGGATGCAATGCTAGAAGATGAAGAGGACGAGTTCCATTTGGCTTCACCTTTTGCAGAGTATATCGAAGCATACCCCTGTCCCAGAGGATTCAAGATACCCAAAATCAGTCCGTATGATGGAACAAAAGACCCGTACGATCATATGCATCAGTATATAGCGCATATGCAGTTATACAACGCCCCGGACGAAATGAAGTGCAAAGCTTTTCCAGCACTTCTATCTGGAAGGGCTAGGGACTGGTTTAACAAGTTGCCGTCCAGATCTATCACCAGCTTTACGGTTTTGACAAAGAAATTCATGAGCATGTTTATCGCTGCAAGACCGTTCCAAAGAAACAACACTTATTTGCTCACCATCAAGCAAAAGTCCGACGAAACGGTTCTACATTTTATCAAAAGGTTTAATGCAGAATCAACCCAGATGGCTGATGTAGGCGATCGATTTCTGGTAGCCTCGTTCGTAGCAGGACTACGAGAGGGGAGGTTACATGCCAAATTAAATGGAAAAAACCCCAGAACTATGGAAGAATGCTTGGCAATTGCTTTCAAGCACTGTCAAGGTGAAGAAGCAAATCGTGCCAAGCGCGAGTTGGAAAAAGGAGATCATAGGAAAGGAAAGGCAGAAGAGAAATCTGACAAGAAGCATAAATCGGTTTGGGATAGGGTGCAGGCACCCATAACCGACAGACTGGGCAAGAGAGGTGCTCTGTAGGACAGAGACCTAATCCCGTTGAACAGATCACGGGAACAAGTTCTGGCTATCATGGAAAACAAAGGCATAGCGAGAACTCCATTCCCCATGAAAGGGCCCAGGGAGAAGCGAGATCAGACCAAATTCTGTAAATTCCAACAGGACGTAGGTCATGACACAGAGTCATGCAGAGAATTAATCAGGGACATAGATGTAGCCGTTATGGAAGGAAGACTCGATGAGGTAGTTGACAGATCTAGTAATGAAGAGCCTAGAGGGCGCAGAGAATTCAGGAGAGGAACACATCAGAACGAAAGGAACAGAAACAATGAACAGAGAAGGCCAAGTAATCCATCATCAGATCAGGACGGTCAGATCGATAACCGTTCAGTAAATACTATTAACACGATCATGGGAGGTCCCAGGCGGACAGATCAGGAGAATAAAATGCAGACCGCAGATCAGACGGATCAGAATAAGAATTCTAGTAAGCGTCAGAAGGTAGCGAGGGAAGTAAGATGGACCAGAGGACCCATTACCACTGGTCATCAACAATGAAGGGCTGGTCATCGAGGCCGTAATCAATAAGTACTGTGTAAAAAGGATTTGTGTTGATACAGGAAGCGCTGTAAACATCCTATATTACAAGGCATTCCAGGCCATGAAATTGAAGGACTCAAGCTTAATTCCAGTGTCCACCCCTCTATTCGGATTTGCAGGCCTGCCTATCCATCCTATGGGCATGATCACATTACCCACCACTTATGGTAAATTACCTAAGGGCAGGACCCTCATGGTAAATTACCTTGTGGGTAAAGCGCCCTCAGCTTATAACGTCATCATAGGAAGACCAGCAATCATCGATCTACGAGCAGTTATCTCCCCAGCCCATAATAGTATGAAGTTTCCGGTCAATTCAGGATCGGTTGAAATTAAGGGAGATGTGGAAATAGCCAGGAGCTGTTACACATCTGTGGTTGGTGAAAAGCAAATTGTTCAACAGGTAATTCTTGAGGAATTATTACCAGAGGAGGAAAAAACTTGGGTATCAGCAGATCAGACCGAGGCTGTTCAGATAGGATAATAGGAATCAGAGTCAGCGGTCAGCATAGGTTCTTGGATTCCAAATCCCTATAAGAGGGCGTTAACATATCTGCTCAGAGAGTACAAAGATGTTTTTGCATGGAAAACAAATGATATGCCAGGTTTATCACCAGAGTTTATAGTCCACAGTTTAAACATGGATCAGAACAGGCCCCCAGTTCGTCAGAAGAAGAGACATTTTGCACCAGAACGGATCTCGGTCATAGAACAAGAGGTTGCAAAATTAAAGCAGGTAGGAATTGTCAAGGAAGTGGTGTATCCAGAGTGGTTGGCCAATCCGGTTTTGGTGAAGAAATCAGATGGCTCGTGGAGAATGTGCGTGGATTTTACAGATTTGAACAAAGCCTGCCCTAAGGACAGTTACACTTCATCCAGAATCGACAGGCTAGTGGATTCGACTGTGGGTTTTGAAATTTTTGGGTTCCTGGACGCGTATAAAGGATATCACCAGATCTTTATGGACCCAAAGGATGCAGAGAAAATAGCCTTCATAACTGAGTTCGGGACATATTATTATGTAACCATGCCATTTGGACTGAAGAATGCAGGTGCCACCTACCAGAGGGCAGTTAATCGAATTTTCCACGATCAGATAGGCAAGTCCATGAAAGTTTATGTTGATGATCTACTGATCAAAAGCAGGTCTTTAGATCAATATTTACAAGATGTGAAAGAATGTTTCAAGGTACTCCGAGCAGCTAAGATGAAACTGAACCCAAAGAAGTGCATGTTCGGGGTCAGATCTGGAAAATTTCTAGGTTACATGATTTCTAAAGATGAAATCAGGGCCAATCCGGACAAGCTGGATGCTCTGAAGATGATGCCAACACCCAATAATATTAGAGAAGTACAAAGATTAACTGGAAGGTTAGCAGCATTGAACAGATTCCTTTCACGATCACCACAGCGTGCCCTGCCTTTCTTTAAGATCTTAAGGAAAGCTACACCATTTCATTGGGGGTCAGATTGTCAAGAGGCCTTTGATGAATTAAAGAAATATCTATTGGAGTTGCCAACTCTGACATCTCCCCAAGAAGGAGAAGTTTTGTACCTTTATCTATCAGTTTGTGACGAAGCCATTAGTGTTGTCTTGGTTAGGCAACAGGGTACACTCTAGAAGCCAGTTTATTACACGAGCAAAGCCTTACATGGACCAGAAGTGAGGTACTCAGATGCGGAGAAATTGGTACTAGCATTAGTACATGCGTCCAGAAAATTGAGATCTTATTTTCAGAGTCACCCGGTCGTCGTCTTGACCGATCAGCCGTTAAAGCAAATACTGACCAGGACAGATACTTCAGGTCGCTTAGCCAAATGGGTCGTCGAATTGGCAGGTTACGATCTAGAGTACAGACCAAGAACAACTGTGAAAGCTCAAGTTCTAGCAGATTTTCTGGCCGAAGAGAAGTCTATTTCTATCGATCAGCAAATCAAAAGAATCAGTCCAGTGGAAGTTGTTCGTTGATGGAGCATCTAGCAAGAGCGGGTCAGGATCAGGTCTCCTCCTCATAAGTCTAAGGGGTGAAGAATTCCCTTATGCTTTGCACTTTAACTTCCACGCAACCAACAACGAAGCAAAGTACGAAGCACTTATTACAGGTTTGAACTTAGCTCTAAAATTGGGAGTTAGGCAATTTAAGGTCTACAGTGACTCTCAACTGGTAGTAAACCACATCAGGGGAGAGTATGAAGCAAAGGAGGAACCTATGAAGAAGTACTTATCTCTGGCCCAATCGAGGATTAATCAGTTTCAAGAAGTGCAAATGGAGCAGGTCTCCAGATCGCAGAATACCAGAGCAGATGCCCTATCCAAGTTAGCATCGAATTTTTTATCAGACAATAAGGTCCTGATCGAGCAATTAAATCAACGTAGCTATGAAGTATCTGAGGTACAATCGATCACACAGAGGGAAACATGGATGGATTCCATTGTAGCGTATTTGAAAAATAGCCAGTTACCAGGGGACAATATGCAAGCTCGCAAAATTCAACGCTTATCTGATAGGTATGCCCTATTCAATGATATCCTGTATAAAAAATCCTTCATATCCCCTTGGTTACGTTGTGTTACTGTAGAAGAAGGCAATTACCTATTGAGAGAGATCCGCTTGGGGATCTGTGGAAACCATATGGGATCGAGGGCTTTAGCTAGGAAATGCAGGTTGTTTGGCTATTATTGGCCTAAAATGCTACAGAATGCAGAGGAGTTGGTCTTGGCGTACAGGTCATGTCAGGTCCATGGTAACCTATCCCATCAGCCACCTGAAAATTTAACTCCAGTTATCTCGGCCTGGCCCTTTGATCAATGAGGTGTAGACTTAGTGGGGCCATTGCCAACAGCACCAGGAAGTTATAAATTTTTAGTTGTGGCCATTGATTACTTCACTAAATGGGTGGAGGCTGAACCACTAACCACTATCACGGCCAAGCAGATCCAAAAATTCTTATGGAAGAACCTGATATGCAGGTATGGGATACCAAAGACCATAATTTCAGACAATGGTACTCAATTCGAGGACAATGGGGTTTAGGAATGGTGTACAGATCTGGGCATAACACAACATTTCACCTCTGTTGGTCACCCACAAGCTAATGGACAGGTGGAACAAACTAACAGGCAGGTCAAGCTTGGCTTAAAGAAGAGGCTGGAACAAGAAGGAAAGCATTGGGTGGAACACCTCCCAAATATTCTCTGGGCTTACAGAACTACCCCAAACATGTCAACACGTGAAACTCCATTCTCCTTGGCGTATGGATGTGAAGCTGTCATTCCAGCAGAAATTGGATTGCCATCCCCTAGAACGATACTGCATAATGATCAGGCCCAAGAAGAGAAAATAAGGCACGCTAAGGATGAGCTGGAGGAGAAAAGGGATATTGCTTTGATCCGAATGGCTAAATATAAGCAACAGGTATCCCAGTATTATAACTCCAAAGTAAAACACTGTTACTTTAAGGTTGGTGATCTGGTTCTATGCAAAAATGAAGTCAGCAGGCAAGAACCAAGTGGAAATTGAGTCCTAACTGGGAGGGACTTTATCAGATTATCAAAGTACATAGAAAGGGAGCATACCAATTGACTGACAACAGAGGGAAAACTATTCCTAGAAGTTGGAATGCAGTTAATGTGAAGAAATTTTATGTTTAAGGCAAGTGATTGTCGTTTTATTTTGCAAGTCTATTATGCAATATGACTCTTTTTTGAACTTTTTGAATTTTATTGCGTGGTTGTAATATATCTCTGTTGTTAAACTCTTAAAAAAAGAGAGAAGATTCATTAAGTCCGAAAATCATATTAATTTAAGACCTCATGTCGTCGTTAATCTTAAGACCTCAGGTCAGGTCGTAAACTCTTCAAAAAAGAGATACTTTTAAGTCTGAAAAATCAGATCAATTTAAGACATCAGGTCAGGTCGTCACTCTTTAGACCTCAGGTCAGGTCGTCACTCTTAAAAAGAGAAAATTTATTAAGTCTGATAAAATCAAACAGCATTAAAGACCTCAGGTCAGGTCGTCAATCATTAGACCTCAGGTCAGGTCGTCACTCTTAAAAAGAGAAAATTTATTAAGTCTGATAAAATCAGACAACTTTAAGACCTCATGTCAGGTCGTCAATCATTAGACCTCAGGTCAGGTCGTAACTCTTAAAAAGAGAAAATTCATTAATCAGACAGCTTTAAGACCTCAGGTCAGGTCGTCAATCATTAGACCTCAGGTCAGGTCCATAACTCTTAAAAAGAGAAAATTTATTAAGTCTGAGAAGTCAGACCGATTTGAGTCCTCAGTTCAGGATATAATACTTTCAGACCTCAGGTCAGGACGGTAATTCTAAAAATGAAGAAATTCATTTAAGTCTGGAAATGACTAAGCTGCTAAAAACCACAGTATGACGTATGCTGCACAGATCAATCACACGTCATACTGGGGGGGAAGCATAAAGGAGAAACACAATATAAGGCACAAAGGCAAAAACAGCCTATAAATTGTGCATAAAGTGCCAGAGGCACTAAAACTCCAAATAGAGTGCAAATAGTGCCAGAGACACTAGGATTCAAAAAAAATTCCCATATGAAAACAGCAAAATAACAAATTTTGAAGACAATAACTAATGTTTGAAGTCAAAATTGGAATAGAAGACAAGCTGAATGTTTTCATTGTGAACTGGGGGGGAACTTGAGATTGAGATGATGAGCCAGCTTGAGCAGGTGGAGGCTTTTTTCCGTACTTGGAGACCAAGTCCACTCCCTCCCTGAACTCTTTGAATCTGGCCTCATAAATTTGAGATCCGTCCTTTCTGTTCCAACCCGCATGGGGGAGCTTGGTAGCATCAACATTAAGCCCTGCTGCTTTCATATCTTCAATGGCTGAAGAATACCCAAACCAGATAATCGGGGAAATTAACATATTGATACTATCGGCAAGCTCATCGGACCTCCTATACTTAGCAAGGGCTTCAGCAATGTGCTCAGGCAGCTTGCTCTTCAAATTATCTCTCTCCTCTTCAAGGGTGGCTACCATCTTTTCCAGTCCGGATTTGATCTGATTAGCAGTAGCAGTATGAGTCTGGAACTCATCATTTTTGGCCTTCAATTCATCAGATAAAGCCATTTTCTCAGCAGCAGAAGTGTTCAACAAATCTTCATACTTGGCCTTCCATTCTGACAAAGAGTTGGTCAGGTCTTCCTCGACTTTTCCAGAACTTCTCAGTCTGGACATGATCTCCTTACCCAGTTTGGCGCCCTAAAAAAGGAATACAAGGAGCAAAATCAGCATATATTACCTAAAAAAGACAGAATACTACTTGTGAAGAGGGCCTTACAAATTTGGACAGATCTTGATTGGTCCACTCTTTCGAGTCATATCTTTCCCCTTGAGCTCTTTCAGAGGCCTCAGCATCTCTATCAGCTTGATCCTGAGATCTAATACGCTTTGAAGCACGCCTAGTCTCAGCTGTAGTCTCTACCAAAGTGTGCGAGAAACCAACTGATAATCGTTGGTCTCCTCAGAGTTGCCGTCAGCAGGATCTGTCTCGATCGAGGGCTCAATTGGATGACTGTCAACAGGCTTGGCAGTTTGATCCGGCACATCTAAGTTGATAACAGGACCGGATGCATCCTGACCTCTGGGAGGTGAAGCCTCATCAGCAATCTGGAGAATATCGGTGAAACTTGCCACTGCAAATATCAACAAGAAATTAAAAGCATGTCTTAGACAAAACATAGATATTCAAAAAAGGAATCCTACTTAGATTATATCTCTCCTCTGATAGCTCAACGTAAGGCTCTGGACCGGCAGTTTCCAGACGAACAACATCGATTAAATTGGAACTGTAATGCCTCATACCCATGTATATGAGGGACGCCCTGATATCATTTAACAAGTTCTTGTCCGCTTTGCTCTCCAACACATCTCTATTCTTAGTGGAAGTGTTCCACTTGCCTAGATCCCTAGCGGCGTTGTGCCTAATGAAGAAGAAGTGTTTCTTCCAATCGGAGAAGGATTGGTCTGTTTTCTTAATCAAACGGACACTACTCAAATTATCAGTTCTTCTACAAAAGCAGTACTAGCCAAGACTCTTTTTAACCTATTTGCATTGGTAAAAAGTTCTAAAAAGAACCAAAGTGAAGGGGGTGACAGAACACCTACACCAAATCAGGAAACCTGTAATGAATCTTATGCTATTGGGGACTATCTGACCAAGTCCTAAATCATAATAGCGAAGTATCTCCAGAAAGGCGGGAGGAAGAGGAAACCTGAGACCACAGTCAAACTGTTCTTTATAAACATCGCAATACCCAGCAGGAGGAGCAGCAGCACTTTTCCCAGACGCATGTCGGATAGGGGCATATACGTTCTTATTTATCCCATATCCATCACAGATGTCTGTGATATCAGAATCCTTCAACTTAGAATCGATCGCGTGGTAAGCCATCATTTTCTTGGTCTCGTAGGTCCTCATCAACGCTCTTATTGGCACAGATAAACCAGAAATATTATACTCAGTCGGAGGCGATTCGACAAGGTAAGGAACAATAGAGGCGATCAAATGAGGGGGAAGAATAGAGAAAAGAGGATTTTCACCAGGATTGGATACTTCAGGCTGATCTGGATTCATAAGGAGTAAAAGAAAAAAAGAAAAAAATTATTATTACCACACACAAAGGAGAAAGACTTACTTGTTAATTGAGGGAGCAAATCCGCCAAATCGGACGTCTATGGCTATAAATAATGATGGGCGTTTGCAGAGTTTAATAGATTTAATAACCTTTAGCCAAAAGACGGGAAGTTTGGACTACGCATCGATTGAAAAGACAATGCGTGTGCAATCATGGTGGCATTTGAGTTAACCGAGGCGAAGGTAGATAGGCCGTCTGGATGGTACACGTGGAACAACCTTGTGCTTCATAAATTAATCCATTTTTAAAGGCTAGACCGTATCGATTAAGATCTGGGGGACTGTGATTGGGGGTGACCCGAATCAGTCCACGTGTCAAGCGTATATAGAGCGAACTAGCAGAACATGACAGAGCCGTACCCGACTTGGATGTCATTTTGACCAGATTAGATCAGGCCAGGGCAGGTCCCTGACCAGAGGACGCAGACTGACCAGGCCAGGGCAGGTCCCTGACCATAGGAAGCAGACCGATCAGACCAGGAGAGGTCCCTAAACAACAAGAAGACAGATCCGAGACATACCCGTCTGGAATAAAGAGCAGTTATGACTAAGCGTGAGACGTGGGGGCTTACATAACCACCCATTAACTCCATTATCATCGATAACCGCCTGAACTACGGTTGGACTTGATTCCAAATATATATATATTTGGATACGTAGGCAACTTATTCCCTAAGTTCAGTCCATTCATAAACAACAACTACTCTCTGTTCAATCCTAGAGCAAGAAGACCCAATATTTTACCCGTTTCATTCTGAGTTCGATCACATCAATACCAAAGGACACTTTACATGGTGAGAATGCACCGAGACATTTTAAGCACCTCTCAATGGGGCATGGACTCATGATCCATGTGGGAGTTACACGTCGTCCACTGGCCTCAAAGCCAACTGGTGCGGTAAATGTCCTATGCTTCGATATAGAAACGTGTCTTACCAATGATATTGATGTTTTAGCTTTTAGACAACCACATATGTATTTACGAGTTAAGTTCTAGTCACCTGGTTCATTCACATAAAAGGCTTCTTAAGTACTTCTAGTCCTAGAGATCTAGTTAACTACTTAGCATATTTTAAAAGAATCATTGACTACTAAGTCAATGTCCCACAAGGCCTAAATAACGCCTTCTGGTGCTCCCACCTTCTCCCCACAGAGGGTCTCAGTTGTGGTGATGAGCCAAGGCTACCAGAAGTCATAGTTAGACATTGTCAATTAACATATAATTCCCTCAAAGGAATACATACCAATCAATGACATGTTAGACACAAGGGGATATCTAAACACAGTGAACAGACACATTTGGCGTCCACCAAGGACACATTGGCGTCCGCCAACCTTGCCCAGAACATAACATACAATATTTCCCTACTCTTGGCGCCCACCAAAACCTCATTGGCGTCCGCCAAAAGTGAACATAGTCACACTTCTCGCTTTTGGCGGCCGCCAACCAATGTTGGCGTCCGCCAATACTTACCCGATCATCATGTTAACCTGCTGCAATTTATTACTCAATGATCACCAACCTTATTACTACCCGAAACCTGCAATTTCACATTAATAATCCATAACATAAACACCTAAAAATCCGTTTAAAAACACCCCTTTATGCTTGATAATTTACAAAGACCTTTCAATGCCAACCAATGTTTTATGGATTCCCTACAAAGTCAAGTATTTTTTTATCAAGAACTTTATCATGAAAATACAACTGAAATTAATATGGCGATTGTAGGATAGGACCCTAAGTTGAATAGGATTGAAAACCGTATACCGAATAGGATTGAAAACCGTATACCGCACTATAACGGGATATCTTTATTTTATTTTATTATTCCTTTTTTTTTCGCAACCCGTCCTTTCTCCCTATGAATTATATGATCACATCACATCACTCTTGCTTTCACCCAAATATATTCAGTATATACATACATGTTGAAACATTGACTAACATATATTATATATATATATATATATATATATATATATATATATATATATATATATATATATATATATATGACGATTCCAAAAACCGTCTCTATCAAATCTAAGGTTCTTTCTCTTTGTGATAACCTGATAAAGCTCCTAGAATACAAAAAACAATGAAAAGAGGGGGGTGGTTGTGAGATGTTTGAGACTGCATTTGATGGTGATCAAGCTGCCTACGTATCCAATGCGTGAACTTGAATCAAGTCTCCGTAGTTCCTTAAGGATTGTTTATATAGAGGGTCTTGAGCCCTATGGTTAGCCTGTGGCGTGTCCATGGCGGACACTGATTTGCGTGTTCCATAAGGAAAATGATTATGATTGATTGATCTCCTAAACTTTAGGAGATAATCGTGATATTCAAATATTTGCGTTAAATGACAAAGATTGGAGCCTTTACGGCTCGGGATTCCTTCCATAATTATCTGATTTAGAACGTGTGCAAGGGGTTTGGCCCGAGGGGGGCCTAGGCCGACCTTATAGGTTGGATGCGGGTAAGCTCTGAATACACGTACTGACCGACCTGCAGAGGTCGGGATAGTGTTTGTGTCTATATGGCTCGGTGGTCGGCCCTAAGCATTGGCCGACCCAGAGAGGCTGGGGAGATCAGCCGACCTACTCTAGCTTGGCTGCTGTGAGATCCGACCCCTTAGACAGCCTTTCTCTTTCTATACATAATGTTGAGCCATTAAAGAGGTGCCGCATAGGTACGTTCAGTTTTTGGCATCATCATAAGCCCCCCAGATCCAGCCGAGCCTCGTGAGTTTGACTCGGACCTGCTTAGATTGCAGCTCAGCCTGGTAGGTTTTTGAGTGATGATTAGGGGCCGTTATAGTGTAGTTATGACCGTCCTAGAATTCGAGGCGTCGTTACTGGTACGCTTGAATTGAAACAGTTTCTAAGATGAGCGTGGGGGATATAAACCCGTCATGTCAAGCGTCATTTCTCTTACTGCCATTCCAATGACCATCATTAAACTGTAGCCTCATACTCCCATTGTTCTCATTTTTCATCTGCTTCTACGCCCTTATTGATGTCTGATTCATCTGAGGAGGAACCGCTTACTCCTAGGACTGAAGCAATCATAAAGGAATCCTAGACCAGGCATGTGGTCTTCAAAGAGATCCCGTGGGTTCCTCCACAACCGATTTCTGCCGCTTCTTCTTGCGACCCGTAATCAAACACTTTTGACCCTCTTTTTAGGTATAAAATTCAAAAGGCCACTCAAGATATCATGGGGAGTCATGTGATGGTTTCGGTTTTGACTCAAATTAGCATGGAGTACATCTGTCATGAATATGGGGTAAACTCGGAATAATTTGCACCTCTGCTCCCCGTGGATCCACGTCCGTTCGCATCCCGTCCTCCAGATAGGTACTTTGCCATTTATGAACCCCAGCTGAAGGCAGGGCTAAGGTTTCCGTTGTGTCCTTCCTTTGTATCAGTGTTACGAAACTATAGGATAGGTATGGCTCAAATGGCTCCCTCCAGAGTTAGGACGGTGGTGGGGTTTTCCGTGTTGTGCCAGGAGATAGGGGTGCAGTTCTCGGTGGGTATCTTCCGAGTCTTTCATCGCATCGCGCAGAGCCCGGGGCTGAAAGGATGGTATCATTTTTCCCGTCGGTCGGGATTAAGGGAAATGATGCTTGAAGGCCCTAAGTACAAATCATGACTAGGGCGCTTCTTCTTCATTCGAGATGGTGGGGACTTTAGGCTAGGGCATTGGAAAACAAGTTCCTTATAAAAGGACGATTGTCCGACCCTCACGAACTCTACTCAACTAAATGACATTCAGAATGCGGGTATCTTCCTGAGGCTACGTGAACTGCCTTCCAAGCTGATCGCTGCAGCTCTTCTGACCGAGGCTGGTCTCGATCCTTACCATCCCTTAGACAGCGACAGCTGTGATATTGGTGAGTGCCACTACCTTCTTGTTCTTGTAAACTTTTGTATTGATGTAAGTAATGTGCTTTCTCTTTTCTTGCAGTAAGGACACTGGCCAGTCTCCAAGCCCCCGGTCCTAGGGAGGGGGTGGAACACCGAACCGTGAGGGCAGCCGTGACCGGAGAGCCTGCTGGTTGGGACCAGGTGACCCGGACCATGGGATCCTCTCTCGGGGCCCACACAGCTCGTCTGTTATCCGAGCTGGAGGATGACGCTCTGGCAAATCCTCACTCTTGTAAGATGGACTTAGATGCTCCTATCATTGAGGTGGACGAGGGGGAGGATGAGGAAGAGCTTGAGACACTCCATATACGAAGGTCTTCTCGCTCCAGATCGGGAGAGGTTGATGCAGAAGAGAGGCTAGGAAAGAGAAGCAGGACCAATGTCGGATTGGTTCCGAGGAACCACGAGGAATCATCTGAGGTTTGCCGAGGGGATGGGGAGACCGAATTTGACCCCCGCACTTCACCCTATTTAGATGATCCGGTGCAGGATGACTCTCAGATGTCTGACATGGATCTGCTTGAAGCAGGTTTTGAGGCCATGAGATTTGTAAGTTTCATTTCCTTGTATCTTTGACACTTATCCTTATCAGAGGGTCTTGACCGTATGTTGTGCTTACACAGGGATCGGTTGTAGGTCAAGATATCTTTTGCCGACTTGCATGTTCGTCTGCCGATCGAGAGAAGAAGAATTCTGATAGTCTAAAGACGATCAAATAAAGGAACTCGAGGAACAACTGAAATCACAAATGCAAAAGACAGAGGCTTTAAAGTCTGAGTATGATGTCCGCCTTCAAGAGTTCATGAATGAACACTTAGAGAAGAAAGCCGAACTAGACGGTCATGTTGCGAGGCTTCGGGGGGAGCTCTCAGCTTTAGAGGCAACTATTTGAGCATTTCCTTCTCGTCTCCAGGGTAACTCGGCTCAAGCCGTTAGAGATTACAAAGCTTCTTCTGACTTCATTGAATCTTTAAAGCGGTATTTGAGCCCTGTCGTGAGGGCTAGCTATATGCTGAGAGTAGATGATTGTAGGGCCCATCACCCGGACCTGACTATCGAGAAAATGGCTTACCCAGACTTGTACATTCCTGGTGCCGAATCGATGTATTCTCTTCGGCTGAAGGAATTTCAAGCGGGGGTGGACCTTGCGGCTAAGTATCCTATGATCGGCCAACATGGCCGACCTTCTAAGGGGAGCGAGCCCTCAGGTTCGACCCCTGGTTTTTGATAGGATCAGGATGTCTTAGTGTAGGCTTTGTAATTTGCAATTCAACTTCTTTCTGTAATTTTGTTATTTATTAATAAAACCTGTTTTTACAAACCTTTCAGTTTAGTTTGATTCTAATTCAGATTTTGTATTTTGTATTTGTTTCCCCCAAGTATGTCATGCCTATGATTAAAGGGGGATGGCATACTTGTCTAAGTTGTATGAAGTATGATTATAAGTTAGTTTCACAATTAGTTTAAGTCACCGCGAGGACTGGTCAAGTCGGCTTCTTGCAAGCAGGACCAGACTAGTGCCGACTTCTCGTTTTAAGGCACGGCGAGCAGGACTAGGTCAGATTGACTTCTCGCGTGGAAGCATTGATGAGCAGGGCTAGGTCAGACTGACTTCTTGCATGGAAGCATTGACAAGCAGGGCCAGGCTAGTGCTGACTTCTCGTTTTAAGGCACGGCGAGCAGGGTCAGGTCGGACTGACTTCTCGCGTGGAAACATTGACGAGCAGGGCCAAGCAAGTGCTGACTTCTCGTTTTATGGCACGGAAAGCAGGGTCAGGTCAAACTGACTTCTCGCGTGGAAGCATTGACGAGCAGGGCCAGGCAAGTGCCGACTTCTTATTTTAAGGCACGGCGAGCAGAGCCAGGTCGGACTGACTTCTCGTGTGGAAGCATTGACGAGCAGGGCCAGGCTAGTGCTGACTTCTCGTTTTAAGGCACGGTGAGCAGGGCCAGGTCGGACTGACTTCTCACGTGGAAGCATTGACGAGCAGGGCCAGGCTAGTGCTGACTTCTTGTTTTAAGGCACGGCGAGCAGGGCCAGTTCGGAATGACTTCTCACGTGGAAGTATTGACGAGCAGGGCCAGGCTAGTGCTGACTTCTCGTTTTAAGGCACGGTGAGCAGGGCCAGGTCAGACTAACTTCTCATGTGGAAGCATTGACGAGCAGGGCCAGGCTAGTGCTGACTTCTTGTTTTATGGCGCGGCGAGCAAGTCCAGGTAGGACTGACTTTTCACGTGGAAGGTAGCGTGGTGCTAATAAAACGTTGCACTTATTCATAAAGTAATGACAAGAAAATAATATTTTATTCATAATAACAAGATTTTTAAAGAAAAACTCAATTTGTAATAACAACTGAATAGGGGTTATTCACCAAATCAGTTTTAGGGATAGAATTTCTGCAAGTTGTTAGCATGCCAACTTCTTGGGATGGTTTTGCCGCTAGAGTCGGCCAACTGATAAGTGCCCTTCCCGTGCACCTTGACCACTTTGTAAGGACCTTCCCAGTTTGGGTAGAGTTTGTCTGAGGGCCCTGTCTGCTGGCTTCATTTTTCCGGAGCACCGTGTCTCCTTCTCTGAAGTACACATGCTTTACTTTAATGCCGTAGTATTGAGAGAGTTTATGCTTGTATCTTGCCATTCGGATGAAGGCTATCTCTCGGTTTTCTTCCAAGTCATCTTTGGAGGGCTTGAGCTCGACTTCCCTATCTGCTTTTGTGTAGAGCTCATGGTGAGGGTAATATGACTTTAGCAGGTATGACTGACTCACTCCCGTAAGCTAAGGAGAAAGGCGTTTCCCCTGTTTCCGAGCTTGGGGTCGTTCGATACGCCCATAAGATGTTGGCCTGATGCTCTACCCAATTTTCTCCTTCTTCTTTGAGTCTTTTCTTCAGGCCAACTTTGATCTGATGATTGGTCTGCTCGACCTGTCCATTCGATTGTGGGTAATGTACTGAAGTGAAGTGTTTGGATATCCCTAGCTCAACGCACCAGGATCTGACTCATTTGTCTTCAAACTGTGTTCCGTTATCTGATATCAATGTCTTGGGGATCCCGTACCGGCACACAACGTTCTTCCAAAAGAACTTCTGTATGACTTTAGCTGTAATCGTGGTGAGAGCATCGGCTTCTACCTATTTGGTGAAGTAATCCACGGCGACCACCAAAAATCTGAGGCTTCCCGGTGCTCAAGGTAGAGGCCCGATTAAATCGACTCCTCATTGGTCGAAAGGCCACGCAACGATCATGGGAATCATCTGCTGAGAAGCTTGATTTGATATATTATCATGTACCTGACATGGTTTACATCTGCGGATGAGATCCTCTGCATCTTGCCGCATGGTCGCCCTGTAGTAGCCGAATAGACAGTATTTTCGTGCTAGTGTCTGAACTCTGGGATGATTTCAGCATATTCCTAAGTGGATTTCTCGGAGCATATATTTTCCTTCATCCTCCGTTGCGCACCTGAGCCAGGGTGCCATGAAATACTTCCTATACAGTATGTTGTCAAAGAGTGTACCGGGCCGGTCTGAATTTCATCTTTCTCACTAAGGTTTTGTCCTCGGGTAGTGTTCCGTTGCAAAGGTAGGATACTGTAGGATTTGTCCAGGTATCCTTCTAGGTGATAGGTTGAACTCTCTTGGCTTCATAGCTTCTTTCCTGTAACAACTCTACTGGCACCTTCTTGTTAGAGACGAAACTAGATGCCAGTTTGGAAAGGGCATCGGCTCATCGGTTTTGGGATCGAGGGACTTGTTCAATATGAACAGTTTGGAAGGCTTTCAGCCGATCACGTGCCATAGCCAAGTACTTTTTCATGGGCTCTTCTTTAGCTTTGTATTCTCCTTTCACATGATTGACAATCAACTGGGAATCGCTATAGACCCACAAGCTCTTAGCTCCCAACTTAGCTGCTAAATTAAGTCCGGTGATTAGAGCTTTATACTAGGCTTCGTTATTGGTGGCCAGGAAGATGAATCGGAGAGCATAAGGAAATTCCTCACCTTTTGGACTAATGATTAGGAGTCCTGCCCCAACTCCATCCTTGCTTTAGGCTCTATCAACATATAGTGTCCAACGTTCGACCTCAGCACTTGGTTGATTATGATCGGCAGTTATGACCATTTCTTCTGCCAGGAAATCCGCTAACGTTTGGGCTTTGACTGATGTTCGAGGATGGAAATCTAAGTCGTACTCTGCTAACTCCACTACCTATTTTGTCATCCATCCTGACGTTTCTAGTCGGTCCAGTAGTTGCCAAAGAGGCTGATCAGTAACCACGACTATCGGATGAGCCTGAAAATACGGTCTCAACTTTCTAGAGGCATGTACTAAGGCTAGTTCTAGCTTCTCGGCATTCGAGTATCTGACTTCTAGACCGTGAAGTGCTTTACTGACATAGAAAATCGGCTTATGCATATTGCCCTGTTCCTTGACGAGGACTGCACTTATGGCCTCATCACATACTGCTAAATAGGCGAACATGGTATCTCCTTCCTATGGTGAAGTCAGTGTGGGCAGCTCGGCTAAGTAGATTTTCATATCTTCTCATTGGCATTCTTCATCTCATCTGAATGGGTTGGTTTGTGTTTAGAATCTTGAAGAAAGGGAGGGCTCGTTAGGCCGACCTGGATAAAAAAAATGCCCGAGTGCGGCCATCCTTCCCGAACGTTCCTTGGTGGCGACATAGTTCTTAGTCCTTCCAAATTGTTTGGGTTAGCTCTGATGCCTTCTTGAGATATCATATACCCTAAGAATTTTTACCAGTCCGGACCCCGAACGTACACTTCTTGGGATTAAGTTTCATATGTGAGGTTCTGAGTACTTCACAGACTTCCCTAACGTCAACTAAGTATTGTTCCAGGGACTTACTCTTGATTAAGAGGTCGTCTACGTATACTTCCATGTATCTTCCTATCTGGTCTTTAAATATTTTATTGACTGTCCTTTGGTAAGTTGCTCGGACGTTTTTGAGGACAAACGGCCTAGTTTTGTAACAGTACGTGCCGAATTTAGTAATGAATGAGGTTTTTTTGGCATCCTGGGGTTCCATGGCAATCTGATGATAACCCCTGTAGGCGTCTAGGTGATAACGCCCTAAATGGTACCATTAATTATACCTTTGTTAACCCCAAATTCTGCTCAAGAGAGGATAGATAGGCTCGCTATTATATGAAATATGTGTTAAATGCTATGTGTATGTTTCAAGGACCGTAATTCTGCATCTATGTTATTTTCCCAAAGATTTGGTACTGTTTTGCCTCGTTTCATATGTTTTTAAGGTATATACTGAATCTGGAGCATTGAAGAACGGATCTGGACCAAAAGAAGTATGTTGGGCCAAGTAAAGGAAGTCCAAGAAGAAATCTACTGAAGAAAAAGAGGAAAAGTCAGCCCGGTTTACCGAGGGCTAGGTCCGGTAAACCGAGGGCCTTGAGCAACAAGAAATCGATTCAACCGTATTGTCTAGGTCGGTTAGGGTTTCTATGAGTCATAAGTCGGCTGTTGTATCTATATAAAGCCGCATTAGCAGAAGTTCTCAAAAATATATCATATCTTATTATTGAATCTTCAATTACATTATACAATTTGATGAAATAAAGTTATTCTAAGCTTTTTTGAGGAATTATTTCTGGTTTTCTCCCTTTCTCTACCATCTCTAGCTTGAGTAGATCGAGCTAGATCTCCGTTGTTGAAGGTATGAAGCTTTGAACGTTTCTTTTTGTCATCTATATGGTAGAAATGTTCGTATTTATGTGTATTAGTTAATCTGCATGTTTAACGACCACATGATTTACTTAGATTAATCGTAATTTAGAAATGTGGATCCGGAGTTAAGAAAAGCTGACCCTGATAAACCGGCAGTCTATACCGGTTTACCGAGGCAATAATTAGACAACTTAATCTGGAGGATTCACTACAACTACATTGATCAACAGGTTTAATTAACAGTAGGTTAGATCTGGCCAATCTGCTTATTGTAATCGTAAAGTTAACATGAAATACGAATAGTGAAGTGTTAATTTGGACATAGTTTTGATGGAGCCTTGGAACGTGCTGATTAGTGTCGACAGCTGTCTAGGCGGGTTAGCGGTATGAGTTAGCGCTCGAAATCGGCAATTCTAGTTCTTTATGCGTATGGGTTATTACGGACCAATTAATGATGGTAGCTTGCGTATAGATTGTCTACTACCACAGTAGCTTGCACCCGTAGCTTATAATTAAATCAAAAGCTTGCTCGATTAATTTTAGCAAATTATGTGAGGAAGTAAATATAAAGATTAACTAATCCAAGTTAGTAGATCGGTGAGAAGAGGGGAGAAATACAAAGTTTCTTTCATGTTTATTGTTGGACAATGACCGCCTCTTTGTCGCTTCTTAATTATATTAGAATCGTTTATAGTTAAAGTGGCATTGTCTCTGTGGGATCGACCTTGATTCGCATTTACTATACTACGATGTACCTAGTATTCTTGCTAGTAATATCAACTTTAGTGACTTACACGCGATCAAGATTTTTGGCGCCGTTGCCTGGGACAATGGCCAATTTTAAAGATAAACGTTTTAATTCTAATTAAAAAATCGTTTTTATTTTATTTTATTTTCTTTGAGTCTTGAGTCGTTTTGGATCAAACCTACACCTGTTAATCTGCCAGAATAAGAAATCTTAGGCCCGGTTTACCGAGGGCTACCTTCGATTTACGAGGCCTGGGAAATCAAATTCTAAATATCCTTTGTTTTTCTGTGTTATTCCCAGTTGATTTTAGTTAGTAGGTCCGCAACAATTGGGATCAACCCCTACTGAAGCAGGAGTTGCTAACCTTTTCTTTGTTTAATTTTGTCTCTTTTGCAGGAAGTATCTAGACACTTCGGAAATTCAGTCAAGAAAAAGCAATTAAAGCTAGACGAGTCAGACACAATGCCTCGTACTGTGTTGAAACATTAAACCAATCTTTATGTACCCTGGATTAGAAGCCAGAGAGCAATATGAGGCTGACAAGGAGCGAGTGAAGGAGGAGACTGAAAAGCTTAAATGGGAAGCCCAGGAAAACCTGAAGAAGTATGAAACTTATCGACCGGGTACGTTTCCTATCGAGCTAATTGATATATCGTCCGATTATGACTCCGATGATCCGGAGGAGGATCTGGACGCCATGTTCTCAGATTCTCAGGATTACCCAGATTCTGACACAGTAGAAAAGTTAGGAGACCCTGGAACGTTTCGACTCCCAATTTCTATCAATGGTATATCGGTAGGTTTAGGTATTTGCGATTCCGGTTCAAGTTGTCACACTCTACCTTTATCCCTCTGCAGAACATTAAGCTTCCGGTCATTATGAATCAAACCCGAACTATGACCTTTGTTGATAAGACAAGAGATATGCTTCCGGTCTGCTTAGGAAGTGCACGATAAAGGCGGGAGGTTTCACTTTTCCTATTGATTTCATGGTTATAGACGTACCAGAAGACCCAAGTGCCCCAGTTTTGTAAGGAAGACCTTTCTTAGCGACAAGCAGATCAATCATGGACTTTGATAATGGGGAGATCACTTTAAGATTGAAAAATGATGTAGTATCTTTCAAAATCTTAGAGCCCCTAGATAATAGGCCGGAAAGTTGCAAGATGATAGAAAAGGAAGGGCATAGGCAACGAGAGGTTCTAGTAGAAACTTGCGAGCAAGAATTCATGAGATTAATGCTTAGAGAGAGCGAAGAGAAGGACCACAATAAGACGCTCACGGAAGCTAGTCCATCCGTATTACGTAGTGACGGATTAGATTAAAGTGGAAAATGTAAAGCCCTTGGGTATAAAGATTAAATCTCGAAGAAGAGGATCACCTAGTATGCAAGCAAAGAGAGAGAGGTGTGCTAGGAAGAGAGCTCAGAAAGTTTCTATGGAAAACCGGGAAAAGGCACTCTTGAAAAGTAATGATCAACGAGAAGGGAAGTGCATGATGGTTAAGACCTCAAAGATGAGTTTGGCGAGTTAAGGCCCGGACTTTTGATTGATTGAAGATCCGAAGGTAAGTCGAGCTGACTACTTTAAACTCAGAACTATTCTCTTAAGCCCTTAGGAAGATTAGGAATGAGTAAAAGTAGCTAGATGAAGGGACGAGCTTTTTTCCATCCTACCACACCCTTAGGCTTGAAACCGATGGTTGTTGGGAAGGTTTTTTTTACTCGTTGTGGATTCTTGTGAAGTAGGTTAGGATTGAGTCGGAATTGCAACAAAAGGAGTAAGAGACTAGTCAATTGAGGTCAGGATTGAGCAGTGAGATTAATTAAAGTGTGCAATGAAGGAGTATCGATAAATCTGGGGAAAAGAAGCCCCGGTAAACCGAGGGTCACCACCGGTTTACCGAGCTAAGATTTTCAAGTTTCTGAATGTTAGATTGAAAAAGTAGAATTTTTAGAGACACATGGAGGACTCACGTTGCATCAGAAAGCTAACAGTCAGCAGAAAATATCCTATTTTCCCTATTTTCCACCTTTTCATCCTTTCCCACACTCCACCATAACTCCACCTCAATCCCATTATTCACCCCATCAAATCCATCACCCTAATTACTCATCTATCCACTATCCCACCAAATCCTTCCACCTTCCATCATTTCTCCTATTTAAACCACATTTTCACCACCATTATCATCATTCTCATCTAATATCATCTTCTCAAATCACCACACTTCTTCCATTTCTTCTTCTTCCAAAAAATTCGCCACCATCACCAACATACCTCCACCAAACCAAACATTTTCCTTCTATTTTACCAACCCAAAACATCACTTTTTCCATCCATGTTGCTAATTAGTAGTGCTGCTGCAATAGTGAAGTGCTGCAGTTCATCATTTTCCAGTATCAGAGCACAGTCCCAGAAAGAAACCTAGAAAATTTAGGCCGGTAAATCGAGGCTTACCTCTGGTTTACCGAGGGCACCTTTTTCAGATTCAGCTTCATCATCAGCCTCTGTTTTCATTCAGAATGGGTCCTAAACGTAGCAGAACAACCCCTTGTCCAAGTGGTCTCGAGTTTGTTTACGGAGATGCTAACCCCTTTATCGACGGGGTTGAGCAATTTCACTCGTTAGAGATCTATGAATCGTTCTTAGGGCATTGGAACGGAAGACAGGTTGCCCGAGAACGAGGAGTAGAATTGGATGATTGCGGTTCAATCTTGCCACGAGCCCTACATAGGCTGATAGGATCCAGTGAGGACGATCTCGAATCGGTTGCGTGCAAACCTCTGGAGCTCCCCAAAAAACCCGAGAGAAAAAGGCTGATCCTTCGACCATGACGGTAAGGGAATCGGCGGCTAAAGGGAAGCCTTTAAAGCCTAATAATCATGAGGCCTTAAGGAATTTGCCCTTATGAATCTGTATGAGAAGGATGTAGAGAAGCATTGGCGATGGATCCGGAAGAGTACCAACCTTGCCAAAACCCTTCAGCGATTTTACAATATTGACCCTAATATCTACCGGTTCTCCTTGATCGACTTTAAGAAGGAGGAAGACAAGCTACGGCCTAGCGATCGAGAAGATTTTATTTGTGCTCGCCGCCCTGGGGATACCATAATTCTTCACTTCGATCACTTCTTTGCCGGCTTCCGGCCCCCTTTGGATCCTTTTTTGGTTAAGCTGCTGCGCGAGCTGCGAGTGTTGCCATGCGACCTGGCCGTTGGGGCCGCCATTTAGATCATGTCTTTCATTGTTCTCTGTCTAATGATGAAGCAAGAGCCTACATTTTCCGTGTTCAAACAATTTCATTTGCTCTGTGGTACCTCTTTCCCGGGGTAGGCCAACGCTAGGGCCCAGACTCCCCGTTTATTCTTCCATCTCCCTAACAAGATACACAACTGGGGGGATCGCGTTTTTAAGGTCGAATCGAAAGTTGGTTGGCCTTTCCCTCATTCCCCTCCCCGCAAGGGGAAATTTTCTATGATTGGTTTTGATGATCCTTTTGTGGACGAGTATCGATTCCTCCGAGGACTTTTGGTGATAATAGACTCTGATGGGGCCGCGCCCTCGAAGAGGAATGTGTCCTGGATCGAATTCCTAGACATGGCGGAGCCCTATGCGAGCAGAGCTGGAATTGTGGGGCCGGCGAAAGGCCAACCTCTTGTGGCTATTGCATCTGAGGAGAGAGATTCTGATTGGGTCGGGGAGTGCCATATTAACCGTTGCTTTCCCTCGAGTGTGCGGCACGTCAGGGTGATCCCAGCAAGAGGCCTCACCATAATTTTTCTTTGCTTTCTACATCATTACTCTTCATGTCTTATTGCTTTGTTTTTTTGTTTATTTTTCCAACTTTTGATGAACTTTTTTAAACATTCAGTCAGCAAGATGGATGCTACTCAGAGGCGAGCTCAAAGGCAGAAATTGGTAGATGATGCGGCAAAAGGCAGGCAGGCGGCGCTGAAACAAGCTTTGGGAAGGATCCCTCGAACGGTCGACTCTTCAGTTGTTGATGAAGCTTATAACCCCAATCCTCAAGTTCCGACAGCGACCCTAGTGGGCACGGGCTCGAGTCAAACTAGAGGGGCCCAGAAAAGGTTGCCAGGTGACGTCTCGATAAGGTGGCCCCGGAGTCCAAACGATCAAGGGTTGAAAAATCTAAAGTTGTTGGCGGCGCTAGCGAGGGTTCTGATCGCGCTGAGAAGCGAACTGTTGTCGTGGAGGAGGCCGCTGATGAGGAGAGGGCACCGCCGAGAAGGACGTTGCCTCGTGGATACCAGGGGAAAGAGGCCCTTTGGTTGGACGCTGAGTTCACCGGAGGTCCGCTTGATATGGTGAAGGCAAGCCAACTTAGGGAGGCAATTGCTGACGTTATCCATCTGGACCGCTTGTCGTGGGACGCGCCGGCCGGAATACTGAGATGGAGATTGGCAGAGGAATTATTGACCGAGTGGTTGTTCGCGACAATGCCCCTGCCAGGGATGAGCTTACAAAGTTGAAGGATCTTGCTGGCGAATTTGGGATCGCCTCCTCCACGGTAAGCCATTGTTTTTGTTTATTATTGCTTTTCCTTCTCTTTTCTCTTTCTGCGAACTCATCATTTTTTTTTTGACAACTTGGGACTCGCATAATGAAAGCTACCGAGGCCGCTGAGAAGCGCAATGCTGGTTGAGGAAAGCGACAGCGGCCCTTGGTGCCTCTGAAAAAGCAAGGCTCGCTGCTGAGGCCAAGAATGTCAAAACCCAGGCCGAAATAGATCGCATGAAGAAGTCTATGGAGGCAAGCGCGAAGATAGATGAGGAGTTGAAGGTGAAAATGAAGATCTTGAATGATCATTCTCAGAAATCCGTGGAGGCTTTAAAGGCCGCTGAGCAGGAGGTTGCGAGCTAGAAGGAGCAACTTCTTGTCGCCAACGAAACCGCCGAGGAAGCTGGTCCTGCAGCCGTTGCGGCCTATCAGGAGACGGACGAGTTCTTCTATCATTTACAGGCGAGTTTTGATCAAGGCTTCAACCATCTCGCTCGCTGCCTTTGGGCATATCATGAGAGAGAGTCGCTCAGCTTCGAGGAGATACTCCAGTGGGTTAACATGCCCCAGCGGAATCCCGACTTGTTGGCTCTTCATCCGGATATTCCTTATGCTCCGGATCATATTGTCGCCATCCAGACTGGGCAGGTAAAGGATGGCAAGCCGGTATAGGATCCTTCCCCGGTTAATCCTATCAATTTTGCTATTTTGAAGAACACTCCGGTCACCGACAATGAGGATGGCAGCGATGGAGAAGGCGACTGCACCGATGCTCCTCCTAGCCCAGTTTAAGATTTATGCCTGTTTTTGCGAGATTTGAGCGATCTGTACTCTCCCGCTTAGTTTCAAACAATTTGTTGATTTTTAACTTACTGTGATTGGGTTTTATACTTTGTAATTTGACGGGCTCTACTTAGGGCCGCCTTTCGATGATTTGTTTTATTCACTTGTCTTGTTTTCTTGATTCATTGCCTTTTGTTCTTGTATGTTGTGTGTTTGTGCCCCCTTTTATTTCAGCGAGATTAAAATTGTTAGCTCACTAAAATAGGAATCCCTTTGGCCATGTGTTCAGAATTCGCGCGGCCCCCTGTTTCTGTGAGGTCGCTACGATCTTGTGCCGAATAACTTCGAAAATTTTGACATGCGGCCCCTCTGTTTGGCATAAGGGCTAAGGCGATCTCCAGGAAATAGTGTCTTGCTTTTGAAAATTCCAAGTTCCGGCCCCTCAGTTTTTGAGCAAGTCGAGGGCGAACATTGACTGGGACAAGAATTTGTTGTTCCTAGGTGAGCAGCGGGCGTGCCTCTAGAAAGCTGATGCTCCGACTTGATTGGACAACTCCTTGATGGTCTTTTAACCCGTTCGGTAATTGTGCCATTTAAGTAGCCCTGAATCTCGGGTTGCTCAATTGTCAGACGTTTGACCACGTTTTTGAATTTCGAAATTTTGATAAAACGCGTGAGTGCTGTCCGCTAATCCCGCTCGTTATGTCTCCCCATTTGTTCTCCATTACCTCTCCCCATTTGTTTTTGCTCATGTCTTCTCCATCTGCAGGTGGTAGTTCAGTGCGTGTGTACAAGGCTCGTCCGGTGCGTGATGTTTCTCCTTTTTTCCTTACTGCCTCCCCTATTGCCAAAGATCATTTTTGGCGTTATTTCGATGTTGTGAAGCTGGTGAGGGAGAGAGGCCTGAATCATGACAAGCTTGACGGTGATGGTTCCTTGCTCCGGATTCGGCTTTCTGGGTGGTCGGATTTTGTTTCTCCGCCCATGTTACTTTTCAACCTTACCCTGGTTAAAGAATTCTACTCCATGTTGTCGGAGGCCTCACCAGGGGAGACAGTTAGTTCCGTTGTTCTCCGGGGCGTCTCAGTCGACTTTTCTCCGGAGACTATCAATGCTGCCCTTCGCATTCCCGCCGTCAATCCCTCTGCTCATTATGAGGTGGCTTGGGACCTTGGAGATGCAGAAAACTGGGGAATTCACCTACGACGCGCAATTTGTGAGCTTTTCCCCCACCGTCGCCGTCCTCATACTCTGGGTCCTGCATCTGAGCTGTCTCGTAGTAATCATGAGTGGAAAAGGTTTATTAACTCGCGAGCCCTTCCGTCAGCGGATTTTGAGGTGGTTATCGAGGCTGAGGCTTTACTTTTTCATGCTATTCGCGACCCCCAAGTGGATATTGATTGGGGGTCTTGATCCATTGCGAAGCTGTTGTGTTTGCTATTTCTATGGACCCTGATCGCCGCATTCCGTACGGGTCGTGATTTCTAAATTGTGTACTGATGTAGCCAGAGTGCCGGTTCATTCGTTGGATCGCAGCGGGTTCCCTTGAAATTTAGTTTGCCTTATCGATGTTTTTATGTTGTTCGCATTAACGTTTGAAAATTTTATCTTGTGTCCCTCTGTTTTTGGTTAAGGTTGCGGGAGCTGTGTCCGAAAGCTTGCCGGAAACGGAGATGAGCCTCTGTAGCTGAATTGTATTAGTCGGAACTAGCCTTTTTTTCTGAATAAATTGTTTGCGCTTACATATAATATCATTTCAAGTTATCAGCGTACCAAGGCCTATTGTATTCGCGACCTTGATTGTCTTTCAATACATAAGTTCCCTTTTTGACAATCCTTGCGACCTGAAGTGGTCCCTCCCAGTTTTCCGATAACTTTCCTTTTTGGGACTTTTTGGGCCTTCTCTCTTGCGTGCTTGCTTCCTTGCTTTATCTCGACTTCCCCCTGGTCGCTCCTCTCCCGGACTCATGCCATCTCTTGTTGATCTCCGACTTAGGGTGCTGGGCGGCCTCCTGAGCGACTAAGACCTTATAGGTTTGCACGCTCGTCATAAGGTTTCCATCCCTCGACCCTACCAGATTGTTTCTTTCGATGCTGTGGCCACGGCCCGGCTCCATCCTGGTGACTAGATGGGCAGTTTCCGTTAACACATAGGTGTGTCGGCATATTTAGATACATCAGCATGTTATCGTAAATTAACATGAAGGACTGTTAGTGAAGTGTTAATTAGGACATTATCTTGATGGACCCTAGAACGTGCTGGTCAATGACGACAGCTGTCTAGGCGGGTTAGCGGTATGAGTTAGCGCTCAATACCAACAACTCTAGTTCTTTATGCTTATGGGCTATTACGGACCAATTAAGGAGGGTAGTTTGCATTTAGATTGTCTACTGCTATTGTCGGAGTAGATAGGGTTAGGAGTTGTACCCGTAGCTGAACAATGAATAAATTCACCAATAGGGAGGACTGTTGCATGTGAGGGGGGAATAACTAATTACTCATGATTGAACTAATACCTTAGAAACTCTAGTTTGCTTCGTTGAATTTGCATAATCTTGCTAGTTGATTGTTACCAATTTTACTACTGTCTATATTATAGTTGGTCGTAGACCGTTATCGTGACAAGCTCAATCTTAATAATTAGACGTTCTTGCGAGTATCTGTGGGATGGACCTTGATTTGCCAGTACTCTACTACGATAGACCTAGTCCTATTGGTAGTAAGTGCCTTGCACGCGATCAGGTTCCAGAGTAATTAACCTATTGAATATTTGGGTTTCTGTCTTTTACTTGTTGTAAAATTAATTAATGCTACACATGCACCACTACTGAAGGAAAGCACTCCACATGAAGTGCTTTATAGCACTAAACCAGACTATTCTGTGTTTAAGGTTTTTGGTTGCTCAGTTTTTTCTTGCACACTTCAGCAGTACATGACAAAATTTGACTCAAGATGTAGGACTTGTGTCTACCTTGGGAAATCCAATACATCCAAGGGTGCTATTCTTTTAGACATTACCAACAAAGATATATTTGTTGCTAGAAATACTCAATTCCATGAGACTTATTTTCCTCTGTTTCAACAGGTATTAGGAAAGGCTAGATATCTTGCTGACATGCCAGTTCCTTTACCAGTAATGGACAGCTTTGATGATCTGTTGAATGAGTCAGCAGACCACCCAGACACAGGGTCAACTGCAACTAAGGCATCTAATGAAGAGGCACACAATTAAGAAGGCCACAAGAACAGGGAAATCACCAACCTTTTATCATGAAGGTGCTCATACTGTTCAGCAGACCCCATACCTACTGAGTGAGGTCATGAGCCTAGACAATCTCTCAGCAGATTATGCCAGATTCATCAATGCTATTGATGCTATTAAAGAACCTAAGACTTACAATCAAGCCATCAAGCATGATGAATGGAAATAAGCAATGCAAAAGGAGATTGAAGCTCTACAAAAGACTCATACATGAGAGATAGTTGATCTCCCCCAGACATGAAACCTATTGGGTGCAAGTGGGTATATAGAGTCAAATACAATCCTAATAGGTCAGTAGAGAGATACAAAGCTAGACTAGTAGCATAAGGCTACACTCAAACATATGGCATTGATTATCAAGAAACCTACTCTCATGTTGTCAAGATTACTACGGTCAAAACTTTACTTGCAGCAGCAGCACCCAATAATTGGCATATACATCAGATGGATGTTAACATTGCGTTTTTACATGGAGTCTTGCATGAAAAAGTATACATGCAATTGCCACCAGGTTGTGTAGCAACTAAACCAAATCAAGTTTGCAGATTAACCAAATCACTTTATGGCCTAAAGCAAGCCAATAGACAATGGAACTGCAAGTTCCCTGAGTTTTTAGTAGCTCAAGGATTCATTCAGTCTAAGAATGACAATAGTTTATTCACAAAAGGATTAGGACAGTCATTTATTGCTTTGCTGGTCTATGTAGATCACATCATATCAGCAAGCCCCAGTGAACAATTAATTCAGCAGGTCAAGGATGCCTTACATCAACAATTCACTATCAAGGATCATGGAAAACTGAGATATTTCATAGGCATTGAAGCTGCTAGAACTCCTGCTGGCATATCAATTTCTCAAAGAAAATACACTATTAATCTCCTATAAGAATATGAATTTTTGGGAGCAAAACCTGCCAAGACATCTATGGAGTCCAGGCAAACTGTACAGCATGGTGATTCACCACTTTTGAAAGATAACACTGCTTACACATCATTAGTGGGCAAACTTATCTATCTTACTTTTACAAGACCAGATATTGCCTTTGCAGTTCAGCAGTTGAGTCAATTTCTAGACACTCCTACTGAAAATCATATGAAGGCAGCATACATACTGCGGAGGTATTTGAAAGCCAACCCTGGTCAATGAATCTTATTTCCAGCAAACAATGATCTTATACTCACAGGATTTACAGACAGTGATCGGGCTGGTTGTCCTGAAATAAGAAAATCAATATCAGGCTACATGATGTTCCTAGGAGATGCACCAATCTCTTGGAAGGCAAATAAACAAACTACTATAGCAAGAAGTTCTTCAGAGGCTGAATATACGGCTATGGCAGATATAGTTTGTGAAATTCAATGGCTCATTTACATTCTTCAAGATCTAAAAATTCCAATTCAACTGCCTACTGTCTTATTTTGTGACAATTCCAGTGCCTTGCACATTGCCCATAATCATGTCTTTTATGAAAGAACCAAACACATAGAGATTGACTGTCATGTTGTAAGAGACGAAGTAAAATCCAGACTTGTCAAACTGCTTCCAGTCAACACTAAAGAACAAATAGCTAGCATTCTTACCAAAGCCTTGAATGCACCCATTTTCTCTTATCTAATAGACAATATGGTAATTTCAAAGACATTTCAAAGTTCCAGTAGCTAAAGGGAATGCTGAGTGCAAGCTGTTCATGTACCACTCTCAGCTTGATGGGGTCAGTATAGAGGCTGAAGGGAATGCTGAGTATAGACGGTTGATACACTCTACTGATTGAATGAAGATACAATAGCTTGCTAATAGTGTGAAGGCACAGCAGCCTGCTGAGTAATCTAGTGTACTGTGATGTAGAAAGTGGTTATTCAGTTATTGTTTGTTGTAACCACTTGTAACTTACTTCTAACTGATTCATGAGGTGTATGAAGTTATAAATACCCCATGATCAGCTACATTGTAATGTAATTTGTAACATTCAGTTCATCAATAATAATTCCGCATTTTATCTTCAGTTCATATTCTATAAACTTCATCAATCTAGTTGTGATTTCGCAGCAAACAACGGTGTGGTGGGTTGTAGCAGTGGTCCGGTGTTTGTTTCTTCGGTTTCTTTATTGTCTTTTCTTTTTCTTTTGTGTTTCTTGTCAACTTATGGGTAGATTTTGAGGTTCCACGTGTTTTGAAGATTGTAGAAAACAAACGAAAGAAAGAACACATAAGAATTTTTATACAAAGAATAATCAACAAGTTATGTTACAAGGATACTGCTCATGGGGTGTTTATAGCTTCATACACCTCATAGGTTAGTTAAGAAAAGTTACAAGCGGTTATAAAAGAATCTAACAAGATAACGTTTCTGACTAAAAACTACTACGCTGACTAGTTCAGCTGTCTGTTAAGTCCCCGGTAGTCTGCTGAGTCTTTAGGTAGTCTGATGATTTCTTCAGTATTCAGCTGACTTGCACACAGCACTTCTTTCAGCACATATACTGTAACACCCCCTCAAGCAAAGAGTGGTAAATGATCAGCTTTCACTCAGCACTTCAACTACTGGAACTATTAGTAAAGATCTTATAAATCCCCAACTTGTGTAGCAGGTATAAAATGATAGGTGCATCCAAGGCCTTGGTGAGAATGTCAGCAATTTGTTCTTTTGTGTTAGCTGGAAGCAACTTGACAAGTCCAAACTTAACTTTGTCTCTAACAACATGACAGTCAATTTCAATGTGCTTGGTCCTTTCATGAAAAACAGGATTATGAGCAATGTACATAGCACTTGCATTGTCACAAAAGAGTTGAGCATGCAATTGAACATGAATCTTCAAACTTATGAGAATGTAAACAATCCAATGAAGTTCACAAACTGCATTGGCCATAGCCCCGTATTCAGCTTCTGAATAACTCCTAGATATAGTTCTATGATTCTTATCTTTCCAAGAGATATGAGCATCCCCTAAGAACATCATGTAGTCTGATACCGATTTTCTAGTTTCAGGACACCCTACCCAATCACTGTCAGTAAAGCCTTTCAAAACAAGATTGCTCTCTGCTGAGAATAATATTCCTTGCCCTGGATTAGCTTTTAGATACCTCGGCAATCTGTTAACAACTTTCATGTGATTTTCAGTGGGAGTGTCAAGAAATTGACTCAACTACTGGACCGCATAGGCTATCTCTAGTCTGGTGAAGGTAAAATAGATCAACTTGCCCATCAAATATATGTGGACATTATTATCCTCTAAAAGTGATGAATCCCCATGTTGTAAAGTCTGCTTGGACTCCATAGGTGTCTTGGCAGATTTAGCTCCCAAAATTCATATTCTTCTAAGAGGTTTAGTGTGTACATCCTTTGAGAAATAGAAATTCCTGCACAGGTTATGGCAGCCTCAATGCCCAAGAAATATCTCAATTTTCCAAGGTCTTTAATGGTGAACTACTGATACAAAGCATCTTTCACTTTTCCTGAATCAACTGAGCATCATGGCTTGCTGCTATTATGTCATCTACATAAACCAGCTGAGCTATAAAATACTGTCATGACCCTTTGGTGAACAAACTGTTGGTCTATTGAAAAGGATTTTTTTAAGTTTTGAAGGGGGTGAATAAACTTAACACTTAAAATTTTTTGGAGTTTAACAGATCAGCTGATCTTATAGTCTGCTAACTATAGGGTCTATTGAGTCGGATGCAGCGGAGTAATAAATAAGCCTTTTTACTTGTTGTTTTAAAGATGATGCGAAGTATTAGAAACTCAGCAGTGAGATGTGTGTGGATTCAGTAGCTAGTTCTACAGATTGATAACTTTCAGTAAATGAAATGCAGAAAGTAAATGCAATAAATAAAGTAAGGCAAGATTTATAGTGGTTCCATGTCGTGTAATCCTGTCAGTCCACTCTTCTCCTGTGATGTTGGAGGAAATTCACTAGAGTCTTTTGATGTTGCAGTTACAAAGCCCTAAACTGTTTGTCTTTGACCAATAACTATGGCTTCACAAACTGAATACTAAGAACAGGTAGAATCGCTGCTCCTAAGTACTCCACTGGTCCTTGAAGGGTGGGATTGCCTCTTCACCAGCTCCACCACAAAAAACAACAGTTCTTGACACTCAGCAGTTCTTCTCTATCTTCAGGTTTCTTTGATAAGCAAAGGGTTTGAATCAAGAATGTGATTCAGCTTTTACAAGCTTTTGATCAGGATGAAAAGATCAGTAGCTTAGGTTCTCCTAGTGTGTATTCTAGATGATACTTGAATGTAGGAACACTTGAAGAATTTCTCCATCAATATGTATTCTTATTTCAGCAGGGTGTAATGCTTTTTATTGCTTGTAAGTTCGGTAGTAATTCTGGTTCCAGGGGTCCTTTATTTATAGCTGAAAATTCTATGCTTGAATTTGAATTTCAAATCTGACCGTCATAGGATTTTCTGATTATTCCCTGAAATTCCCTCTGTTTTACTCCTCTGTCGGTATGTCGGTGTCCTTCTGACAGACAGACTATCAACCAATGGTTTAATTCTATTTTGATTTGGCTCAGAATTCCTTACAACATTCCTTCAATCTCCACCATTGATTAACTGATTAATCCAGTGCTTGATATTCATTCTTATCCATTTAATCTTCCAAAACAATTCTTGAAACGGATTAATCGATTTTTGTATACTCAGCTACTGTCAGGTTCATGTGTCTGCTGAGGTATACACTGGTCGGCTGACTTATGGTCTGTTGTGTTCTTGAATGAACACTCAGGTGATTCCTTCTCGTATAACTTTTATTTGTGAAGTTAGAGTACACCATCTTAAACATAACTAAGTCCCATTCATCACATGTCCTTTTTGGGAACGTAGACCTTCATTACAAGGTATATGTGATCGGTTTAGGCCATCACAGACTTACCTAAAATCCGACCCCATATCTTTGGCTTTTAAGTCTTCATTACTTAGTTTGAACCCTTAGTCTTCAATACTAAGTTTGAACCCTCAACCTTCAGTCTTCAGCAGGTCCTAGACACTCTACTAAACACCTAATCTAGATAGGTCTACTGAACTAGTCAGCTAGCCTTCTTTACAGTGCTTGTTTGATCAAACCCATACAAAGATCAAACTCTAGTAAACCTATACATTCATTCTAGACATCTTTGTTTCTTTGCCCTATAACAGCTAGTCTGTCACTGATCATTAAAAGTAAAATATGTCTAACACAAACTATGATTCTTTGACTGAACAAAGCGTTGAGCTTCTAAAGACCCAATCAACTTACAATTCCACTGTCTGCTGGCTTGTTTCAAACCATATAAGGATCTTGTTTATCTGCAAACTTGATTTGGTTTGTCTATTGCAAAACCTGGGGCAGGTGCATATAGACTTCTTTATGTAGATCTCTATGCAAGAAAACTGTATTAACACCATCTGATGAAGATGGAAATTATTAGTTATTGCTTCTACTAGCAAAGCCTTGACTGTGGTAATTTTAACAACATGATAAAAGGTCTATTGATAGTCAATGCCATATGTCTGAGTGTACCCTTTTGCCACTAATGTAGCTTTGTATCTTTCTACTGAGACAACAGGGTTATACATTATTTTATATACCCATTTTCACCCAATAGGCTTCTTTCCTTCTGGTAGATCAACTACTTCCCAAGTGTGAGTGTTCTGTAAAGCTTATGTCTCATTTTTCATGGCTTCTTTCCACTCATCATGCTTGATGGCTTGGTTATAAGTCTTAGGTTCTTTAATAGCATCAATAGCATTGATATATCTGGCATATTTTGTGTATAGTTGTTCAAAATTCATCACTTCACTCAGGAGATGTGGAGTCTTCTGTACCGTATGTGCACCACCTTGATAAAAAGTTGGTGTTTTTCTTATCCTTGTTGATCTTCTCGGCTGAACATATGCAGGTTCTTGGCTGAAAGGAGCACTTACTTTATGTGAAGCCTCAGCTGCAACTGCTCCGGTACTAGACTGCTCTGCTAACTCACTTAGTAGATCATCAAAACTGTCCATGATTGGCAATAGGACTGGCATATCAGAAAGATACCCAGCTTTTCCTAGAACTTGTTGAAATAAAGGGAAGTAAGTTTCATGAAAGTGAGATATCTTTGTTGGTGATGTCCATATTATAGCACCCTTGTAAGTATTTGAATTCCCAAGATAGACACAAGTCCTACATCTGGAATCAAACTTTGTCATGTACTGCTGATGTGTTCAAGAAAAAACTAAGCAACCAAGAACTTTGAATACAAACTAGTCCGGTTTGGTGTCATAAATCACCTCATGAGGGGTGCTTTCCTTCAGCAGTGGTATGGATGTGGCATTGATTAATCTTACAGCATGTAAAAGACAGAAACCCCAGTACTCATTTGTTAAGTTACTCTGAAATCTCACACCCCTGGCAACATTCAGCAGATGCTGATATTTCATTTCAACAATACCATTTTTCTCAGGTGTGCTGACACATGATGTCTGATGTATAATACTATGTTGATCATAGAAAGTTGTGAGCTGAAACTCAGCTCCATTATCAAACCTAATCACTTTAATATTTTTTTTACACTGAGTAGAAACAAATTTAACATAGGATTTAACAAGTTCAGAGGCTTTAGATTTGTGCATCATAAGAAAAACCTAAGTGAACCTACAACAGTCAGAAAATGTTGTTGTCCATTCACAGTGTGGTGCCTCAAAGGGCCCCAAATATCCATATGAACAAGATCAAAAACAACATTTATATTAGTATTTAGTAGTACTCAAAGGAAAATGGGTTTTCTTTAGTTTTGCCATAGGGCAAACATAACAAAGATTATGATCACAAAATTTAACATCAGTAGACTGAGAACTGATAACTTGCAGTCCCTTATCTGGTAGATGTCCTAGTCTATAATGCCATAAAAGGCATCATCTATTCTATCAAAAAAAGTATTATTTTCTACAACATCAACGACAGAAATTTTGACTGGTTGATCTAAGACATAGAGTCCTCTTTGCAACTCAGCTGAACCAACCACTTTCTTGTTCTTGTCCTGCATAACACACTTGTCAGAAGAAAAAACAGTTGCACCTTTGGAATGGTTAATCGTAGAAGGTAAAGATAAAATATTATACTTAAAATTAGAAATAAAAAACACATCATGTAAGACTAGTTGAGAGTTCAGTCTCACTTGTTCTATATATGTGATAGAAACATTATTCCTATTTAGTAATTCCATTTTTATACCAGATGAAGGTTTGAGATTACTTAATAGTTCTAAGGAACCTACAATGTGATCTGTGGCATCAGAGTCCAAGATCCATTGTGTAGGTCTTACTAAATTTAAGTCATATGTCCCTATAATGGGTGATAAATAACTGGTGATTGCATTAGGTTGCCCAACAGAAAACCCTGCATGTCTGGGATGATGAGAACTCAGCAGAGCCATCAACTTCTCAAGTTGTTGTGCAGTAATATTAGGAAACCCTAGTCCAGCAGACCTACTATGGGGCAGATCTTCTTCTGCTGAGAGTTCTTCTTCCACCAAGTTTGCCTTCTTGGCTTTAAACCTAGTGGATAACCATGCTTCTTGTAGCAAGTCTCTTCAGTATGGCCATTGGAACAACAGAAACTACAATGAAACTTCTTAGGATTCTTAGGCCTAGAGCTGGCAGAAGCAGAGATCCTGGTCCGCAGACTGACTGATGTTGCCCCTATCCATTCTTCTGAAAAAGAAGAATCATAGAATCTTGATTCTTGGCCTTATCTGCCACATACGACTTTTGTCTCTCAAACTCGATGGCCATTACCAAGGTATCATGGATCTCTAGGAATGGCACCATAACATGGCCTAGGAAGCCGTAGGCTCAAACCCGTCTCTCAAACCTTCAGTTTCCATATGGTCCACCAAAGTATTTATTACATTGCAGTGACATTGAGGATCACAACAACACTCTGGCATGGGCCTGATGGTCTTGATTTCTTCCTAGAGAACCATTAATCATGTAAAATACCGATTAACAGAATCAGTACCCTGTTTCAGCATATGCATTTCTTCAAGAAGATCTGATAGTCTCAATACATCCATATTAGAAAACCTAGCAGCATGATTTTTCCAGACATGCACTCTTGAAGTATATTAAACTTTGTGCAATGGTGTTCTCAACTGAATTCAAAATCCATGACCTCACCATTGTATCACACTATCTCCATGCATGAAAATCTATTGAATCTGCTTCTGGCCTCTTGATTGTGCCATCTACGAAGCCAATCTTGTTCTTGGTGATCATCACCACCTCCATGGACAATTTCCATGGATTATAATTATTTCCATTCATCAATGGATGCACAAGCACCAATGATAGATTCTCATTAGGATGGATATAGAACAGACTTAATGGGCTCAAATCTTGTTTCTTAGCTGTCATGGCTATCAAGAACTCATGGAATATACCAGTTTACAAGAATAGAGACGAAAAACGATCAATAAGTGATCAAAACACAAAGAATTACCATATTTTCTCTTAATAAAATGTGGGAAATTCAGAAAAGATGAAGAACACTCTCAAGATTCTTCAGAATTAAGAGGAAAACAAAAAAAAATCATAAGAAACTCTCAAGAATCTGATCTGATACCATATTGAAGTTTGAATAAAACAAACGAAAGAAAGAATTCAAAAGAATAATTATTCAAAGAATAATCAACAAGTTAAGTTACAATGCTACTGGAAATAGGTATTTATAGCTGCATACACCTAATTAGTTAGTTAAGAAAGGTTAAAAGCGGTTATAACAAAATCAAACAAGATAACTGTTTCTGACTACAAACTACTATGCTGACTAGTTCAGCAGTCCGCTGAGTCTTCAGGTAGTCTGCTAAGTTCTTCAATATTCAGTTGATTTGCACTCAGCACTTCCTTCAACATATATACTGTAACAATGTCTGAGCTCCCCCTTCATCCTTTGAAGATTATTTAAGCACGCATTATTCAAATCCATTATTTGGCTCTTGTTTGGTTCCATTGGTGGTTTGTTAGTTGTTTGTGTGTTTTGTCTCTGTAATCATGTTTTTTGGTTTCTTTGTCCATCGTTTGGGGCATTTTCTGGCTTTGCTCTGGCTAATCTTTGTATTTTTCGACGTTTGTCCGGTTCTTCATAAAACTTTCGTTCCCTAAGAGAGATAAAAAAAAGTAAAAGTGTGAAAATTAATGGTGATGGAGCATTGTCCCGGTGACTGACAATGCTTGATCTCGCCGGGTAATAACTCTGGACCGTATTTTCCTAATGGCAACTAATCAAGATCCAAAAACCAGAAACGATCTAAAATGAGGGGGTGATTTGGGTGTTTTTAGACTGAGCCTGAGATAATGTTTATCCCAAGTTGCCTATGTATCCTATAATTGTTCAGGAATCAAGTCTCTTCATAGTTATTGGAATCGTTTATATAGAGGGCCTTATGCCCTAGGTATGCATGTGTTGTGTCCTTTTTGGACTCTATTTCGTATCCTTTAAGGAATGGATAATTACGGTTTAATCTCTTTGATTTGAGGAGATAATCATGGGATTTGAATGACGGTTTAAATGATAAGATCAGTGTCCAATTGGGTGAAGGATCATTAGGATCTCCCTATAATTATCGTATAATATATGCATGTACATTAAATAAAGGGAGTAGCTCTGACCGACCTACGAAGAGCTCCCAAGGCCTTTATGGCTGAACTGCGCTGACCCGTCTCCTTTGCGCCCAGACCGACCTGCGGTGGACTGAGAAGCGGGCCAGGACGATCTCCCACTTGGGGTGCTGATCTGCCCTTAGGCTTAAAGTGGGCCCCTGGCACTCAATGTTGTGCTTTATCTTTCTCTATTTAATGTTGGGACAAGGTGATGATGACACGTGGCTAAGGGCTAGTCCAACCTCCGTCAGTGACAAAGATGTTTGGAACATGGCTAAGAACAAACGAGTCTATTATACGTGGTCACACAAGTTCATCATATGTGATATGTATCGTCTAAGTAAAATAAATATAAAAATATCTTCAGATGTAAGATAGTTTATATAAATTTAAAGATATGCGAACAAAGTGAATTAATTACATGTGCTACACATATATAACATTTTTACGATTGTTTCTCCTTTGATTTTGGCCGTGAATTTGAAAATTTATGTGTTGGATAAAAGAGATTGGAAAATCAACTTTGAATTCTTTTTTGCGATGTGTTGTCTTAAGCCGCAAGCCATCAATATTCCGAACCAGACTAGTGGAAACCAACTTCGATGGATATTGTGAAATTTAATGTTGACTCTACTTTTTATGAATCAAAAGGTGCTTTGGTTGACTAGTTAGAAACACTGAAGGGATGATCTCGATAAGCTTTTCATGAAAGTTAGAAGGGGCATATGATGTTTGGTGGCAGACCCAGGATTTTATTTTGGGGTGGTCTTGGTTTTCTCTTTTCAAATAAATATACATATCCCTGAAATAAAATAAAAAATCCACTGCAAAAAAATTTCATTCATCGTAAATTAAGTTACGAACATGTAGTATAGTTATGTATTGCCCATCTAAATACACAACAAGCGAAGCTGGAATTTGTTTTTCTGGTGTTTAACTTTTATGATTAGATTTAAATGGTATAAGGTAGTAAAAAAAACTATATTGTAAATTAAAAATGCTTCAAACGTGATCCGTTCTTGTAAAATGTAGTATATAGTACGTAAAGTCTTGGCTTCTAAATACACAATAAGATAAGTTGTAGTTTGTTTTTGTAGTGTTTAACTTTTATGATTAGATTTAAATGGTATAAGGTAGAAAAAAAATTATTGTTGCAAACATGTTTCGAACGGATCTGTTTTTGTGGTATTTAATTATTATAATTAAATTTACATGACATAAGGTAAGAACGAAACAAATTTGATTTAAAAGGTCTAAGGTAAAAGAAGAAAAATATTAGATTTAGATTATATCATGTACAAAGAAAATGCCAAAAAAACAAAACAAAATTATTGCTTGCAACAAGTGTTGAACCCATGACCATTGGATAAACAAGATAAAAGTGAGAAGTCTTGTTCCACTAGACCACCACAACATTTCTTTAAATTAATAAGCATTAAATATATATACTAAAACTAACATTAACACAATTAACAAAAATAATTTTTTTTTTGTTTTTTGTTTCAAATTTTGGGGTGGTCTTGAGACCACCCTCCTATAGGCTGGGTCCGCCCATGATGATGTTTATTAGTGACGAGATGTTGGATATTAATCATGCTTTTGTTTTATCCATAACTTGTGGTATTTTCAATGTGGTGATTGAAAATGATTCACTATCTGCGTATAAAAAATTGGCCACACAACACAAATAGTTCATTGAGTTGGGAGCCATTATTGAATATTTTCATTCTATTATTCTTATATTTTCTTTCGTTAATTTCTTTTTTGCTAAGCAAGGTGAGAATAATTAGCCGATCTTGATTTATGAATTTTTATAGAAATTTCGTTTTTGAATCAAAGACAGTGCAGAGTGGTGTACTTCTGATAAAAGAGTAAGAAACTCCCATCATATGAAATGGATTCCATGCCTTCTCTGGTTTCAACGTTGGCAGCAGGCAGACCTACATACAGCTAAGGGGGGCAACTGCCCCCCTCAATTGGATAAAAATATACTAATATATGTGTATGTATCTTGTTTGGCCCCCCTTAATTTTTTATTTGTCTATTTAAATTTTTTATTGCCTCTCCTTACACGAGATCATGCGTCCGTCATTGGCAGCAACGGAATTGAATATGCAAGCATACGTTTCATGTTTGTTTGAGTAATACTGTAAGAGTTTCGGTGAATCGCATGAGCCCTGATACATGCATTTTCGGTGCCATGGAGCTAGGACACTGGTTAGAACTCTCGCATAAAAGTGCTTGCAAGAAACTCAGCGACTTTGTAAGGTAAGCCAATGTTCTTACTATAGTTTCTAGTTCTAGACACTGAGAATGGCAGACCAGCGACCAATGAAGCCGCTGCAGAAGTTATGTGGAATGTGGTTTTTATCCCCAACTCATGTATCTTTCGCTTCTGGTTCGATTGAGCGTAAAGAGGTAAGCAAGCCAAGCTACTTTTGAGTAGCTCGAGAACGGATCGAGGCAGAACTCGACTCGACTCGGCTTGAATTAGCTCAAACTCGAAATCGACTTGACTTAATGATTAAACCAACGATACTCTAGCAATGCAATATCCAGCTCGACTACTCGCGAGTGACCTGGAATATACATTAAGATATAACAAAACAAACGTATAGGTATATTTATACACGTATACATAAATATATGGTATTAATATGCACATGTATCTTTATATTTATAGAGATTTCAATGTTGTGTAAGGTGTATCGTGTATGGAGTGATTTATAGAACAAATCCGTAATTAACGGTTGTAATTACGGAAAAATAATACTCCCTCCGTTTTTTTATCTGTCTCAGAGAGAAAAATCACACAGATTAAGAAAGTAATTAATATGTCTAAAATATGGTATTGGAAATGTATTTTTTATTGGAGATGTAAATACTTTGTTGGTAAATGAGTTTTTAGTATTGGAAATGTAGTTTTTTGAGATGTAAATAATTTGTTAGTAAAGGAGGAAGAATAATAAATGATGCATTGGAAATGTAAAATGACAGATAAATAAAAAGAGAGCAAATTCTGAAATGTGACAGATAAAAAAAATGGAGGTGATGATGCATAAATCATCACGGTTGTTTTTGTTGTGTTTGTGCTGTAGATATCTGGCTTATTTGGGGGGTGATTAAGTGTATGCTAGCCGGAGATGTGCGGCAGCGATGGGAGGAGGAAAAGAAGTTCTATTTTCACAGAGCTTTGGCCTGTTTTTGCATTAGAATGTATATATGATCCAGGTTACACAAGACTTCCTTTTATAGGAAGAGAAATCTTAGGAGCTAAGTAATAGACAAATGTTGCGAAGCAGCTTACTCACTAATCTTACTTAATGGCTAAGCAAATATTAAATATCTAATCTGCAAGTGGTAAGAATATCTGGACGGCGACCCTTTATGATTGCACAGGCCGCCAATTCCCTTTGTCCTATCTCTGCTCCTTGTTTCTTCTCAAGTAATTTGCGGCCCTTTGAGGGCTGTAGGTCCAGGGCATGTATCCGGCCCCTAGCTCTGGCGACGCTCTAGGAGTGGTCGATGGCAGCGGCCCTTACTGGATATCATTGACGTCGCCGTCGAGGTGGTCGCGGAGCTGTCTCAGGTATGGTGAACCAGGGGCTATCACCGGGGCTAGACGGTGGCGATATTATTTGTATCATCAATGGCCCCCTACTCCAGGTCTTGATCATTTTTCATGAGAATGTCGAGCATGGAGTAGTGAACTCAGGGAAAATGTTTTTGCGGCCTCGTCGTCTGACGTGACTTGTTCGCTAAGGACCGTGCTTTCAAAGCAAGCGGCCTTCGAAGCAACTCTGGGCCTGTAGTTTGCGACCTCGTCGTTTGATGCGACTTGTTCGCTAAGGACCGTGCTTTCAAAGCAAGCGGTCTTCGAAGCAACTCTGGGCCTGCTTTTTGCGACCTCGTCGTCTGATGCGACTTGTTCACTAAGGACCGTGATTTCAAAGCAATCGGCCTTCGAAGCTACTCTGGGCCTGCTTTTTGTTTCAAAGCGGCCTTCGAAGCAACTCTGGGCCTGCTTTTTGCGACCTCGTCGTCTGATGCGACTTGTTCACTAAGGACCGTGCTTTCAAAGCAAGCGGCCTTCGAAGCAACTCTGGGCCTGCTTTTTGCGACCTCGTCGTCTGATGCGAGGCCATCTGCTCGTTCATGGATTATCGGGGCAGTTCATTAGTCAGATCGTGGCTGACGTTGGCTCTCTTGATAACCGTAATTACGTGGGTGATGACGCCCTTGGTAACTGCCCAAGCAGGCACGTGGGCATTGATTAGTGTTTTAAATTTTTCGTAGGTAGGTTTCTGTTTCTATTTTCGTTTCTTTTTCTGTTTCTTTATCTTTTCTCAATATAAAAAAAAAGAGTGGTCATACAACCTTCTATCCAGGATTGAGGACATGGAAAGTCAGATCGCCATGCTGCAACAGCAGGTGGCAACTCTTATGATGTTACCCAATCCTATGAATCAGACCCCGTCTTCTCCACAGAACTCACAAGTTCTGTTCTGTGGAAGATGTTGTCGACCTGGCCATGCTGTTGGCCAGTGTCAATTACTTTCCCCTCCTGCGTATCAAGTTAATACTGTCCATAATCAGGGAAATTTCAGTCTAGTCACATGTCAAAATTGTGACAATATGAGACACACTGCTCGTTTCTGTCCTATGGGTGGACAGAACGCTGAAGAAAATGCTTCCTGTGGCCAGCAGTATCAGAGATTTAATAATCAGTTCTCTGGCCAAAGCAGTTTTCAGAATCAGGGTTTCAATTCTCAAGATCCGAATTTCTATCAAAACCCGAACTTCAGTCAGAACCAAAATATCAATTTTTCCAATCAAAATCAATGGTTCAATCAGAACAGTCCCGATCCTTTGTTCCAAAGTCAGTCTAGCCAATCTTTCCCACAGAACTTTCAGAACTATCAAGGCCCCTCTCAATCGGACGATCTTGAAGCTAAATTGGAGGAGCAAAATAAAAACATCCAACTCCTGATGAGCACGTACAAGAGTATTGAGAGACGAATCGAGGAAATGGCTCAAGACCAAGGCATTGACCTAGCTCCCACATTTCCTTATGATAGAGAAGAGGACAATGCCATGAACTTAGGATCCGGCATTCAATTCAGTGGTCTCCCAAAAGTAGAAGTGTCAAGTTTAATGGATTCATCTGTCTTTGGATCCGATGCTCGTATACCCTCAACTGATGAGAATTCTTATGGACAAGGATTTGATAACGTTCAAGTGAGATGTTCGCATTGTGGTGGAAACCATTATGAGGCTCAGTGCAGTGGAGGTAATTCACCCCACCAATGGAATACTAATAACAATTATGATGCAAGTTATGAGAATCCACTTCAATCTAATCTAACTATGCATCCACATACAATGGTGGAGAAGACGCTAGCGCTATGAATGTAAGGTCCGACACTCAACTTAGTGGTTTCCCTACTCTGGATGAGATTACTCAGGTGGCTGATCCCCTGAGAAATAAAGAATTTAGTGGAAGTCGGGAGGCTGATCTCCTGACTGGTAAGGAAGGTGGAAACGAAGTAGATGATCACATGTCTAGAATGAAGGATGAAGAAGTGAAAGAACCTGAAGGGATAGACCTTTACCTTCCTCTCCAGAATGTTATGCATCTAGACAAGTGCACTCCTAAAAATCCTTGGTATGCTTCTATCGTCAACTTTTTACATTCCCAGTATCTAGATCCAGAATTGTCTTATCAGGAGAAGAAGAAATTTTTCTCTGATATGAAAACATTCGTTTGGGATGAACCTTACCTCTTCAAGATTTGTAAAGATGGTTTGCTGAGAAGATGTGTTCCAGAATCCGAGCAACATGATATTATTGAGCAGTGCCACAGTGGACCCACTGGAGGTCACTTTGGTCCTTGGAAAACCGTTGCTAAGATCTTCCAATCCGGTTTCTATTGGCCCACGATCTTTAAAGATACAGAAGCTTTATGTAAAGCTTGTGATAGGTGTCAAAGAACCGGAACTTTAACAAGGCGTTTCGACATGCCATTGAAACCCATCCTAGAATGCGAAGTCTTTGATGTATGGGGCATCGATTTTATGGGACCATTCCCATCATCTTGTGGAAATAAATACATCTTAGTCTGCGTGGATTATGTATCGAAATGGGTGGAGGCTCAAGCCACGTCTCAGAATGATCATAAGACGGTCATGAAGTTTTTAAAGAAAAACATTTTCGTGAGATTTGGATGTCCACGCGCCTTGATTAGTGATGAGGGGACACACTTTTGCAACCGACCTCTAGAAAAAGTGCTTGAGAAATATGGTGTCCGGCACAAAATTGGCACACCATACCATCCTATGACTAGTGGTCAGGTTGAAAGAAGCAACCAAAGTTTAAAGAAGATCCTGGAGAAAACAGTTAACAGTCATAGAAAGGACTGGAGTCTCAAACTGGATGATGTAGTATGGGCGTATCGAACTGCCTATAAGACCCCCATGGGCACATCACCCTATCAGATGGTGTATGGAAAATCATGCCACTTGCCAATCGAATTAGAGCATAGAGCGTATTGGGCCATTAAGTTTTTAAACTTCGATTCCCAATCTTGTGGAAAACATCGATTGCAACAGTTGCATGAGTTGGACGAATTTAGACTTCAGGCCTACGAAAGCGCCAGGATAAGTAAGGAAAAGACAAAACTCCTTCACGATGCCAAAATCAAGAAGCGAGAATTTCAAGTTGGGGAACAAGTTTTATTGTACAATTCCAGGTTACATCTGTTCCCTGGTAAGCTGAGGACACGATGGTCCGGTCCCTTTGAAATTCTCCAAATCATTCCTGGAGGTGTTTTAGAACTAAGAGGTCATGGTGACCAGCCGTTCAGAGTGAATGGTCAAAGGTGTAAGCATTATATTGGTCAACCCAAAGAGAAGCCTTTGATTGTTCACTTCCTCGACATCCTCAGGTGTGGTACTCCAGAAGTCAATGAGTTTGACGAGTTTTCGCCCGATTTGTTTTCTGAGAATGACGGCAGTGGTCCGGTAGAGGAAGTTTTGGCTGGTAGTTGGGATATGGAAGAGTTTAAACGGGAGGCACAGTTAAAGAGAAGATTGAAGAAGAAGAAGTTTGCAATGGGGAAGATTAAGAATGTTTGGAAAGTGGTAAAGAACCTGACCCCATGTGTGAGATGTTGTTTCTGTAGCCACACTAATGACCAGAGCTTACACGAAGTAGTGGCCGGAAGGAAGATTAAGTGGCCTGATCCAGGCTGAATAGTACGTGTGTCTAGCCAAAGACACTAAAGAAAGGCGCTTGTTGGGAGGCAACCCAATAATAATAATAGTTTTTTTATTTATTATTATTTTGGTTTATTTTGTTTTTTTGTTGAATAAGGGGGGCTAGTTTTGTCTTGTGTCGTCTAGGTTTTTGGAGTCGGTTTCTGTAGTTAGGTAACTTGCATTTTCGTAATTTGAAAAATCCATGTGATTCCTTCTTTCCTGCCGATGTTACATTTGTGCACTACTTTTCACATAGATTCGGTTTTTGTCAATTTTTGCATTGCTTATGCTTTGTTCCATGATAATGCCTTGTCTATCAAACTTTTCGGCGCAATATGTTATATTCCCCTATCCCCGAGGTTGTTTTGTTTTGTTTTTCATATGTGCAGGGTATTTGCGATAGCGATGGTGAGCTTTTAGATGAAGCCAGTTTTCCGGTGGATGGTCCACAGTTTACTGCTTTCTTCAGGCATTTCTGGATATGACTTGCTACCACTTCCAGAATTGCCACCTTCGAACGACAAATCAGCTAAGTTTTTCTTATTCTGCACAACATGAGGACATGTTGTTATTTAAGTGTGGGGGAGGGAATGGTTTATGTGTATCGATCATTTACTTACTTTGTTATGTTTCTATGTAAAATGAGCTAAATTTTTCGACATCTTTGTTTTTGTTTTGTCCCGAGTAGGCAATTCAATTCAATGTCGTTATTTTTATAGTCATCTAAGCTATATATCATATGTTTGATAAGTTAGTTGTTTCACCTGAGATCTATTTTTCACAAGCCATAGTGAACGATGAGCTAATTTATAAAGTTATACCCTTTTTGGACGAGTGATTTCTGATTTTCTTATAAGTCTTGTGCTTAGTGCTACGTATATATCTTGAGATTTATGATAGTTTGTATTTAGATCCGAAGTATGTTATACTGTGAATATCTAAGGTTTGAATGTGATAAGTAACACGTAACTTATTGTCAAATGAAAAAGTTGAATTGGAAGTGAAGTAATTGGGTGTGTCGAAAGCTAGTCGATGATTTGAGTGCGATAGGGTATACCACGTATGTCCTATACCACTATGATGACTAAAAGCTCACGACAGTCAGAAGAAGTTGCCTTATGATTGGAGTAAGGTAGGGTATATCTCGAATATCCTATTCTGCTATGACAGGGCAATAGCTCATTCTGATGTGCGTTTAAAAGTGAAATAGTTAAATCAACTTGCAATATGAAGTGTTATGAAATGAATGTAAGACTAAGTTATCGTCTATCTTATCCCCAGTAGAAACTGATAGATATGCTGTAGGGATTATCCTCTGAGTATTTCAGAAAGGCCCTAGATATATTCGATCATTCTTTTCGGGATATTTTACGTTTGTAGGGTACATCTTATGAGTATCATTTATTGCTAGTCTACGAGGGGGGTATTAGCTAGTTTTGCTTTGAGTTTCTCAAGTTTGGACTTAGTGAAAGTTTACTATGGCTTTGCACACACACATGGGTGAGCATCTGATTTATTGAATATACTTTGTACTTGCTGAAGATGTCTATCTTTCTTCCGAGCCTTGATTTTCGTTTTGTTTTGCTCGGGACGAGCAAAAGCTAAGTGTGGGGGAGTTGTTAACGGTGATTTTTACGATATATATGATATTATTTCGTAACAATTCCCTTCGTGTTTTACTAATTTTTATAGAAAATTAGGTGTTTAAGTGAAATATTGAAAGAATGCGTATGGAAATCATTAAAGTGCAAAGTCGGGTTATTTACGTGATTTTATTAGCAATTATCTATTTATATATGTGATGTTACACTTTGCACGTTTTTATTATTGTAGGTACAACGAACGCATGTCGTGGAATGAGTCAAAGAGCTGAAGGAATTAAAAGAAGCAACATTTATTTGGAGATTAAACAGAAGGGCAAAATAGGGAATTTATTTTTATTAGGGTTTTATTTTTAAAAGAGAAGAAAAGGAAAAAAAGGATAATAATTATACCCTAAGTCGGCTAGACAAGTATAAAAGAGAGCAGGCATCGACAGAGAACAGAACAATTGATCTGGAGACAAAAATCGGCGGTGAACCCTAGAGTAGGACGGCTCGGTCGACCGAACCACCCTACTCGGTCGACCGAGCTGCACACTTTATTTTTTTTTTTTTCGTTCTTTCTGGAGATGAGTAGAAGCTGAGCAGTTCAGAAGAAGCTTGTGAAACCGATTCTAACAGCGTTTTGATTTCAACTCTGGATTATCTTGTGAGTTTTAATTAAAAGTTGTATCTTTCCTATGTTTAATTTATTATTATGCAATTTCAGTCGATGGATGTGTTGCTGTTGATGTTTAATGTTTGATGAGAATCGTTGTTAAACCTAGATCATCATAGTAAAGGTTAGATCTTTAATCTAATTAACGATAGTTGTTAGGTTAGAAATCTAGGTTGCTAGATTGAAAAATCTTACACCTTGGTAACTAAAGCGTTAATCTTTAAGATCGAGAGATGAAAGATTAATAGGCGAATTATCTACGAGCGTAGAAATTCATACTTTTGATAGGTGAACCACATCTTTATTAAATCTTTACTAAACGATCTAGGGTAGAAATTCAGAGTTGTGAGATAGGTGGATCATAGCTTGTTCGTCGTTGAATTAATTGAAAACCTTTGTGCCTTGTTCTTCGTTGCTTAGTTAGAATTTTATTTTCGTTTTAGTTTTTAGAATAGATTTTATTTTCATTAGTTAAGTTCGTAACTTTCCTTCCTCGCTTTGGACTGACAATCCTCTGTCCAGTTTATCTTCCGTTTTAGTTTAGGTTTAGTAATAAATAGTAGTGACAATTTTAGAAGAATTAATAAGAACTAGATTAAACAACCTCGATTCCCTGAGATCGACTCCGGTATTAATCGCTATACTACGATCCCTACACTTGGGGAATACCGGATTTATAAATTTTATTACTTGTTGTTTTCATTAGATAAAATCCGTGACAAGTTTTTGTCAAAAATCTCTAATCAAATAGGCTTAGCTCTAAAATATAGCTCATCATTTACTATGGCACGTGAAAAATAGTGTTGGGTGAAACATCTAAATTTACTAAATATGCAAAATAATGCACCAATGATATTAAAAACTCAAATAAAGATATGCATTTGCTCACTTGGGACAAAACAAACAAATTTTTTAAAATTTAGCACTCTTTCATAGAAATATAATAGAAATTGAGCAAACGACTCATAGATACATATAAACCATCCTCTCCCCCACACTTAGATTGCAACTTGTCCTCAAGTTGTGCAGAAATAATAAATTAGAGAACTTAGCTGATTGGATGTTGGCAATTCCGGAAAAATCGGTAAAAACCAAAATTGCTGCATAGCTCAGTAGACCGTGGAGCATCACAGGTAAACTGAATTCATCGTGAAAGTGCACAATAGCTATCAAAAATATCCTGCAGACTTGATCAGTGCAAAAAGAGTCTACGGGGAAAAAGAAAAGATTACATATATAAAGCACATGGAAAAGGAGATATAGAGATATTTCAAATTTAAGCTCATATAACGATGGAATACATATACATGGAACATTACAAAATAGCAGGGCTAGGTGCAACTACATGAAAAAGATATTACAATGCAATCTACATGATAAAGTGGTAGCGTACGGCAAGCCGACAGTAACTACCCTCAAGAAAAATAAAAGAAAAATAGAAAAACAATGCAACTAGATGACATGCAACTAAATGATATGCAAAAATAAAAGAAAGAAAACTAGCCCACTCATTTGCAACATGACATGTATATAATAAACGTCTACCAAATAATGATAGTTTACGATAAACGACAGTACTATTCATTATATGCAGTGTAGACGCGCCTTAAGACTCATCAAAGGTGATAGCATTATGGAAAACCAACAGTTAGCTATACTAAACAGATATAACTCATAAGAAGACATGGTAGCATACGGAAAACCGACAGTAGCTACCCATATGAGTTACAAAAATAACAAGAAAGCACATAGGTCTTAAAGCTCACAGGATTCATCACAACGATATGTAGCATACGGAAACCGACATTAGCTACTAAATAACAATAAGAACAGTTATAGCATACGAGAACCGACAGTAACTATAACATGCATGGACGAATCCTGTCATATTAGAATCACGTCTAGCTAGGCGAATTACTCAACATGGATTGCAATAGATGGAAAGAAAACCATAACGGTGAAAGAACAGGACATCTACGCATATACACAACGGCCACAGAGGCTCACAATAAAACATCCATGTCAATTAATGTAGCATGTATATAAAAATTAATCAATTATTTAACATGGATTCGTAGATGGAAAGATGTAAACATGCAAGTTCAGAACATCTACGTAGAAATAATTAGCCACAGAAGCTCATATGAAAGTATTCACGTCAAATAAAGCATTAAAAATCAAATTCTATTCACTAGAAGCTGACACACTGGACGGACGTTCAGTCAAGCATGCAGACGCCCGTCCAGAACCACATAGAGCAGACGGGCGTTCGGGGAAAAAGGCAAACGCTCGTCGACTCTCTAAAAACATAACAGCGTTGAAGCGTTTTGGGACGGACGGGCGTTCACTTACTATGGACGCCCGTCTGACTTAGCAGAAAAGCACAGCAGACTCGACCTATACCAGAAAACAGCAGCAACCCTAAAATCATAACCTAATACCATATCATTAAAACAGAAACCCTAGTGTTTATTAAAAACGAAAACAAAACTATGAAACCTAAATTCACGTTTCATAAATTGAGTAAAAACTTTTTGCACATTCTTAACCCAACGGTCATCGAAACACGGCAAAAATAAAAACTCTCAATTTGTGTGACGCTACTCTTATTGAAAACTACCTAAAAAGATATGGAAACAGAAACCTAACCCTAAACTACGAAAAATTTAAAACAGAAAACACTAAAAGGAAAACTTGTTGAAATCTTCCGAGCCCAAAATGGAAGGGAAAACAGTGGATTTTGACCTCGAAAGCGGCATTGAACGGCCTAGGCGGTTCACCACGTCGTCGGCGTCGGAACGAGCTTTCGAATTGGGGTCCTGCGTTCCAAACGGACACTCGAGCCGAAAGTTACGGCCAAAATACTAACGAGTGCTAAAACGATCCCTTTTATCCAAAAATTTGACCGTGAAAAACGTGGAGTCAGATGATTCAACCTCAGAACCCTACCTACGAAACCTACCTACGAAAAACAGAAACCCTAAACCACGATATCTACCTAAAACAAAAATAAATAAAAAAAAACTGGTGACAGACAGGCCAGACGGGCGTCCAAGTTACTGGACGGACGTCTGCCTGGAGAAAGAACAGGACGGGCGTCCAAGTTACTGGACGCTCGTCTGCCTGGGCAAAACACAAACAGAGACGATCAGATTTGGACGGACGGGCGTCCAATAGCTCAGGACGCCCGTTTACGTTCAAACTGAAGCACATAAACGCTGCTAAACACGAAAACAGGTCCAAACAAAACACGAAAGCTAAACAAAACCCTAATTGGAACCTAAACACAAACCTATGAAAAATTAATAATCACTAGATAACACAAACTACCTACGAAAAACAAAAGAGAACAACTTTAGAAAAATTAATAATGAACTGGACAACCGCACCGATTCCCCGGCAACGGCGCCAAAAACTTGTCACGGATTTTATCTAACAAAGCAAACAAGTAATAAAATTTATAAATCCGGTATTCCCCAAGTGTAGGGATCGTAGTACAGCGATTAATACCGGAGTCGATCACAGGGAATCGGGGTATCTAGTTCATTAATTTTCCTAAGATCGTTACTACTATTATTAAAACCTAAAACTAAACGGAAAGATAAACTGGACAGAGGATTGTCAGTCCAAAGCCAGGAAAATATCGTTGCGAACAAAAGCAAATAAAATAAAACTACAACTAAGAAGACAATAAAACTAACTATCATGATAATGATGAAGCAAATCAACATAGAACAAACATGATCCACAATCCCGCAACCCTTAATTCTTCCCTAGATTATCTTATGATGATTCAATCAAAGTTGTGGTTCACCTAATCAAAGGTATGAATTCCTACTTCCGTAAGTAATCCGTCTATCAATCTCATCATCTTCCGATCTATAGAGATTAACGCTCTCAAAAAAAGGTGCAAGATTTATTAGATCTAACAACCTAGAGATCTAACCTATCAACTTCCGTTATGTCAAGGTTAAAAGTCTAATCTTTCCTATGGTGATCTAAGGTTTACACCGATTTCCATCATACGGTAAACATCAAATAGCAATACATCTTCCGATATCGATTGCATAAACAAATAAACAAAGGAAAGAAACAAACTTGAAATAAACTCACAAAATATCCAAAGGAAGAAATAAAACGCTGCTGGAAAAGTTTCCCATGGCTGCCCCAAGTTCATATCTTCAGGCCATCATCAAGATCGAACAAGAAAAGAAAACAAAAATAAAAACCTAACAAATCCGCAACCCCAGCCTCCCCAAAGGGGGCTGGGGCCGCCTAGGGTTTTTCTCTAATGAGTATGTATCAATAAGAGTCAATAATGTGTGTTTTAGGGTTGAAATCGCGCTGCTATTTATAGAAAAGTAAGGCGGCTGCTGCTTAAGTCGGCCGTGGACGCCCGTCCAAGTGCCTTGGACTGCTCCAGACGCCAGTTCACTCAGCGTCCAAACTCTCTATATCAAAATCGCACCTCCGGACGCCAGTCCAATATTCTGGACGCCAGTCCAGCCTGGACGGGACTTTGACGTTCGTTCACTGGCTTGATCTTCGATTTTCTTCTATCTCTATCCTTTCCTTCCATCTTTATTTCCTCTCCATCATATAAATCTTCAGTTAATTCATCTTTAAATCCTCTTCTAATCCATATCTCGTGTATCTACAATAATCAAAAACATACCAAAGCGTAACATAACTCCAAAATAATATAAAATCACAATTTAAGCACATAATTCGTTACGTTTTGCAATTTAACTATTGACAACCCCACTTGCTCAATATTTCAATATAAAGCTCGATTTCTATGAGAAACATACGCATATGGGGAAAATTGATATAAAACATATCCTTATAAAACGTACAAAATCACCCTTAACAACTCCCCCACACTTAAACCTTGCTCGTCCCGAGCAAGACAAAACAAAATCAAGACTCGAGACATATAAACATTTATGCAACCATAGAGCATATTCAATAGTTTAGAGGTTCACCCACGTGTGTGTGCATAGCCATAACAAATTTCCACTAAATCCACACTTGAAATTGAATTCAAGCAAAACTAGCCAACATCCCATTTAGAATAGAAATATAAAACCGATTATAACATGCACCTCACAGAACATACATATTCGAAAAGAATGATAGAGGGCATTTAAGACCTTTCTGACATACTCAGAGGATAATCCCTACAACATATCTTTCAGTTTATACTGGGGATAGTTAGAAGATAACTACGGTTTCCAACCATCTTTTCATAATACTATTTGCTAATTTTTCTTAAAGTGCTCTTAATTACACACGTATATCATATGCCCTCATTCCCAGCAATAGGACGTTTCGTGATAACACCCTAGCTGGACTACTATCATCAGGCAGTCGGGAGCTATTAAACCTCATAGTGGTATAGGACATTTCGTGATAATGCCCTACCGCACTCAAATCATCGGCAGCTACTTCCGACACTTAAATACATAATTCATATTATTCATCTTAGATTGGTATACAAACCTTAAATTATATCCCTCCTATCACATTCAAACCTTCAGATATTCACAGTATGTCATACTTTAACTCTAAACACAAACTATTAAAATTTTCAAAATTCGTATGGAAGCAATGAATCATGCGATAATCATCAAAAATCTCTAATCAAATGGGCATAGCTCTAAAATATAGCTCATCATTTACTATGGCACGTGAAAAATTCGCTCGTGTTAATTATACGATTAGTTATTTTCAGAGCTTTAACCGATTAACCGATCCTTACGAACCAAACAATGTGGCTGTTATTTTCGAACTTGGCTCTGCTACCAACTGATGTGATTCTTACGAACCAAATCCTTTGTTTGCCCAGGAAGAAATTGAAGGTGATCAATACTAGCTATGATCCGCGCCTTAGACCAAGACTACGGTTGGAACGCCACAACGTAATGCTCACTTACGTTGATAAGTTCTCAAAGGGGGCGATCCTCCAATCCAAGAGAATCTCACACACAAGGTGCACAATTAAGACAATGCTTAATCGAAAATAATATTTCACTCAAAATTAACTTGTTCTTGAAAGGAGATAGTATGTGCCTTATATAGGCTACAAGTAAAAGACTAGTTTTCCTCCTAAGCAATGTGGGAGAAAATTAACTAGTAAAATAAAGCCTAAGTAACTAAGACCTAGAAGGGGGGCGCCACTTTCAATGGGCTTTCCTAGCCTTTCTTGTGTCATCTAAGCCCACAAGATAATTATTAAATAAAGTCCACATAAAATAATTAAACAAGTCCAAACAGAACTAACAATGGCGCCACAAGCATTAGGTGTTGTCTTCAAGCCCAAAAGCATAGTGCATAAACAATATTGGAACTTCATCACTCTTTTTGGGCTGTCCAAACTCTTCATGGATCTCTATCAACAATGTATTCAAGGCTTCTCTCATATTCTTCCTTTGGAGCCTTGTCAATGGTCCATCTCTAATGATCAATGGATCAATCTTCTTCACGGTTGCCAATGGATCGGGATCCCCATCGTAAAACTCATCATATATCACATCATTCCCTCCCGGTTGGGAAGGATCTGTCCTCATATCAAAGGGATTGTCGAAAAGAGTCAAATCAGCCACGTTGACAGAAGAAGAAATATTCCAATCCGGCGGCAAGTCAATCTTGTAAACATTAGGGTTGATCTTCTCAAGAACTTGGAACGGTCCCTCGCCTTTCATGTGCAGCTTTGTCTTGCGTTGCTTCGGGAACCTATCCTTGCGCAAGTGTAACCAAACATAAATCGCCAGGTTCGAAGATGACTTCCTTGCATCCTTTATTAGCTTGCTTAGCATACCGCGCCGTGGCTGTCTCCACATTCTTCCGTGCTTTCTCATGTAGCTCACGAACAAGTGCAGCCCGTTGGTCACCATCCAAGCTAACCTGCGCAATATCAGGTAAAGGAGCCAACGTAAAAGGCGTGTCCGGATTAAAACCGTAAACCATCTCAAATGGGGTGAATTTAGAAGCAGAGTGTTTACACCTATTATAAGCAAATTCAGCATAAGGTAAACAATCTTCCCAATTTTTGAGATTTTTCTGAACAAGACAACGAAGCAACTGACCCAACACACGATTAACCACTTCAGTTTGACCATCGGTTTGAGGATGAAATGCAGTAGAATAAAGTAACTTAGTTCCTAAACGCATCCACAAAACTCTCCAAAAATGACCAATGAATTTTGAATCTCGATCACTCACAATCGTTCTAGGCACACCATGTAATTTAACTACTTCCTTAAGAAACAAATCAGCAATATATGAAGCGTCATTAGTCTTAGAGCATGCAAGAAAGTGTGCCATCTTAGAAAACCTATCCACTACCACAAAAACAGAATCGTGACCACTCTTAGACCGGGGTAAGCCTAACACAAAATCCATAGATAAATCAGTCCACGGTTGCGTAGGAATAGGGAGGGGCGTATATAAACCATGGGGGTGGGATGTAGATTTAGCAGACTTACAAGTAATACAAGCATCACAATATTTAGCAACATCAACTTTCATACGAGGCCAATAAAAATGAGATTTAAGCATATCAAGCGTTTTAGTAATGCCAAAATGACCCATAAGACCACCACTATGAGCTTCACGCACTAATAAATCACGCATAGAACAACGAGGAATACAAATGACATGATCTCGGTACAAAAAACCCTCGCGTCTAAAGAACCTACCATCGGTTTTATTATCAGTATTATGCCACTTAGTCATAAAATCCTCATCAGAAGCATATAAATCCTTGATAAATTCAAAACCTAGGAATTTAGTATCCATAGTGGTAATTAAAGCAGGTCGACGAGAAAGAGCATCAGCGACCACATTATCTTGACCCTTTTTGTACTTAATAATATAAGGAAAGGACTCAATAAATTCAACCCAACGAACATGCCGCAGAATTAACTTACCCTGTGTTTAGGGTATATTTTACTATATTTTCGGGCTTAATCCCTAAACAATTTACCTTATTTTTAAGGGAAATAAATGAGAAAAGCGTGTTTTAACCGTTAAATTCCTATAATGGTTATTGAGGGGTTATAATTTAATTATGAGGAAATATTGAGTTTTAAATGTTATTTTTGTTACACATTTTTATTATTATTATTATTCGATGACTTGGTGTAACAACAATTTTGCAGAAAATTAAAAGATATGCATGGGGATATCATTAATGGAGAAGATTAATCTCATTCAATCAAGTGATTTCAAAATAAGGAAGAAAATCGGAGTATTAATTGAGAGATAAATCAAAAGGAATCAGATCAGCGCGGCAGAATGCAGTGGGGAACAAGTCAAACGAAAAAAACATTTAAAACGTGCAGAAAAGTGGCTCGGTCGACCGAGCCATGTCATTCGGTCGACCGAGTGATGTCATTCGGTCGGTCAGCAGATTTTCGCATATTTATCTTTTAGATCCGTCCTAAGTCGGTTACAACCTCTATATAAACAGCAGCATTCGAGCAGAGACGGGACATCAGATCATACACATTACAGCCGCATAAAAACCCTAGAGGGCAGCCGCACTTTATCATACAAAAGATGAGTCTTTTCTCTTCAATTTATTCTTGGAGATCAAGGATGATCGAAGGCTAAGCGGTTCGCAGTAGGACAACGGGATGAAGCCAATTCAACACCATCACAACCAAGGGATGTTCCAATAGCAATTATTTCGTGAGTTTGAATTGTAATCTCTTTATCAATTGAACGCTTTGAATGTTTTGTTTTGTTAGATCGAAAGATTGATGAAACAGTTATTTGTTTGAATTATAATGAGAATTATATTCATATTAGAACCTTTCTTTTGATACGATTAATGTTAATTCAAGAGATTGTTTATTGTTAATTGGGTAGGAGATTCGGAGACGAACTCGTGATCATGTTCTTAAATTGTTAATTTTGTTTTACTTGAGAAAGAAAACGAAAGCTAAGTAAATTTGATTAAGGAAACTAGATCGAATTTAGGTTAGATCATACCAAGAAATATAATTCAATTCATGACTTGGTTGGGTGGTGGTTGTTTGGTGGATTCGTGTCGTTCTACTGTTCTTTTAATTATTTGATAAACCAAATAGTTCGTATCAATCGTTGATTGTTAAGTTTAGTTGTTTTAAAATACTAGTTGTTTTTGCATATTTTAAGTTTCCAAGTTACTGTTCATCGTATTTACTATTCATCATATTTACTGTTCATCGCCTTAGTTACTGTTCATCGTAGTTACTGTTCATTAATTCATAATTAGTATAAATCTTAGTTTTAGTTAATAGTCGTGACATAATCGATAGAATAATTGTCCCTTGATCCGATAAACATTCCACTCCCTTAGGACGACCCGTTAACATCCTATACTACGATCCTTATACTTGGGGTGTTTCGGTTATAAATTGTAAAACTCGTTTTTACCGAACACCCTGCCCTTTCAAGTACTTAAGCGATTCGTGATTAGTGTGTATGATAAACTCTCGTGGACGTAAATAATGTTGCCAAGTGTGAAGGGCTCTAACTAACGCAAACAATTCTTTATCATAAGTTGCATAATTCAAAGAAGCACCTTTAAGCTTTTCACTAAAATATGCAATAGGTCTACCCTCTTGAGTTAAGACTCCACCAATACCCACACCCGATGCATCACATTCAATTTCAAAATGTTTATTAAAATCAGGAAGTGCAAGTATAGGGGCTGAAATTAAACGAGCTTTTAGAGTTTCGAAAGACTCCCTTTGCCGTGGACCCCAATAGAAGGGTACATTTTTCTTCACAAGCTCGTTCAGAGGGGCCGCGATGGTGCTAAAATCCTTGACAAAACGCCTGTAGAAGCTCGCTAAGCCATGGAAACTACCCACATCAGCCGCAGTTTGAGGTGTAGGCCAATCCTCGATAGCTTTAACCTTGTCACGATCAACTTCAACACCCTGGTCACTTACTACAAAACCAAGAAAAACAACTCTATCCAAACAAAAGGAACATTTTTTAGATTAGCATAGCGCTGAGCATCGCGGAGCGTAGACAAAACAGCACGTAGGTGAACTATGTGATCATCTAAATTGTGGCTATAAATCAGAATATCATCAAAATAAACTACCACAAATTTATTTATAAACTCACGAAGCACCTCGTTCATTAAACGCATGAAAGTACTAGGTGCATTAGTCAAGCCAAAGGGCATAACCAACCACTCATATAATCCAAATTTGGTTTTAAAGGCTGTCTTCCATTCATCACCTTCCCTAATACGAACTTGGTGATAACCAATCTTAAGATCAATTTTAGTAAAAAATTTAGCACCCTGAAGTTCATCTAGCATGTCATCTAAACGAGGAATGGGATAACGATATTTTACCGTAATTTGATTAATGGCACGACTGTCCATGCACATTCTCCATTCACCTCCTTTCTTGGGCACCACGAGAACTGGTACTGAACAAGGGCTCATAGACTCTTGAATTTTGCCTTTAGCTAATAACTCATCGACTTGTTTCTTTATCTCTAAAGTTTCGGCTGGGTTTGCTCGATAAGCCGGACGATTGGGCAATGCAGAGCCCGGCACGAGGTCAATATGATGCTCCACGCCTCGCAATGGTGGTAAGCCACTTGGTTCCTCCTCGGGGAATACATCAGCAAACTCCTGTAAAACAGAGCACACAACACTAGGTAGAGAACCGGTGAGATCGCTTACAAGCATTAAACAAGAGGGAGGGGGCCAACTCCACTGTTTTCCCTTCCATTTTAGCCCTAGAAGATTTCAACACATTTTTTTCCCCGTCTTAGTGTTTTTCCTATTTTAGCTTTTTCGTAGGTAGGTTTCTTTTCCTGTTTCTGTTTCTTCATCTTTTCTAGCTTTGAACAATAATAAAAAATAAAAAAATAAAAAAAATAATAAAAACCCTCTGAACGAGCGTTCACTTCCTGAATCCTCTCTGAACTAGCGTCCACTTACACTGAACGCCAGTTCAGTCTCTGAAAATTTCACTTTTCAGTCTCTGTCTCTTCTCTCTCTTCTCTCTTTCTAACCCTCCCTCTAATCATCTTTACATTCCTCTCTTATCAACCCTAAGGTTGATTTCTTCCTGTTCTGCTTCTCTGGTTTATGCAAACCAGGAGTAAGAAGGGAAATCTTATCTTTAACCCCGAACCTGAGCGAGACATTGTCAAAAGAAGATTATTTCAAAGTTCTGACAAGATGAGCGAACACGGTTCTAGTGATGACGAACCGGAGAACCAAGGGAATAATAACCAAGATCCCGCTCAATTAAACCAAATTCTGATGTAAATGTTGCAGAACCAACAACAGCAGCAAGCCTGGATAAACCAGCAGATGCAACAACAACCTCAGAATGTTCAACAGCAACAGCCCCAGGCGGCTGCAGCTGTTGTGCAGCAAGACCCTTATGCGCCATATCTTGATCAAGACTTCTTGGAAGGGCATAGACCAATCCGGCCTCCGGAGATGGGAGGAATGCATTTTGATCTTAAGAATGGAGTTGTGGGGATGGTCCAAAATAGTTCATTCCATGGCACTGCTGCAGAAGACCCACATGACTTCTTGTCGACTTTTGTGCAAATATGTGAAGCAGGTCACTACCCTGGCGTTCCTTCAGAAGTTGTTAAATTGAAACTTTTCCCGTTTGCTTTGAAGGGTGAAGCAAATCGTTGGTTTAAATCCTTACCCCATCACTCTCTTCATAACTGGGCTGATGTTAAAAGAGCCTTTGCTCTGAAATTCGTTTCACCTGGAACGATAATGGAACGAAAAAGAGATATAGCTACTTTCGAGCAATTAGAAGGAGAAAGTGTGGGAAAGGCTTGGGAGAGGTTGAATTTGTTAATGAGGAAATGCCCTAACCATGGATACACTCGACATGAGCTTCTAGAATTATTCTATCGGGGTGTTACGCAACCCAATAGAGATTACTTGGATTCCACAGCTCATGGATCGTTTTTAGGAGGAGGAGATGATGCCGCCTATAGGGTAGCAGAAACGATAGCTAAGAATAACATGTGGGCAACTCAAAAGAAGACCCGTGTTAGCGGAAGCAAAAAGGAGGCTGCTTCAAGTGACTCAGAGACAAAACCGCTTGTTGCTCAAATGGAAATGATGAACAAGCAACTCGCCAACATGCAAATGAAGCAGCAAGAAGGGCCAGCAGATGTGAATCACTCGGGCATACAGCCCGTGAATACGATGAATGAGGAAGTTCAAGCCATGGAGAACCAGAATCAACCTTTCAGAGGCTTCAGTCAAAATTCTGGTCAATCGAGTCAAACTCAAAACCGCAACTTTTCGGGAAATCCGCGGAATAGTTATTATACACCGCCTGGTGCATCCAATAACCCAAGACCCCAAGGTAATTGGGCCCAAACGCAAAATCAACAGCCCACCTACGTCTCTCGGAAGAAATTCGATGAGCTAGTTGACATGGTGAAAACACTAGCCACCGGTCAAAAGACGATGGAGAGACAGATTGGTCAGATGGCTGATCAACAAGCAAGCAGACCTCAAGGAAGACTGCCGAGTTATACAGATAAAAACCCTAAGGCAAATATCAATGCTTGCACTGCCATCACACCTCAATGGGAGTATGGAGATGAGGAGTTGAATGCAGTCACCCTCAGAAGCGGTAAGACGACTGGACCCGAAAAGATGTCGGGAAACGAGTAGCCCCTCCTGACGCCATGAGTTCAGGAGGGGGCAATCAGAAATTAAATTCCAAAGAAGGCAATAGTGAGGAAGAGCTGAGTGATGATGACTCTTCGGGGGATAGTGATGAGGATGCTGAGAAGAGAAGTCAGGTAGCTGAACCCCCGACTAAAAAGAAAACCGAGAAGTTTGTCAGATGGAAGGATAAGGAGGACGATGCCATTAAAAGTCAAAATATAATCGATCATTCGAAAACCCTTCCTTATCCGGCAAAGAAAAGAGAGAATATCTCGAACTCGACAAACAGTATGACGGAGTGAGGAAGATGCTTAGAGATACTATGGTGACTATGCCACTTGCTGAGGTATTAACTGAGATGCCTAAGTGTTGTAAGTATCTTAAGGATGCCTGTGGAAGTAAAAAGAAGCTAAAGGAAATGGCAGAAGAGGTGCTAAGAGAAGAATGTTCAATGGTTTCACAAAGCGTTGCAATTAAGCGAGGTGACCCCGGAAGACCTTCAATCTCTTGTACGATTGAAGGCCACACGTTCCACAATGTCTTATGCGATTCAGGGGCCTCTGTCAATGTGATGCCATTGAACGTCTGCAAGAGTCTCGGGCTGGACAAAAGGCTAAAGGAGCGTCCCGTCTCTCTTCAGTTAGTGGACCGAACTAGCCGTTTAGCAGCTGGTTGTGTTAACAACGTCCTTATCCATGTTAAACATTTAGTTTTTCCAACTGACTGGGTCATACTGGATTACCAGTCTGACAAGGAGATGCCCCTGATTCTGGGACGGCCTTTCTTAAATACTTCTGCCTCCACCATTGACTTCCAAACTGGCCAAATCACTCTGAGGATAGAGGACACTTCCGTCACCCTCGAGCAAGGAAACCATTCATGGAAGCTCCAACCCAGGAGATCTCATTCATTGAAGCAATCTATGGAGATGAATTCAACCCTGAGGAAGTGCTCACGGAGATAGGAGCCCTGGATGTTATAACTCAACAACTTGCGCACACTGAGCCTATGAGTGAACAGAAAATCTGGGACATTCCAGGGATGAGCAGTGATGATTTGAAAGAGCTCAACCAGCCAGACTTTAACCTTGCAGAAGAAGAAGTTTTAATGGGTAGTTGGGACGAAATAGATTTCTGGAGAGAAACTGCTCATTGGGATTTGGATGATTGGGAGCAGCTTGCAGAAGAACTTGAAGAAGAAGAACTAAAGAAGATGGTTAAGCATAATAAAGAAACAACGGAAGCTGATAGGAAGATTCCTCTAGATGATGTCATTCAATACCTTTCTGGGGTCACACCTCAGGAAGATGAGGTGTTTTTCAGTCAACCGGTCCAAGCTCACAAGGAAAAAGGTGGTCCCTTAAAATCTAGTATAGAGCAACCACCTGCTGACTTAGAGTTGAAACCACTTCCGCAGCACCTAAAATATATCTTCCTTAAAGACGGTGATAAGTTGCCCTTGATCATCTCGTCTAAACTCGAGCCGGAGCATGAAGCAGAATTAATCAAGGTGCTTGAGAAACATATCCTCGCGTTCGGATGGCAAGTGGGCGATATCAGAGGAATCAGCCCAGACGTGTGCATGCATAAGATTCGAACGGAGGAAGGAGCAAAGAAGGTTAGACAACCTCAAAGGAGGCTAAATCCGCACATGCAGGAGGTTGTCAAAAAGGAGATCATAAAATGGCTCGATATGGGTATTATCTACGCCATCGCCGATAGTGAGTGGGTCAGCCCTACTCAAGTTGTGCCAAAGAAGGGAGGCATTACCGTGGAAAAGAACGAAAAAGGGGAAGAAGTTGCCTTACGCCTTGTGACTGGCTATAGAGTTTGCATTGATTATCGCCGGTTAAATGAAGTCACCGCTAAGGATCATTTCCCCCTGCCCTTCATTGACCAACTTCTAGAAAGACTGAGTGGTCACAAGTATTACTGTTTCCTCGATGGATACTCTGGTTACTTCCAGATAGCCATCGACCCCAATGACCAGGAAAAGACCACATTTACTTGTCCATCTGGCACTTTTGCTTTTCGCAGAATGCCATTCGGCTTATGCAATGCACCTGCGACTTTTCAACGGTGCATGTTAGCCATTTTTGATGGACTTGTGGAGCAATGCATGGAGGTCTTCATGGATGATTTCTCAGTCTATGGCGATAGTTTTGATGAAATTTTAAAGAATCTAGATATGGTACTCCAACGTTGTGTTGAGAAAAATTTGGTGCTTAACTGGGAGAAATGCCATTTTCTAGTTGAAGAAGGGATTGTTTTGGGACACAAGGTGTCCAGTGATGGTATTCAGGTGGATAAGGCTAAGGTAGAAGCCATTGAGAGAATGTCGTACCCGAAGACAGTGAAGGAGGTACGAGGATTTCTGGGACATGTGGGCTTCTATCGGCGTTTCATTAAAGATTTTTCGACGATAGCAAAGCCGTTATCCAACCTGTTGAAAGAGGAAGTGGAGTTCTTGTTTGATGATGGGTGTAAGAAAGCTTTTAATAGCTTAAAGGATAAGCTAACCAGTGCCCCCATTTTAATCGCGCCCGACTGGACTAAACCTTTTGAATTAATGTGCGATGCCTCTAACTACGCAGTGGGCGCAGTTCTAGGGCAGAGAATTGACAAAAAGTTCAGGCCGATTTACTATGCGAGCCGCACTTTGAACCCAGCTCAATGCAATTACGCAACTACCGAGAAGGAATTCTTGGCAGTCGTTTTTGCTATTGACAAATTCAGAAGTTATCTTTTAGGGTCCAAAGTGGTGGTGTGGACAGATCACGCAGCACTACGCTACCTTATGGGCAAAGCAGATGCTAAACCAAGGTTACTCAGATGGATTCTGATACTACAGGAATTTGACCTTGAAATTAAGGACAAGAAGGGTAGTGATAATGTTGTAGCTGACCACTTATCTCGCCTAGTGAATGAGGGTGGTGAAGCCCCTAAGGAGATAGGCATTGACTTTCCAACTGAGCAATTAATGAGACTAGAGAATGTGAGGCCGTGGTATGCTGATTACGTCAATTACTTAGCGACTGGGCATTTAGAAGAGATGACGTATCAGGAAAAGAAGAAATTTTTCAGCGACTTAAAGTATCTCGTATGGGAGGATCCATATCTTTTTAAAGTCTGCAAGGACGGGTTGCTTAGAAGGTGCGTTCCGGAGCATGAACAATTGGATATTCTAGAGCAATGTCATAGTGGTCCCGCTGGTGGACACTACGGAGCACCTAAGACAGTCACAAAAATCCTTCAAGCTGGTTTTTACTGGCCTACCTTGTTTAAAGATGCTGAAGCCTTTTGCAAGGGCTGTGATAGATGCCAAAGGGTAGGGAGACTCAGTAGTAGGATGGAGATGCCTTTGAGGCCTATCTTGGAATGTGAGGTCTTTGACGTCTGGGGCATTGATTTTATGGGACCGTTCCCATCATCATGCTCTAACAAATATATTCTGGTCTGTGTGGACTATGTTTCCAAGTGGGTAGAGGCAATAGCCACCCAAACCAATGATCACAAAGTTGTAAAGAAATTCTTGCAAAAGAATATCTTTACTAGATTTGGCTGTCCTAGAGCCCTTATCAGTGATGAAGGTTCGCATTTCTGTAATGCACCACTGGATAAAATTCTTGAGAAGTATGGTGTCAAACATAGAATTGGTACACCATACCACCCCCAAACCAGTGGCCAAGTCGAGGTGAGCAACAGAAGTCTAAAGCGGATTTTGGAGAAAACGGTGAATTCCAATAGATCCAACTGGAGTCTGAAGTTGGACGACGCACTTTGGGCTTATCGCACTGCGTTTAAGACCCCTATGGGTACGTCACCATTCCAAATGGTCTATGGCAAGGCTTGCCATCTACCAGTCGAGCTGGAGCACAGAGCTTACTGGGCTATTAAATTCTTAAACTTCGATAGCCAACTCTGTGGGGAGAAAAGATTACTGCAATTACATGAGCTCGATGAATTCAGACTCAGGGCCTACGAGAACGCCAAGCTGAGCAAGGAAAGAACGAAGGCGCTCCACGATGCTAAGATTAAAGATCGGGAATTCAAAGTGGGAGAAATGGCTTTGCTGTATAACACCAGACTCCATCTTTTTGCTGGTAAGCTTAAATCTAGGTGGTCTGGCCCCTTTGAGATTCTTGATGTTCATCCTGGTGGAGCCATTACGTTGAAAGGGTACGGCGATCAACCGTTCAAAGTCAATGGTCACAGGATTAAGAAGTACTTTGGGCAACCTAAAGAAAAGCCTGAAGTACTATACTTTCAAAAGAGAAATGAAACGGTTGAGTCGCTTATTTGTGAAGAGATTCCATCCTACTTCTTTGGAGTGGATGATGACATTATTACCCCTAACCTTGCAGATACTTCTGTCGATGCTCCTGAGCCTGTTAGCATACCTCAGCCGAATCTGAGAAACAAGAACAAGAAGAAAAGAGTCAGTGTCGTCTGGAGAGAAAAATTTCATGATCTTATCGCGCACTTGACTTGTTGTTGTTGTGGCGAAAACCATTTCCGTCCTAGTGATTCTGATTCTGACAGAGAAGTGGTTAGCCTCAAACCCAAGTGGCCTGATCCAGGTTGACTTGGTTCACTCTGTCAAGCTAATGACATAAAAGAAGCGCTCCTAGGAGGCAGCCTAGTCTTTTAAGTATTTCTTTTTAGTTAAGTTTTTAGGTTATTAGGAATAAAACCTTGGTGAGTTGTGTGTTGGTTATCCCTGTCCTATTTGTGAATGCTTTATTTGCCCATTTCTGTGTGCATTCATGTTTACTCATATACCCCTTGTCCCCCGAGATTATATGCTATGTCGAGTGTTGCAGATACTGTTGAGCGGTTGTTGCCAGCTATTCCTTTAGTGTTGTCTGTTCGTGATATGAGTTGCGGCGGTACGTTCATGCTACGGCCTGACCTCTGCCAACCTATGACCCGACAATCGTTTTGACAACCAGCTAAGTATTCTTTTCTTTTATTTGCACATTCTGAGGACATAATGTGATTTAAGTGTGGGGGGGTGTCTAAATTGGGTATGTTATCATGGTATATCTTCTGAGAATGAGTAAATGTGATTTTCTCGACAATTTTAAAATTTTCAAAGTACACTTGGATAATTGTAAATCTTGAGCTTGTAATTGAAACAAATGCTTGCTAGTTGTAGTTTCCTGACAATGATTTTATGTGACTTTGAGAGATAATTATAGCATGTTTTACTGATTTGAGATAGTATTCATTTCACACTCACGTAAGCCTTTGATATTGAAGCAAAACTTTTGAACTATATCCTTTCATTATTTTAGTGATTCATCTTAGAGAGATTTGTTCTTAATAGTAACAGTGAAGTAACACCTAAGTTCAGAACGTGCACTGTGAATATCTGAAGGTTTGAATGTGATAAGTGAAACGTAACTAATGTTTTTGAAAAAAATTGAGTTAATAATAAATAAATGGGTGTGTCGAAAGCTGGTTAATGATTGGAGTGCGGTAGGGCATTATCTCGAAATGTCCTATACCACTATGATGACCAAAAGCTCACGACAGTTAGAAGAAGCTACCCTATGATTTGAGTAAGGTAGGGTGTTATCACGAAACATCCTATTCTACTATGACGGGTAAGAGCTCATTCTGATGTGCGTCAAAAGAAAAAGGAAAAAAAGAGAAAGTGGAAAAAATTAAAGACTTTGTTATCGATGAACTTATACCCAGTATAAACCGAATGATATGCTGTAGGGATTATCCTACTAAGTGCGCGGGAAGACTTTGTGTGGAACGATTACTGCCTATACCTAGGATAGTCATTAAAATTATTTGAGAGGATATTTGTTTGAGAGGATTGTGAAGATTGAAAAGGGCTTGTCACACACACAGAATCTATCTCTATGTTGGTATCACTTGCTATAGTTGTTGTATCTTTTGTCACGTGAGTTAGGGATCTATGTGGATTACATGTACAGTGAGCCGGTTTTGATTGTTTTGTTCGGGACGAACAAAAAGCTAAGTGTGGGGGAGTTGTTTAGGGTATATTTTACTATATTTTCGGGCTTAATCCCTAAACAATTTACCTTATTTTTTAAGGGAAATAAATGAGAAAAGCGTGTTTTAACCGTTAAATTCCTATAATGGTTATTGAGGGGTTATAATTTAATTATGAGGAAATATTGAGTTTTAAATGTTATTTTTGTTACACATTTTTATTATTATTATTATTCGATGACTTGGTGTAACAACAATTTTGCAGAAAATTAAATATTGAGTTGTTTAGGGTATATTTTACTATATTTTCGGGCTTAATCCCTAAACAATTTACCTTATTTTTAAGGGAAATAAATGAGAAAAGCGTGTTTTAACCGTTAAATTCCTATAATGGTTATTGAGGGGTTATAATTTAATTATGAGGAAATATTGAGTTTTAAATGTTATTTTTGTTACACATTTTTATTATTATTATTATTCGATGACTTGGTGTAACAACAATTTTGCAGAAAATTAAAAGATATGCATGGGGATATCATTAATGGAGAAGATTAATCTCATTCAATCAAGTGATTTCAAAATAAGGAAGAAAATCGGAGTATTAATTGAGAGATAAATCAGATCAGATCGCAAGAGTGAAGTAGGGGACAAGTCAAACGAAACATAGTTTTAAAACGGGCATTTGGTAGGCTCGGTCGACCGAGCCATGTCATTCGGTCGACCGAGTGTGTCGTCTCGGTAGGTCGGTGGATTTTCGCATAGTTATCTTTTAGATCTTCCTAAGTCGGCTACGATCCCTATATAAACAGCATCCATGCGGAGAGAAAGAACACAACATCATACACATTACAGCCGCACTTTATCATACAAAAGATGAGTCTTTTCTCTTCAATTTATTCTTGGAGATCAAGGATGATCGAAGGCTAAGCGATTCGCAGTAGGACAACGGGATGAAGCCAATTCAACACCATCACAACCAAGGGATGTTCCAATAGCAATTATTTCGTGAGTTTGAATTGTAATTTCTTTATCAATTGAACGCTTTGAATGTTTTGTTTTGTTAGATCGAAAGATTGATGAAACAGTTATTTGTTTGAATTATAATGAGAATTATATTCATATGAGAACCTTTCTTTTGATACGATTAATGTTAATTCAAGAGATTGTTTATTGTTAATTGGGTAGGAGATTCGGAGACGAACTCGTGATCATGTTCTTAAATTGTTAATTTTGTTTTACTTGAGAAAGAAAACGAAAGCTAAGTAAATTTGATTAAGGAAACTAGATCGAATTTAGGTTAGATCATACCAAGAAATATAATTCAATTCATGACTTGGTTGGGTGGTGGTTGTTTGGTGGATTCGTGTCGTTCTACTGTTCTTTTAATTATTTGATAAACCAAATAGTTCGTATCAATCGTTGATTGTTAAGTTTAGTTGTTTTAAAATACTAGTTGTTTTTGCATATTTTAAGTTTCCAAGTTACTGTTCATCGTATTTACTATTCATCGTATTTACTGTTCATCGCCTTAGTTACTGTTCATCGTAGTTACTGTTCATTAATTCATAATTAGTATAAATCTTAGTTTTAGTTAATAGTCGTGACATAATCGATAGAATAATTGTCCCTTGATCCGATAAACATTCCACTCCCTTAGGACGACCCGTTAACATCCTATACTACGATCCTTATACTTGGGGTGTTTCGGTTATAAATTGTAAAACTCGTTTTTACCGAA